>JACEEZ010001151.1:20000-98250 GCA_016584305.1 Chionoecetes opilio | reverse complement strand
CTAATTGGATCTTTAATCCCACTGGAACAACTTTTTTAAATTAGATCTTTAATCCCACTAGGACTACTTTTTTTAATTAGATTCTTTAATCCCACTAGGAAAAAACTTTTTTTAAATTAGATTTTTAAAATCCCACTAGGAAAAAACTTTTTTAATATTAGTTCTTTTAATCCCACAAAGGGAAAAAACCCTTTTTTAATTAGTTTCTTTTTTAATCCCACTAGGAACAACCTTTTTTTTAATTAGTTCTTTTAATCCCACTAGGAACCCGACCAAGCCTGGCCCCCCAATCATTCGTGGGCCGGAAGACTTTTTGGCCTTTCGAGGTTAACCACCCCAGCACCTTCCACACTCAATTTTGACGATATACCAACCAATGACCTCGTGACCGTGAGTGGCAGCCAAAAGTAAATTTGCCGGGGGGGCCGTGTTTCCCCGGGGGGGGGCCCTCGGGGGTACAGGAAGTGAGGCTTGTCTGCAGGGGGCACGGGTGGCAGGAATAGACTTTACTAAGCTGGGGGGGTTTTTTTTGGACAATCTTGCCTCGCTAGGTAAGTATTTTTTTTAAGTTATAATGTTGATTGGTTATTTTTAAAAGATTGGGGAAAATACCAAACTTCAAATGCGTATATAAATTAAATAATCTTGTAAATTGCAAATTATTTTCTACTTAAAATAAAAGGGTAAAATTTCGGTCAATGATAATTTTAATCTTACTTTTGGGATACTTTCTCTAGAAAATTCAAAGGCATAGTTTTTTTGATAGTCCCTGAAAATGCCTTCATACCATCTTGAGTTTTTTGTATGTAGAGAAAAAAACTTCTTATTCGGACCCTTTCATTATTCGGGGAATTTTCTTCTAAAAATTTTCCTAGCTATATATATTTTACCTAGATTTTTTTATTTAATTTTTTATACGTATACCCCAATTATTTCGGATCTTTTGCATTACTGACTACTCCTTTGCCCAATTAGGGGCGAATATGAGAAGTTTTTAAACTTTTATGAAAGACTTTTTCCTTATTAATTCTTTCACTGTAATTTAGTTGCCCCTCAATATACTTTTATCTATTTTAATCTTTATTTTTCTTTTTTCCAGGGAGAGTTAACCTTTAAAACCAGCGAGTTTTGGGCCGGGAAGAAAGTAGATTTGTTTGAGTTTCTTTTTGGGGTGGGCATTGATCTGAACCGCCCTTTTTTAAAACACAACCCCTAACAGAAAAGCTGGAGGCCCCCAATTTTCCCTGGCTCTCCTCATCTTCACTCTGACCTGGTGGTGGAATTTTTCTTTTTTTGCTGGGACCATGATGGGTTTTTTGACATAAAAAGAGTTCTGGCTGAAAACTGGTTGGTTTCTTTTAAAGGATGAGGAATGCAGGGGCTTGGCCCAGGAAGATTGACTGTCCTGCAAACTGTGACTGTAGAAGGAAACATTGTAACTGGGCACTATAAAGCGCCATAAATTCCCCGAAGACTTTGCTGTTAAGATCGGCAACCTCTCCCCCTCGTGGGTTTACTAAAAGAAAGGGTTCCTTTGGTCCATTGTTTTCATTCGGAGAAGTCTCTTTCGGGCCTAAGGGTGTTGTGGACGGCATTGGCTCCTCACCGGCTCGTCACAAAATCCACCGATCAGACAGTTACGGGAACTAAGGTCTTTACTCCCCGGCCCCTGGAACATTAAGGGACCCTTTGACATCACACCAAGCTGCTGGATGGCGGTGGAACCTGGAAAGAAACCTTTTTTCCCCGACCCCCAACCCCCACCATCCCGGGAGACCCGGAAATTCAATCTGATTTTTCAAGAGGGATATCTGGATAAACCCCACTAAACACTAAGGGACTGTAAATTCCCATAGATTTTCCTGCCACGGGGAGGAGGGATAAAGTCTAAGGCATGAGGAAGGAGGTAAATAATCACTGGCCCGTAAAGGTTCCTCAACGGAACTGTTCCTATATCACATTGGCCCAGGTTCCAGGGGAGGAGATTTAAATGGCGTGGATTTGGTACCTTCGTGACTACAGATACAGATTTTGGTCTTCGGTGGGGTCCTTTGATATTTGGCGGAGACATATTCTTCAAAGAAGTTTGGTGGCCTCGTCGTATCAATGGGGGTGGATCTGGGAAGTACAATGGACAGTGGGTTCCTTTCACCCTTGAAACAAGGCTGGACAGGTATGGGCCCCGCACAGAAAGTTTTTCTTGAAGAGAGTAGTTTTGTGCTTCTCTAGTTATTGAGGGAAGTGGGGAAGGGTGTTTGGGCTTAAAAGGGAAAATTTGTCACCAAGAGTGGTAACCCAGACCTTCACGGCAAACCGCAAGTATTCCGCACGGCAAGCTTTGCTACCCCTTCGTGGGGACCTCCATCCACTTTTCTGATGGCCTGAAGATTAACGGTTGTAGATTCCTCTGCACCTTGCCCAGAGAAGAGTATCACTGAGAGAGCCCCGTTGAAACCACTCGGCCACCCCCACCATTGAAAGGAGCAACTGGAGGTGGAAAAGGGGTTTGCCTCGATAAAGATCCTGAATGGTGTAGGGAACTTAGAGGGGGCTTCTGAGTACTATAGGTTACGGGATGATTTGGGGAAAAAATTCACAATCGAGGGGGGGCCAGTTCCCTGTCTCAATAAAGGGGGTTTTTTTTTTGGGGGCAAATACGACCGAGGTGGTTGTGGGAGCCGGGGGTATCAGGGCCCCCCAGGGAAAAGTGGCTAAAAAAAGGCAATTTAAAAAAAAAATGGGGCTGCCCAAAAAAACCCCGATCAAGAGTTTCCAAATTTAGTTTTTTTTCGGGACGGGGGGGGAAAAATGCGTGGAGGGGGGCCTTTTTTGGTGGGGGGGCTGGTGGAGGGAGTGAACAACGCCCCCTTTTCCCCCAGGATGTGTTTATTTTTCCAAAAAGTTTTTAAAACCTACAAGAAATATCACAGGTGAGTTTAAAAAAATTTAGTCCCCCTTGGGGAAATTTTTATAGAGGATTATACACGAATTAAATTTTTTGACTGATAGGTAAAATGTAGGCTTATTAGTTTTTAATTTTTTTTAATTTTTTTACCAAAATTTTTTGCTTTTGTCTTAAGTTTTAATAATTTTTTTTCTGTTTTTAAAAAAAACCCCCCTTTTTTTCATTAAGGGGGTTTTTTGGCCCCTGAATTAATCTACTAGGTAACTTAAAGCATTTTACAATAGGGAATTTTAATTTTTTTTTTAAAAAAAAAGCTTCCGTTTTTTTCTTTTTTTGTATCTGAAAAAAAAATTTTTTTCTGTAAAATTTTTTAAAAATTAAAATTTTTTTAAAAAACAATGCCCCGATGTTTTTGCCCCAGGGGGGTTAAGAAGTTTAAAATAAGCTTTTTGGGGGATTTTTTTTTTTTTAAAAAGTTTTTTTTTACCAAAAAACACTTTAGATTATTTTTTAGTTTGAAAAAAATTATTGGGGGAAAAGTTTTTTCACTTTAAAAGGGGAAGGGCCCCCAGTGTCTAACAAAAAACTAGAAAGTTAGGGCTAAATTCTGTCTTTGATTTTAAAAATGGGATCTTTTTTTTTTTTTTTTTACAAAAATGGTTTTTGTATAAGAAGGGGAGGGCTTAAAACCTAATGGGTTAAAATTTTTTCTTCCAGGTTCCTTTTAAAGATTTTTTTGGGGCTATGTTTAATTTTTCTTGGGGAGTTTTTAGGCATTATTTTAGTTATTTTTAAAAATTTTCTGTACCAAACTTAGACTTTAAAATTAATTTTCTGCAGTTTTTTTTTTTAAGGGGTTAATTAAAAAAGTTTTTTAAAGACTTTTTTTTAAAAACCCCAATGCATTTTTCTTTTTGGCAGGGGTTTTAAAAAAATTTTTTTGGGGCGAAAGGCTTTCCCCCTGTGCGGGGGGGAAAAAACATTTCCCCCCCACCAGGGGAAAAAAAACCAATGACGGGGGGGCTTAATTTTCCGTGGGGGGGGGGGTGCACGGGGGGCACCCGGGCCAGGTTTTTTTTTTTTGCGGCGGGGGTTTCCCCCCCCTTTTAAAAGGGGGGGCGGGGGGGGGGAAGAAAATTTTTTTTTTCCCCCGTTTTTGGGGGGCCCCCTTTCCAAAAACTTTTTGATTTTGAAGGGGCCTGGGCTGAGGGGGGCAGTCTGATGAAGGGGGGAAAGAGTGAAGATATTGTGGGGGCAGGTGGAAAACTTTTGGGGTTTTTTGACGGGGGGGTGGGAAAAATTTTTGCCATTTTAAAAAGATTTCTTTTAAAAAAAAAAAATTGCCGGAAAAAAAAATTTTTTTATTTTTGGTCAATAATTTTTCCACTTTATTATTTTTTTTTTAACTTTATATTTTTTGGTTTAAAAAAAAAGTTTCCCGAGGGAAAAATTTAATTTTTTTTTTGTATAGGGGGGTTTTTTTTTTTTGAATGTCATAAATTTTCTTTTTTTTACCTTTTTTACCCTTTGATTAGGGAGTTAGTTTTAAAAAAACCCCCGGGGTTTAAAATTTTTTTTATGGGTTGTTTTTTTTTTTAAAAAGGGGAAAAAACCTTTAAAATTACTTTTTTTAAAAAATGGGGGTTTTTAAAAAATTCCAGGGTTTTACATTAAAAATTCTCCCCGGAGGGGGTCAGGGGTTAAGAACCTTTTTTTGATCCGTGGAAGCCCCTTCATTTCCGGGGCCAGGAAAACAATTTCAATGTGCCCCGCCCCCCACCCGAAATGACGCAGTGGGGGTCCAGGGGGGGGAAAACCCCCATCACAGCACCGGGGGGGGGGAAAAAAAAAAAACCCCCTTAAACCCAGGGGCCCCTTTCCTTTTGGGGAACCTGGCACGTGGAGATACTTGACGGCCCGCAAGCTGGACCACTTCCTGGCCATGGTTTTGGTTGACCCCGGAATCGGCCCCACACCCCTGACTGGCAAGGTCCCGGGTGGAGGGAACCATCATTGCTCCCTGGGTCACGGGGGGCAGCACTCATAGTGGAAGGTAATAAAAATAATGTATGATAATAATTTGTGAAAAATTTGTAAATGTTGAAACATGATAATGAAAATGTGTGATAATACTGTAGTGTGAATGTGGATAATGGTAAATTTTAGGTGATGGTATAATTTCACTTAACTTTAAAAAAACATTTAGAACAAGACTCCCTGTGGCTCTGGTTCGAATCGGACTAGCTACAGATTGCACTATTTTTTCTTTTAATGGATTATAAACTGTTAACTTTCATAGTTATTTTCATAAAGAAAAAACTTTCCTCCCTTGGGGTACTTTGGCTTATAGTGCAGGTAATAAGTTTATGGTTTACGCTGTATTCTAAATTTTGCTGAAGGAAGTTTCTCATCCATGCTACTTTAAAGGGAAGGGGCTGCCTAATGTCCTTTGAAAGCTACTTTTCTTTTGGTGCTTCACTAAAACTTTTCTTAATGCATTGAATAATTTATGCAATATCCTAAAGTTTGTTTAAGAAAGTTTCCCCTTTATTTGTAAAGTAAAAAAATATACTTTTTAATTGCCTTATAGCTAAACTTTTTTTTGTGCTTAATTAACAAATTTCTTTTCCCCCTAGGGTTACCATTGATGGCGTGGATCTCAAAGCTTGAGGCAAGTAGTAATCTTCCTCAATGCTCGCCAGACTGTTGATGCAATCGCTGGTAAGTACTTTTGTCTAACTATAAAAATTAAATATTGGTAACCTTTTATTAAACTACTTTAATGAAATTGCAACTTTTATACAATTGGAAAGCTTTTTAACACCTTGAGGCCCAGAACTTAATATTAATTATAATATAACTATCATTAAACTATTTTAATTGAACTTTAGCAATATTAATAGATTACTTAGTTAAATATCCCTTGGCCATTAGCTAATTTTGGTATATTTTAGTTTACTTTTTTGTTTTCGTAGGTATATGGCTAATAACAGGACTAATTTTTCATATATAGCAAAGGAAAGATCTGGACGTGAAGGGATTAAAGTAAGTTGTTTTTTTTTTTTTTCTTAGGTTTTCAGGCAGGGCAGTGTTTGTGCGAGGCAAACTTGCAGACTGTGTTCCTGAAATGGCATCAGTCCCGGCTGCAGGCTACTTGACTACTTTCCCACCGAGCAGACATTCAAACGTGAATCTGACCATCTCCTCTGCCCTCGCCCACTCAATGTCCAGGTCAATGGCCTTGTCAAACTCCTTCAAACCTAACCTCAGGAATGGAACAGAAAACCCTCCTGGTAAGTCCTTTAGTTTGTAGATGATTTTAATGGCTGATTTAATTATTGAATACATGGATAGCTTGGGATGAAAAATTATTAAATATAAGGATAAGTTTGGAAAGTTTATTAAGTGAGAAATTTTTTAGTTTTGTAAGAAAGGAAATTTAGATGCTTTGTATGATTGAATAAATGGATGGCTTTTAAAAAGATTTATTCAAAACTTTTTTTCTATGTAAGCATAAAAACTGACTTTACTCTTTTTACTAGGGATATCTTAACAAAATTGCAAAAAAACCTTGCTTACCAAATTAAACTCTTAATAATAAGAATAAAAATAAATAAAAAAAAAAAAAAACAAATTACTGTACTGAAAACAGTCTAAAAACTATTTAAATTTTTCATATTAGGTTTTTCTGGAAAGTAATAACATTTTTTGTTTCTTTCCGCATTCCAGGCTCTTGGTGGACAGAATATCCACGGCACCAGTGATTCTGTCTGGGCGCGTTTTGGTGAAGAAGAGTGTGGTTAGTGACGGGCGGGAGTGGGGGCCGGGGGAACGCTTGGGTGAAGCTGAAGCCAACAAGTGGGGGCTGCTCAATCGCAGAAACACATGTTACAAGGTAATGGTGAACCAGACAAACTTATCATTTTTAGATTCAATATCTTAATGGTACAATTTTTTTTCCTACAAAAAGAAAATGGTCTTAAAAGTGAGTGACCTATTGAGATGACCCGAAAATCAGTTTCTTTTTTAAATTTTATTAATTTTACTATTGCACCTAGTTATCTTTTTTTTGCTCCTCCCTCCAAACACCTTGAATTTCCTATAGCCCAAAAAATATATCTACTAAAAATACAAAGCCTAATGTCCATTTTCATTAATTTATATACTATGCAGCTAATTACCTTGTGGTCATTGCAGGGCCACCTTGAGGTTTCACGGCACCCCTGACAGTGGGGCCTGGGCTGAAAGAGTCAGTACTGGGATAGTGAATGGCGTGAAACCTTCCCCAGCCTTGTAATCGCGGCGCCTGGTTTTTGTGGACACCACCACTAACCATTAAAACCAGCGTGGCATTCTCCAGAAGTGTTTGTGATAAAGGGACCACAATTTTTTAAAAAATGCAAATTTTAAAAACCCTTTCAAAAAAAAATTCCTTTGTTATAAAAAGCCTTTTTCCTTAAATCAAAAAAAATATTCCAAAAATTGGTTAGTGAAGGGGTAAAAAAATTTCCCAAAAAAAATTTTGTATTCATTAAAAAATTTAAACCCCCAAATTAAGGGAAAAATATTTGGGGGAAATGTTTATTAAAATTATTTTTAAAATAAACCCCTTATTTTAAAATTTTTAAAATTATTTTTTTTTTTTGGTTTTTTTTGGGTTTTCCCTTTTTTCCTTTTTTGGGCTTTTTTTTTTTTCCCGGGGGGGGGTTTTTTCTCCCAGGCCCATTGACCTTAATTTTAAAGGGGGGTAAAAACCCCAAAACCCCTTCCCCGGCCTTTTTTTTTCTTTAATTCCCCAAATTATTTTTTTTTCCCCTAATTTTTCTTTTTCCCTTTTTTTGGGTTTTCTCCCCCTTTTTTTCCTTTCTACCCCATTTTGGTTTTCCCTCCCCCCCCACTTTCCCTTCCGGGCCCCCCCCTTGGCCCCTGCCCCTCCCAAGCCTCCAGCTTGGGGCCCCCCTTTACCCACCCCCGGGCCCTTCATTGCCCGGGGCCCCTCCCGGGGCCCCCCCTTTTTTAATTTATTTCCCCTTTTTTTCCCCAATTTTTGGGCTTTTTTCTTTAAAAAACCCTCCCCAAAAAATTTAGTTTGCATTTTTCAAATTACAAAACCCCCAAAAATTTTTTTAAGAAAAAAGTTTTAAAAAAAAAAAATTTGATTTTTTTTTTTTTAAAAACCCTTTTATTGAAAAATTTAACTTAAAAAACCCCCCCAATTTTGGGGCCCCCTTTTCCCCTTTTTATTTGAAAATTTTTAAAAACAATAAGAAAAATACCCAAAAAATTTTTTTTAAAAAATTCCAAGATTTTTTATTTTGTTAGGAAATATGCATGGTGCCCTATTGGGCTTCCTGTAATCAAAGGGCCCATTTTTTCTTTTTTCCCCAAGCGGGCTTCTTCTCCCAGGGCACCATTGACGGCCTGGACGTGGAGAGGGCGCTACAAACGAAGCCAAGGGCTGCCCGCGGGCGGCTTTCAAATGAATTCCACCTGCTACAATTCGAAGTGAGTTAAGGTTGCTCTCAAAAATATTTTACTCTAGCCCATTGTTATAGTTTTTTTTCTTGTAAGCATAGATATTAATTTTTTTTCTATTTTGACTTGATTTTTGTTTTCCCTTTCCTCCAGGC
Source organism: Chionoecetes opilio (assembly GCA_016584305.1). Lineage (NCBI taxonomy): Eukaryota > Metazoa > Arthropoda > Malacostraca > Decapoda > Majidae > Chionoecetes > Chionoecetes opilio. The sequence goes on along the minus strand of JACEEZ010001151.1, from coordinate 89,715 downwards.
CACAGTTTGAGGCCATCTGCCGGCCCATCGGCCACGCCTCTACAACAAGGCTTGAGGCATGCATGTTGGAGGGCGACTATCTGTCCTTCCCACGGCAGGCCTCTCATTGCCCAATGTGGCCCCATGGAATCCATCCTCTTTCTATGTGAGTAAATATTAAACTCTGCTAGATTATTGAAGCTAGTGTTTTCAGGCTGGTTGGTAAAAAGATCAGCATGCTGGCAAAAAATTTTAGTTGTGCAATCTATTTTTCATATACCACTACCCTAATTTTGTTAAGTATAAATTAGATTACTTAAAAAGAACTATAGCTTTAAAAAGATTAATTTGTATATCTGATTCACCTTTCCCAATGTGCCATTAAATGTTACAACTTACAACCCTGACAGGCGTTTGGCCACCACTGTTCCTGCTGGTGGGAGTTATGAGGGAGCCTGCCACCTGGACTTCCTCACCTGGCAGAATATAACTTTTGTCCTGCCCCCCAAAACCCCCCCTGCAAACACGTGGGCCTTTGGGACGCCCACTTCCCACCTGCTGGACACAGGCTGAGGACGAGGTGGGGCTGAAACTACTTTAAAAATTAAGATACTAGGCCAATGGAAACTTAAATTCTCCCATGACCACATTAATTTGTCTGAAATAGAAAACTTTCCTTTGAATATTAACCATAGGCACAAAATATTTACTTTACATAATCTTTTGTTTCTTTCCTTTCAGGTGTTGGTGGGGCCATGGCTTGCCCTCGCAATTCAACAACACTTGTGGGGCAAAAACTAACACCCACTATTTGGAAAGTCACTGCTTCTGGGCGTACAGGTAATATGATCCACAGAAGCATGTTGAGGGTAAGAAAACTACTTTGTAATGCGAAAGTTTGTATTGTTTGTTGAAAATATCTGAGAATTCCAGATTTAAATTAATGGCTTTAGAGAAGAATTGCTTAATATTTAAAAAAAACTATAACTTGGAGCTATTCCGGTGTTTTTTAAGTCATGTGGTTGCTAAGTAGGTTACATGATTCTTTAAAAAAGGTGGGACCAGCAAGCTGGGCCCAAAGCAAAAAGTAAACATTTTTCAAAGGAAAAAAGTCTTACGGTGAATCATTTTCTCTGCTCCTACAAACCTGCACTACAAACCTTTCCTACAACCTTTGACCCCCCCCCCCCCACCCAGCCCCCTGGGAACCTAACACGCCCACACTACCGCCCCCTATGGTGAGTAAAAGGGTTGGATTTGGAAAAAACTTGAAAAAAAATCTGATTTTTTGGAAAGTTCCTGGGGGAAAATTAGGAAATAAAGTTAATTTTTAATTTTATCTTTAAATTTGTAATTTTATTAATTTTATTTGTAGCAGGAGTACATGGTGGGGCCTAGTTCATTTGGAAACTTTTACAAAAATTATTTTAAAAAGTTACTGGCAATGTTTAAATAAATTGTTATTTTTTATAAATTAGTTTTTACTTAAATTTATGGATTGAGAGAACTTTAAAAATTTAATTTGTGCAGGTGAGTACTATTTTACAAGTCTAGCTTTTGAAACTTTAAAATTTTCACAAAAGTGTCTATTGTTTGAATAATTTAATTTTCTTTTAAGTGTCTTTACTTTACTACTACTTTCTTTACTAATTAACCATTTCCCAAAATTGGTTTTTATTGGTCTTTTCCCAGGCTGGCGGAGTGTTCGTGCCAATACCCACCTACGGCGTGTACTTCCACCTGCGCGACAAGACTACAACAACGCCACACACCTACGTGCGACCGAGCCCGTGCACGCCACCAGCAGGCAGGAGGAGTCTCGGCCTGCTCTTCGCCCCTCTTCTCCCAAGCTGACCTCCTGCCGCCGGCCCCGTCCACTCCCTCAAGGTCTTCAGAGAGATAGACGGCATCCACCATTGTGTTCGGCCGATGCCCCTAGCGCTCGCGACCTTCCCGCGCAGACCTCAAGGTGTTCTTCGCCGAGGGCAGTATAGGCGGCCGGGTACTCACTAATGGCTGTTGTCACCATCAGAGCTATTTTGGTTTGATACCAAACCCCTTCCCATATCATCCTTCTCCTTCGACCAGGGCTAAACTAAAACTTGATACTCTAGATTTACTTTATAGTAATACATTTGCGGGTGGTATATGAATACGTTTAAGAAGCAGGTTCTTTGATCTAAATTTTATCTTAATTAAAAGTTTTGATTGTAGCAAAAGTAAGATTTAACCTGAAATATTATCTCACTTAAAGTTTTCTAAAATTAATAATTTATATAATTTTATCTGACTGAGATATTACATTATAAAATCATTTCAGTATGGAATATTGAAAGGTTAGTTTATTCCAGCTTTAGGTTTAATATTTTTTTTATAGGGTTCTTATAAATTAATACCCTTGCCTATGCGTCCCTAACTTATGTATGTATATTCCTTCCAATGTATGAAGCTAACTTTAGTTCCATGTAATTTCCCTACCCATTACCATTAATAAGTACATACATTCCTAATCTACTCCCTGACTGATGAGAGAACAATTACCTCGCCACAACGGGCGGGGGGGGCGTGGGGGGGAACGACGACAACACTACCACTACTTAATTGCAGAGGGTGCGTCCGGCTAGATCAATTCCAAAAAATGGACTATGGAATGGAAAGACTAGTTAACGTAATATTACACTCCACTAACTCCTAACCCTATTTTCTCCCAGGTGATGAGCTCCTTGCCTCATAGGATCGGGTGAGCTTAAGAGGCGCCCCGAAAGCCCCACACTAGGCGTCCAACACGCTCTTGTAGAGGCGCACGGCAGACATTCCCTTGCACTACTACATCCTCTTCAGCCCCCCTCCAGCACATGACTGAAACCCCCTCTCACAACAATCACTCCCAAGCAACCAGACTACCCACTACACTCCACCCACTACTCCTAACCCTACCAAAACCAACCTCGACGCTTAACTCTTATAGCCTTACGCCCATTCCCACCACTTGCTACAGTCCCCCATACAAACCCATCACACCACCCACTACTTCTCCCGTCAACCTCATACAACCCCTTACACACCAATCCTCACCACTTTACTCAATCCCCATACAACCCATACACTCCCCACCCACCAATTCTCCCTAACCCATACAACCCTTACACACCACCCACTACCTCACCCTCACCCATACAACCCATACACAACACTCACCACCCCTCCACATTACGCCCACTGCATAGATACGTTCGTTCTGCCTACCTATGACTTCCACCACCCCCGCCTAAGATCACTTCAATACTATCGCCTGGTGTGATTGATGTAGGCTCTGCTGCTTGGACCGGCGGCTTAACATTCGTGCACCAAGCGAGTCACTAGGTACTGGTTAATAGCCCTTCTCTATAAATAAATATAATAACTTAAAATCTTTGATCTTTTTTAATTAGTTCTAATGAACTATTAGCTAATCTCTGGGAAATTCGCGTTAGAACAGTATTGAACTATCATAATGTATGCCAGTTAAAATTGTGTTTGAGTAACTATTTTTAGTACATGGGTTGCTTATTATAAGTGCCTAACATAAACTCTATTACTAGGAAAAAACTGCAACACTTTAAGCTACTTTTACAAACTAGCCATTCGAACAGTCTGCAGAGCTTCTATACAAAGGGGTCCTGAATCGAATCATACTTACACTTTCTAAATCTTCAGAGTCAGTCACAAGCCAACCTGTGCCACGAGGTACACTACGTTCAGGCTCAGTGTGGGGACTAGTGCTTTATGTACTTGAATCACTTAGAGTTACTGTTATTCTGGACATTTAGATATCTAGTGCAGCTTCAGGAATACTTGAGTGAGAGTCGCCAAACTTTAGGTGGCGGACAGAAGCGCGGAAGTTTGTAGCTAGCTAGTGACGCGAGGAATTTCGGACCAAACGAGTGCAATAGTCTGCGAAGTACCCTGCAGAGATTTTTTTTTTTTCTTTTTTCTTCTTCAATGACTTTGTATCAAGGGCATAACTCAAACTCCGCCAGTTTAGTTGCCAGTCCTCTGAAAGAAGACTGTAGAGGTCTTTCTGCCCACTGCTACCACTATGAGTAAGTACTGCCATGGATAATTTGTCTATTACTGAAAGCAGCCTATGATTAGACAGTGACTTGCTACCAATATTAAATAGTGGTTGTTGGGTACGAATATTAGGCTGTTATTGGACCATTAGGCGGAATTGGAGGGTCTGATGCGACTGAGCCTCTCGCGCCTAAAAGGTGCTACAGTCATAGCTTACCATTACTTCATAGGAAATTTACCTTGACGCTGAATAAATTTTGTCATTACCCACTTAATCACACCAAATTTATGTAATCGCTAATCAATTGGCAACACGTATGTAAGAGAGCCGGTATTACCAAACATTTATACTACTTAATAAATTAGTGAGTACACAGCTCGTTGGTTGGAAACACTGCTGCCCGAGGCTCGTCACAAAATTATATGACTGCTTTGAAGTAATGAAAAGCCGATTTTTGCGCGTCCACTGACAAGAGCTAGTGCATTAAGCAATAGGATAGGAAAGATCAGCTACCCAGGGCAAACCCATGGGGTATACAGGCAACATTCCAACATCTGGATAACAACATTACCAGACTACATTTAGATAATCTGAAAAAAAGAAACATACGTTCTGGCAACGCCGTGCAATCTGACCTCGGCCGGCTGTCCGCCAGCCGGATCGGAGCCAATCATAACTATCCCAAAAATCATTCCCCGGGAGAGGGGCTGAAAAACTGGCGGGAAGGAAGGGTGGGAGGCCGAAGGCCGGCACTAGCTCGTCAGAGACCCAAAAACTAGGCTTTTCATTTACTCAAAAGCAGTCATTTTAGGTCCCCTAGAGCTAGTGCACTAAGCTACCTGCCACTTGGAGACGGGGCAATAAGCCCCCGACCCCCGCGGGGAGGCAAAAAGAGCAAAACTGCACCTAACAAAAACGATACCACCTAGTATACTCACCCGAATCAAGCGGAGACGTCAATGGGAGGCCCCCGGCGTCCACCACCCCAGCCCCTCCGGACGGAGGAGTCCCAGGGCAAACACAGGGGAAGTCCACGACGGAGTGGGACAGGGAACGAGCAACGAAGCACCGAGGCCGTTCTCCCCACTGCCCCCTTCCCGTACCCTCTCCAAGGATATGGTGCGGAGGAAGGCCAGAGACGCTCTTAGCAACACCCCGGGACGTCATGGGCGCCGAGGGTGTGACTCGGATCCGCCGACTCGATGACCGCCCCGGAGCCGGCCCGGCAATCCCCCTGGTGTGATGGGACGACCATGACAGGATCGCGGAACAGGAACTGCAGGTCCCGCACGCCCAGGGCTCGGAAGCATCCAGGTAACACCGGAGCGCCGAAACCGGGCACAAGGGGTGGCGGCGTCCCCAGCAGACCAAGCCGGAAACGACGGACCGGTTGGAGGGACCGGTGGTCATGCCGCTCGTCTTACCCAGAACCTTGGGGCTGAGAGGGAGAGAGGGAGACAGCGGAGCCGTACCCGGAGAAGGTCGTCCCACTGGGAGGAAAAACGGAGCAGCCCCCTCAGATGATAAGCCCGGAAACCCCGTAGCCAGGGCCACCAGGAAACAAGGACCCTGAAGGTAGGCGAGGTCGCAGCGTCCTACCAAACTGGTCGCCCTTGCAGGAACCGGGAGAACCTTCCCAGGGACCAGAAGGTGACCAGGACGACTGGGGAGGGGGGTTTTGGTGGAACAAAACCCCTTTCAACAAGGTCACAGAACGCCGCGGTCCAGGACCAAACCCCAAACCGTATTGAGGGGGTCAGCCAGGGCCGCAAGTGAGTGGAGGAGTAGCGGAGGACCTCCACGGCGTGGGCCAGGAAGGAGCAGGAAATCCAGGACGACCGATTCAGAGACTCACGCGAGGACCTTGAGTTTGAGAACGACGGAAAGGGCCTTCCAGTGAGACTGATACTGTCTCGTAGAGGGACGGGGCGAAGAGCCGCCACAACATGTCCTCCATACCGCGTCCGAGACCGTCCGACGAGAGAGAGGTTACGGAGAAACTCCCAGGCGTGTAGCTTCAAGGTGGAAAGAAGCATGGGCCGGGAGCTCCTCCAACGCAAAAGCGAGGGCCCCTAGAGGAAACCGGGGAGGGACACCAGGCCTTCAGTTCGGAGAACCCCGGTTGCGCCGGCCAAGAGGAGCCACCCAAGGCACCTTGCACCCTGTAGGAACCAGTTTGTTGCATACTCAGGAGGGGACGCTGGTGCAGGGAGGCCGGAAAAAGGTAAACATGGCGCCAAATGTTCCAAGTCTCCGTGAGGGCCGATCCGGGCCTGCCCGCAGCTGTCCGGGCCCCCCCTCGCAAAAAGGTCTGTAGTTGGGAAAGAGCGGTGGGACGCAAAGAGGTCCCACCTCCGGAGTTGCCCACCGCCGAAGAGAGCCGCAAAGCGCCTCCGGGTGAAGCTGCCACTCTATCCGACGAGCCCTGGAAGCGAGAGACAGTGCGTCGGCCACCACATTCTCCACGCCCGGCAGGAACCTGGCAGACAGATGAAGGGGAAACGGGCCGCCAGGCCGAAGATCTGCTCCGAAAGGGACAAACAGAAGGGCGGATCGGGAAGTCCCTTGGGCGGGGCGAGACAGTGGACCGCGACCATGTTGTCCATCTCGAAGTAGAGAGCCGTCCAATCTGGGATCGGGTTCGGGATCGGAGAAAGAGAAGGGGACCAGCAGCTCCTTGACGTGATGTTGTGGAGTCTGCGCTCCACCCCTGACCACCGCCGCAACCCTGACGGCCGTCGGAGGATTGGTAGCCCCACCCGACGTCCGACGCATCTCCGACATCACGAAGGACCGTAGGTGTGGCGGAGGCAGCCACCCCGTCCACGCGGAGAAGAAACCGCCTCCACCAACCACTCGTCTAGTAGTGTGAGGGCCAGGGGAGGGACGGGGCCGGAAGCAAAGTCGCGGGGTCGCCACCTGAACGGCTGGTTCACCACCCGGAAAGGCGACGGAGAGAAGACGGCCCCAGGGGAGTGACTTCTGCGGCGAAGTAGGTTGAGCGAGCCGAGAAAGGGACTCCCAATGCCTCTTTGACATAAAAACGGGGGACACCGAGGCCCCGGAGGAGGCGTTGATGAACTTTGGCCGCATTTTCCACCGAGCATGCGGACCGCAGCTGAACGGGAGTCGCATTGCATGCCCAGCCAAGTAATGCGGGGGACCAGACGGGGGTAAGGACGGACTTTCCCTTGTTGACTAGGAAACCCCATCTCCACGCCAAGCTCTGTTCGAATAGCGAACCAGCTTCCTCCTGAGGACGGGGCGGACACCAGCCAATGTTCCAAGATACATGAAGGCAATTTGAACCCTGCAGAACCATTCGCTGAGCCACCACTTGGTGAGCCGCGTAAAAACCCTCGGAGCGATGGAGAGCCCGAAGGGCAGTCTGGGAACTGCCCACGTGTCCTATACCACCTGGAAAGGCCAAGGACAAGCGCCGGGAACCGAGGATGGAATGGGGACATGCCAGTAGGCGTCCTTGAGATCGAGGGACGCAATCAGTCCCCTGCCTTAGCCCGAGGCGGACCTGGGCCAAGGTCACGCATACGGGAAACCGCGTGGTGAGCGCGCACAAATTCCGTTTAGGCGGCTGAGGTCCAAGATAAGCCGCCCCTTCGAAGAGTCTTCTTGGGTACGATGAAAATGCGGAAAGGAAGACCTTTCCCCGCGCCTTTCTCCATACCCCAGGAGGAGTGCATGTTCCGACACGTCGGGCGGCGAGCACTGTGGAGAACGGCTTCCAAGAAGGAGGTCGACCGAGAGGTCGGGTAGGGCATCCATGGGCAAGAAAAGGACCGTTTCGAACACCCTGGCGGCCCAACTCTTCTTGCGGCCAGGCTGCCCGAAACCAGGACAAGAGGCCATAGGAAGGGAGGCTCAGGAAGCGAGAGCGACCCTTGGAGGAAGGCTTAGTGGACAGTTCTAGCGGGCCCCGAGCGAAAGGCCGAGAGGCCCAGGAGCCCCCTGAACCCGGAAGGCCCACCCGACTGGGACGACAGAGGACCTGGGGCCATCACACGGGGGTGAGCACTCCTGACTGCCCCTCCCGACGAGAAGAGCCCGGACGAACATGCGGACCCCCTCCCGGAAACCCCCGGCCGAGACGGTCTGGTGGGCCGGAGAAGACACAGAGTGACGGTGCGGGGGGATTGAGGCGAGGGACAACTGCTGCAAGGAGGGCTCCGGACAAGACCTCAGAATCGAAGTGGGACTTAATCCGGAGGAATCTGTGTCGAGGTCAGATCCGTCAGGCACGAAAAAGCCTCGCGCCGAAGAGCCTAGCGGCGCAGTGACGTGCCCTGTCAAGGCAGGGCGGAACCGCTCGTGAGGAGGAGGCGCCCGAATGCATCACAGCGGGTCGATATTTAAAGCCCGACAGGACATCCGACCGGGAGGCCGGGGAGAGAGAAGAGTGATCCACGGCGAGGGAGGAGGAGCCACTCCGCAGCTGAACTGAAGAAGGGCAACAGAAGAGGTCAACAGGGGAGGGCGTGTTTGCCGCTCCTGAGTCCGGCGGAAAAAAGCTCCTCCTTCACCGGCATGCGCCCGCACGGGAGGTCCCTTGGCAGAAAAACGGGACACGGAGGAAATCAGCAAAAAACAAAACACCAAAAACTCACACGTGGGGCAAAGCCACCAGGAGGCGGAGAGAACCGGGATCGGGGCCCAGGACTGAGAAGGACCCCGGTTAACACTGGTGGCTACCCGCTATCCACACCTTCGGAAGGGTCAGGCCGGCCTCAATCAAGGGCCAAAAGGTATTGGCCCTCGAGGAGGAAGCCACCTGGGCATCCTGCGCTTCCCTCCACGACACGGGAAAAGCCATCTCCGACCAAACTAGGCTTACAGCACCCAAAGTAAGAGGACCAGACGAGTTCACTGTAAAGCGGGGCCGCCGAAGAAACCGCAGGCTGCTTCGCAGGGAGCGTTCAGGCGAGAGAAAGGAACCGGCGGTAGAGGAGGAATTCCTGTCCCCCGTCCACACCGGCGGAGCGACCGCACCTTCAAGTCCGGAACTGGGGCCCCAGGAGCCGTCCTCCAGACGAAACCGATTGGCAACAAGCCGCCGTCACACCGTCTCGTCAAAAGCAATCGACGTGGCATCGGTTGCCCAGGTAAACAGGACGGAGGAAGAAGGAGGGAGTCCCAAGGCATCCTCCGCAGCGGGACGAGGGGAAGTGGCCACTAGAAGGCACCTCAGAAGAAAAGGGCGGAGGAAGGGCCCGGCGGCAGGAAGCATGGGGCGGAAGTCCCCGAACCGTCGTCCGCGTGGGCAAGGGATTAGGGCAGCGCCTCTTCCCACGTCGGAGCACACAAGTTATCATCCTAGACTACCACAGACTTCAGAAGGAGGCACCGGTGAGAGGGAAGAGGCGAGGGGAACCTCGACCGCCTCGGACACAGTACGGAGAATGGGACCCAGAAGTTAAGTGGCCCTCCATCGTGCACATGAAGGAGCTTTCCACTGACGACATCCAAGCCGACAACCAGAGGTACAGGAGGTGCGGGTGGGGAAGGCCCAGGAGACGCCTGACCAGGCCGTAGGAGCAACAGATCTCTACTCACCACCTCTTCCCCAGCAGGCAAGTCCTCGACCTGGGAAGTCGCCGGTCATTGGCGTGAGGGACTTGAGGAGAACCGCCAGATCTTCGCTCACCCGTCAGCACGATCGACGCAGAGCTCATGGAAGCAGAGTGCAGGGGTCGGGAGGTGCGAGCGAGGATGAGATGGACGACTTGGCCGAGGCCCAGCCGAGAACCAGGGACCGGTCCGCCCAGGACAGGACGGGGAAGTGGTTGCGTTGGCGAGACTTCAAAGACTTCGACCACCACTCCTTGAGGTCAGCATAGGCCTCGCAGTAAAGCAGCACCACCCCCCTACGGGGAGGATGAGCCGCAGCCTACCACAGCATACGGGCAATCGGAGGGACGAAAAAGGTTCGCCGAAGAAGGCACGGGGCGTGCGAGGAGCAGAATGGTGGCCTCAGGACCTACAAAGACACCCGAGCAGCACCTGGCCTCACAATAGATCCGCGGGAAAAGAAGGGTAAACAGTGAGGGGGAAAGGGAACTAGACGCAACACGAAACCCCCCAAAACCCCAACGCATCGCCCACACGCACTGCCCCGGACCCCCCAGGTAAGTGATGGTCGGGGAGGGGGGGCGGGGGTCGACGTGGCAGCCAGGGGAGTGCTCAACTCCTCCTACACGGCCCATGGGAGGGTCCGGGCGGGGAGCGGGGGAAGGTTGGGCACCAGCAAAAGCGAACCCGCGCGTAACATCCGCCCATCCTCAGCGCACACGTGGCAGGCCAGGGGCGTGGCAGACCAGGTGCCCAAAACCCCCCGCACGACCCATGGGAGGGTCCCGGCCGGGGGGGGGGGGGGCGTGGCTGGAGAAACTACGTAACCATCCGCCCATCGCAGCTATACGTGGCCAGACCAGGAAACACACCGAAAAACCCCCCCGCACCGGCCTATGGGCAGGGCCGGCCGGGGGGGAGGGGCGTGGCTGGGAGAAACTACGTAACCATCCGCCCATCTCAGCTTACACGTGGCAGACCACGGAAGGAACCACGAACCCCCCTCTCCCCGCACCGGGCCCCTAAGGGAGGGCCGGCCGGGGGGAGGGGCGTGGCTGGGAGAACTACGTAAAACATCCCCATACTCGCTGACACGTGGCAGACCAGGTGTCAGGCCAGGGACGCCTGGCGGGGAAATAATGCCCAGGGGGAGAGAAGGTAAAGGGTAAAGCCGCGCCCTTGGGGCGTAGCTTAAACACCACAGGACACACACCAGCCGAAAATATTTAAGACACAGCTGGCCCCGGCCGGTGTAAGAATACAACTACACTCATCCCCGTAAAAAACCTACAGAAGGAATACGAAGCATGATATGGGTAAAAACTTCACACACACCACGTAAACACAAAAACAGGCAGGTGCTTACCATTGGCCTTGGAATACAAACAACACGTGTTACAGAGAGGAGCAGGTGTTGACGTGATGAAGGGAAAAGAAAAGAAATGATGGCTCGATAACGGTGGCGGACAGCCCGGGCCGCGGCAGATGCACGGCGTCTCGCCAGAGTATGTTGCTTTTTCAGATTATTTAAGTGTAGCCTGGTAATGTGTTACCAGATGTTGGAAATGGTTCCTGTATACCCCAGGGTTTTGCCCTGGGTAGCGATCTTAACCTATCATTAGCTTAGTGCACTAGCTATAAGGGGACCTAAACTACGTATTTAATTTTTATATTGTGGATTTCAATAATCTATGAAGTTTGCCAAAATAGTCATAGTTCCTGGCACTCCTTCAGACGATACATTCATAGACGTACTATAGTTAAAGTGAAAGGAATAGATAAGGTACTTAGATCGGTAGTTTAGTTAGCAGTCAATAGTGAGTTATAAAAGGAGGATAGACAATTTCATGAATGGGGTTGAAAGGTGAACGTAAGTATGTTAAAAGTACTACCACGTGTAGGTCTCGCGGCCTCTTGTCAGTGGCGGGAACAGGTGTAAAATGGGGGGGCACCACCCTAAGATGGGGGTGCACGTGCTCGCAGCCCACCAGTAAAGCCATTGCAATAGCTACTATCAGAATCTGGCAGTGAAAAAAAAAAAAAAAAAAAAAAAAAAAAAAAAAAAAAAAAATAATAATAATAATAAAATAATAATAATTTACTATAAAATGGAAACCGAAAATAGAAAGCAGAATTCTTGAAAACACTCCTACCGTATATCAGATCTGGTGTTATATAATAATTTTTTTTTTAAATATGAAGGACAAAGAATATCAGGAAAAAAAAGTGTAATTACCGCTGTATCAAAATTGGAACCAGAAAGGACAAGAGCTAAAATTTGCAAAATCATGCATCAAATCTGGCGTAAAAAAAAGACAAGGAAAAAACAAGAATAAATATAATAAAAAATCAGGAAATTCAGAAAATAATAGAAAAAGTCAGGATCATAAACTATAATGAAAAAAGTCAGGAATTCATAAAAAATATAATAGAAAAAGTCAGAATCCATAAATATAATGTAGAAAAAGTTCCAGGAATACAGAAATATAATAGAAAGTCAGGAATCATTAAAATTATAATAGAAAAAGTCAGGAATCATTAAATATAATTAGAAAAAGGATCAGGAATTCATAAATATAATAGAAAAGTCAGGAATCCATAAATATATAGAAAAAAGCAGGAATCCATAAATATAATAGAAAAAGTCAAGGAATCATAGAAAAATAGTCAGGAATCCATAAATATAATAGAAAAAGTCAGAATCATAAATATAATAGAAAAAAGGTCAGGAGGAATCCATAAATTATATAGTCAGGAATTCATAAATATAATAGAAAAAGTCAGGAATTCAAAAATATAATAGAAAGTGTCAGGAATTCATAAATATAATAGAAAAAGTCAGGAATTCATAAATATGTAGATTGTAAATGTAGATTGTAGAAATATTGTAGATGTTGTGTTTGTTTACTGTGTTGGTTTTAGTTAAACGATAATGAACGAAAGGTTTCTATTTTTGGAATGAATCATATGTTTAAGCTCATTTTTATATTCCTTTTTAAGTTTATAGTTCTCCTTGAGTCTGCAGGTTTCGCTAACATATATATCCCTTATAGCAAAAATATAACAGTACTTTAACCACAGAAATAATGTACCTACAGATAGAGAAACTACGAAAAAATGATTAAAACATATATTATTACACTACCGCCAATAACACTATAGTCGCCACTGCACTAATGTCGCCAGGTGAATTTTACAGGCGAACATTACGCATTTTAGCATCACTACAGACTTGTATGTGCCACTGAAGACAGGTACTTGATATAAACTACTGTGCATGCCTCTCTAATGGCTCATACAAGTCTGTAGTGATGCTGAAATTCGTAATACATATATGGCGCCTGGCGACATTAGTGCAGTGGCGACTATACTGTAATTGACGGTAGTATAACACGTGTAGTTATTATAAAATGATGATTAACCCCTTCACACCCAGATCTTTCCTTTGCTGTATAAAATCATCTGTTAGCCATAAAATTAAGAAAAGTAAGTTAATATACCAAACTAGTTACCGTAGATAACAGTAAAGATCGCCACCTGCAAATCATGTCGCCCCGGCGCCATATATTACGAATTATAGCATTACTAACTCGATTTTTATGTGACACTGAAGATGAACACAGTAGGTATATCATGACTGTATAATCTACCCTGTTTCAGCGTTGTTTTATGCTGTATCTGCAAGTATATACGGTTCTATTTCACTACCTCGTTTTTTTTTCCCGGGCGACGACGGCTGCGGCGAGGACACTCGGTAAATAAACACTAGATGGCGACTTTTTTGTGGGTAGCCCACTTTGTAGATATTTTTGTCATTTGTTCTTTACAGCCATACTATGACACAGATGAAAGGAAACAAAATGACACAGACTCTCCAGATAGCCCCTTCTAACTTTCCTGAAATCATGGATGTAGAAATGTAAGTATTAACGCCACCACACGTCTGTAAACAGAAAAAAAAGTTGTCCTGGTGACTTTACTGTTATCTACGGTAGTGGACAAGGATACTAAACAGGACATATCTATTGAAACATTACATACATTCATTAAAAATAGTCTAATGGTATCCAAATTACGTTCTGGGTCTCAAGGGGTTAATACGATCAAACTACTATTTCTCAGGTTCGGAAAAAGGAGTCGTTGCCATGAAGCTATTGATTTGGAGATTTGGAGAGACGAGTCATTCTCACCACGAGTTCGAAGCACCAAGTCTCCGGTTCACGTCTTCGTAATGAGTGGAAGACGAGAGGTAGTGCACAGAACCACCAGCCGCCGTCCCCAACACACCTCCAGCACACACCTCCACCTTCTGTCCAATCGTCAGCTATCAAACAATAGTGAGTTGTTTGTTGAGTGTTTGAGTTTGTTTGTGATAGTTTAGGGATACACATTTAAACTTTACTTTTAATTGGAGTTTATCTTGTAATTTGACTTACCTTGTAAACTCGCCGGGGCACTAATATAGTGGTTGTGTGTTTGTATGTTTTGGTTCGCGTTTCGGAGTTCAAGGGTACACATTTAAGCTGTTGACATTTACTTTTCATTTATCTTATAATTTGACTTAACCATAAACTCGCAAGCTCTCTCAACAATAGAATAGTTTGTGAGTTTGTTGATTGTGTCTTTATTTAGTTTGTGGTAGTTAATCTTATAATTTGACTTAACCATAAACTCGCAAGCTCTCAAACAATTAAGTTTTTTGTAGGATTGATTGTCAGATTTAGTTTGTTAGTTTTTAGTTTGTGGTAGTTAATCTTATAATTTGACTTGAGCCATAACTCGCCGGCTCTAAAACAATAGTTAGTAATTTATGGGTGTTTATTTTGTCTTTAGTTAGTTTGATTTAGATAAGATTACATGTGTAAGCTCTGTTTATTTTTTATCTAGATTCACTAAAATTTTGTTTTTCGTAGAAGTGATTTGGATTGTTCTAGCATAAGTTTAGTTTGGTACTTGTGGCTTAATTTACGGTAATTAATTTACTACTTAGCTTATAGTAATGTTAACTATTTACTTTTGAACTTATTTTGGGAATTTGTCTAGAAAGATGATGGCAATACGTAGTGGTGGAAGTGTTCTAGGTTTATTCTCTTGCATAAGTTTTGGTACTTTAGTGTAATTTTCGAAAATGTGATTGTTACCAGAGTATCTGCTGCAATATTTCTTTAGGCAATTAATTATACTCACTCTAATAATATTTTATAATGCTTTAAATATTTTTATTTATTTTAAGTCTTGACAGGAGAGTTGGGAGTTAATGTTAGTTTTACTTTATTGGTCGTTGTCTTACGGGGACTTTAGAAATCTTATCACTTATTCTCTGAACTAATTAATTAACTTCAATTTTTTTATTATTCAGATTGATTAAATTCAGTTCGAACTATGTAAAGCAGATTGTAGTGATTAATTAGCGTCCCTGTGGTTAATTGAAGTAGTTGGTTAATATGCATAGGTGGTTAGGAGTTTGAGAGTTTCCGGAAAGTAATTTATGAAAGCTTTAAAATGGCACTAGATGAATTTGAACAGCCACTTAACTTAATTCTCTTAATAAATCTTACCTTCTCATACGTTTTGCACCTACCAGTTTGTCTTTTCTGATCTTCTCCTTTGCAGTGCTGATCTTATTCTTGAACCTTCACGCCCAGATCTTTCCTATGCCATAATAGTCTGTTAGCCATAAAATTACGAAAAAACTAAATTAACAGAAGTTACTAAATTTAACTAGTGGACAAGGATTCTACACTAGTCCTTATCTATAAAAATCATTGCTTCTATTCATTAAAAATCTTCTAATGGCACCCAGATTACAATGGAAATTAAGTTCTGGGTCTCGAGGGGTTACTTTATATTTTTCACCTCCATTCCCCAGCTATTTTATTAAAGCTCTACTTCTGTTAACCTTAAATATAGTCTGCTCTACTAAAAAAAAAATAAAAAAAAAAAAAAAAATTAATTTAAATATACAAACTCAAATCTTTTCTGCTAACATTTAATAGTCCTTACCGTAGATAACACTATAGTCGCAAAGTCACTTGCCACTGCACTTATGTCGCCAGGCACAATATAATTAATTTTAGCATCACTAGACTTTTGTACCACTAAAGAGGCATGCACAGTAGTTTATATTATGTACATCACACTTCATGTCTTCAGTGGCACATAAGTCTGTAGTGATGCTAGAATTCGTAATGTATTGTGTCTGGCGAAATTAGTGCAGTAGAGTGACTGGCAACCATAGTGTTATCTACGGTAGAACTTTCCTGCAGATTTCCTGATTACTACTGCATCGTCCACATAACTATATACATATTTTACTCTTCAATCTTTCCTGCTTCTTTTAATTATAATTGCTACTTCCATAAAATTTAAATAATTACTGAACTCTCTCTTGCTTTTGATCTTTTCAGTCAAAATTATAAGTTTTCTGAAATTTATACAATTCTCAATGTTATATAATCTTACTCTTCAAACTTTTATAATTCTGCACTCTAATTATATTCTGATCAGTTATGCCTTCTCATCTCAAAAGTAAAATTTGACTTTGTAATTAGCTTCAATCATGTAATTCTAAACGCCTTAACCTCCTGTCTGTTCAGTAATAAGTTTTGTTAACAAGAGCAATGAGCCATATATCTAACCCTAATTACAGTTTCTCCCCCTTGTTCAAAATTATTGAATTTTCTCTGCACAATCTACTCCCACATTTTGGTGTATGATTTAGTTAGCGATAAAAGTAAATTTGAACTTCAGCCAGTCTGAAGTTGTAAAACACTATTTTATTTTTTACAGGGGGGGGGGGGGGGGGGGAAATCCCTTTAGAATGTTTGTCCCACTTTTCAATGTTCATTATTATACTAAAGAAATATAGGTTTAAATGTAATTTACAAAACTAATCTAACTATAAACTATCTGCTAATCTAGAAAAAGTTATAACTCTTAATATTATTCACTTTGTAGAATTTTCTCATTTTCAATATTTATTATTCCTCTGAAGAAATTATAAGTCAATTTGAACAAATCTGAAAACTAATAAGTTTTAAAACTAATTAAATTTTAGTTATTCACTTTTTAATTTAAAGTTTTCCATATTCACTATTCCACAAAGAAATTATTGATTAAAAGCCACTCTAAAAACCGTAAAGCTAATCTTAAAAGCCAATTTAAAAAAGTTATAAAACTTTAATTTAGTTGCCATATTTTAAAGATTTAACTAGTATTTTCTCACATTTTCCATATTCATTAATCCTAAGGAAATCAGTAAGTAAATTTCAACAAACTGTAAAGCCAATCTAAAAAAAACTAATTATAAAACTCTTAAATTTTTTCAATATTCAATATTCAATTTTATAATTTTCTTTACTTATTAGTTTTTCCTCTAAAAAAAAAAAGTTAGATTCCTTTCTTACAATACTGTTATGTTGGCTCCTAATATATTCTTCCTCCTGCAGTGGTGTGGTGGCCGAGCGGCGCCGCGGGAAGCCTGGTGCTGTGCATCCTGTGCCTGGCGTCTGCGTATCAAGGACACGACTTAAAACTTTCTTCAGCCCCTAATAATGACCGCGACACTCTACCAGAATCCATGCCTGAACCCATGCCAGAATCCATGCCTGAACCCAAGCCTGAACCCAAGCCTGAACCCCAGCCAGAACCCCAGCCAGAACCCCTCGGTGCTACAGGGAACAAGGGGCATTCACAAGTCCATAGCCACAATGATGCGATATATCACTTTGGAACAGCATAGAGCCTTCTTAACGCATGTTCGGGAGGGAAGCAGGGCAGGGGGTTCTGCCTCCGTTTAACCACACTTAGAACATGCAATGAGGGAAGAGATGTCTATGTCTGGCGATAGAACTAACGGAAATCCATCGACAGTAGAACCAAGCAATGACCTACCTGCATTAGCCGATAAGAATGAAGGTCATCTTTCGGAGTCTGGTGATAACATGGAGACTTACCCTCCTTCCTATCTTCCTTCACCTGATAACATGGGAAGCGACCCTGTTCCTTCGGGTAATAACATGGACCAGTACCTTCCTGCGATGGATGACTACACTGATGACATGGGGAGCGACGCCACTGAATTACCAGACTACTATATAGACGGTGACTCCTTGGGTTCTTTAGTGGTAGATTATTCTCAATCTGAACAAGTTGGCATGGAAGGCGATCATCTGAACGCGTCTCTCAACATGGTGTATGGCGGCCTTTTAGCAATTAACGGCCAGGACCCTCCCACCTATGATGTGGAAGAAACTGCTACGGTGGACGTGGATGAGAAGGATTTCCCAGATGCTCAACAGGGGGAAGATAGGGAAAATTCCACTGAAGGTTCCAGCCATAAGGAGCAATGTTCTTGGTCTTGAGGACATTTATCAGGATTTAGAAGACATCAGTGACAAGCTTCCTGACCTTGGCTTGCAGTTTGATGACCTTCTTTCCCAAATACCCTCAGAAAAGGTCAGTTTTTTCTGAATCTCCATTAAATTAACTATTAAATGCTAGTGTCAGTTTTTATGAAAATATTTCTAACTGCATTGTATTTTAAAAGTATCTACAATTTATTATACTATATAGAGTTCGTGCCACAATAATGTTAATCCCAATTATTAAGAATAGTTTTTCTTGCATTGCATTAGAGTTTGTAGGACTTGCTTATATTTTGGAGAAATTTAATTACTTTTTATATTTTTTATTTCTCTTGATGGATGAAGAACTTAGTTAATTTAGGGTTAGGCTAAAAAGTTAGTACGGATTAGTTACTTTAGTTAAATTTAGTAACTTTTCCTAATATTTAATTATTTATGCTATATTTCTAAACTTTTATTTTCATAATTATTTCTAAACTTTTATTAGTTATTTCTAAACTTTTATTTTCATTGTAACAGATGGAGCTGGAAGAGTTAGTAATGCTATGGCTTTAGTCACGGATGGGTTACTTTGGTTAAATGTGGATAACTTTTCTAATATTTTAATTAAAGTCTTATTAATTATATCTAACTTTTCTTTTATATAATTTTTTCTAACAGATGGAGGAGCTAGAAGTGTTAATAATGCTATGGCTCAAGCCGCGCAATGGATATCTGTAACACCACGGGCCTGAGTACCCTGATCACGCTCGCAAGCCGCATTGACGCACTGCTACGCCCTTCTGACAGCCTACCCCCCCAGCAGCATCCCGGAACCACCTGCGGGGACTTACGGCGAGTGCCCCTATGGAGTGAGGTGGCCCTATGGGAATTGAGGTGGGCCCTATGGAAAGGAGGTCCCTATGGAAAGGAACCCGTAGACTCCTACTGTGGCCTGCGAATTTTGGCAGCCCTACATATTACACTGGCATTGGAAAAAGGCGAGTTAGCAATGCAAATCGTGCTAACCTAATTTTTCTTTAAGCATTGATTATATTAGTTTTTAGGCTGTTTAGCTTATAATTTTCTTTTATTGTTTTCGCTTAGTTCATATAAATTCTATACGTTCTTTAATTGTGACTGATTTTTATTGTACTTAAAGACTTTTTTGAAAATTTTTATAGTTTGGATGCCTAGCTTTTATATTGTATTTCTGATCTTTTGTAATGTCTCCTAGCTTTAATTTTTTTTCTTCATTCCCAGATGTAAAGATCGAGGGCGTGGAAGTGAAGGGCTCTAATTGGTGGTGCCAAGATTGCTAACATAATTTCATTAATCTCCCTGGAATTTCGCCATTTTCCGTGGTGATTGGGAATAGTTTTTCTGTACAGTAGTAGTTGCTTGGGAGCGCAGCATAGTTAATTTTTTCTCTCTCTCTCTCTCTCTCTATCTTCGTCCTCTCTCTCTTCTCTCTCCTCGTCTCTCTCTCTCTCAATCCTCTCTCTCTCATCTCTCTCTCTCTCTCTCTCTCTCCCTCCTCTCCCCCCTGTTTTACTAGACAACGCCAGATCTTTCCTTTGCTATATAAAATTTTCTTTTGCCATAAAATTACAGTGACTCAAATATACCCAATTAGCTAGTGGACAAGGATACTAAACAATTAGTGTCTATAAAATATGCTTATATTTATTAATAAGTCCTAATGGTAAACACAATTACAATGAAATTACGTCTGGGCCTCGAGGGGGTTAATATTAACTAATTCATTTAACTGGTTAGTATAGTTTAGTTAAAAACTTTTGTCACCATTCTAATAGTTTGGTTACAACCTTCTTCCCCTAGAGCCCTGATGGCTTTAGGGTAATGTGGAGGTGGAAGGCAGATTGGAGCAGCCTCTTTGTCATGACAAGTGGACGCTGATGTCTTCGGGCTGCCAGTGCGGGAATGACCTACCTAGATGGTGAGGCGTGTTTTGTGTAAAGCTTCCATATCTGACCTTAGTCCATGTAAAAAGGAATTCCCACTTTTCTAGCATTTTGCAAACGGTTTGTATCTTTATTACGAATATGTTTATATTTTAGATGTCCGTTTTTCCACCCTTCTTATACAACTTTGTATTTTCTTGTTAGTCAAAGTTTCCTTATAGGTACGTGCAGTTTTTTATTTTTTAATGTATATAAAAGGTATCCCTTCTTCCAGTCCTAAGACTTATTTTCCCCAGCAGGATTGTGCATGCTGTGCCCCCCGGCGGGTGTCTGTGTCAAGGAGCCGCTGACACCTGTGTTGTGTGTGGGAGGAACACTTGTGTCATGGTTCTGGTTAAAGTGAACCACTTTTTGCCTATATTTAATCCTGTGAATTTCAGCAACAGTTAGTAGACTGAAGAGTTGTCCTTTATTTTGAATTAATTTAGTTTGGGGTTTTGCCTTCAATCTATTGCACTAGAATATTTATCTTTGAAGACAAATATCATAAATCAGTTGTGCATTGATAAATATTTAGTTATTTTTTTTATCATAATTATTATTTCTACCTTGTGGGACAAAGCATAATTTGTAAATTTTTAAAGGCCTTATCAGTTTCATGGCACTTCCTTTTCCACAGACGCTGTCTGCCGTGCAGGTGTCTGCCGCGGCGGGCCATGTGGTAGTCTGCACATGACGGTTTCCCTCCACCTCAGCATCCTGGCAGTGTCCTACGCCGTCTTGTCTAACTTCTTCAGCCCCACGGTTACTGTAAGTGTGAAAACAGAGTTTATTAATATGATTTATATGGAAGCTTTTTCCATTAAGGGAGATGCCATGCAAGGTTATATTAAATGTCTTTACTGTCTTTATCTCTTAAGTTTTAATGTTATGGAAGCAATAAATTTAATTTCTAAAATATAATTTACACTAATAAATACTGTACTCTTACTCCCCAGGGTGGTGCCAGCCTGCAGTGGGTGGGCAGCCTAAATCTGCTGCAGCAGGCAGTCACCCATCTAGCTTTGTGGCACCATCTTTAATGACCACGACGAGGCCACCATGGAGCACCCTTCCTGGTGGTGTTTAGCCCGCGGGGCTCAGTCACAGCGACCAGTTCCCACGAGATTGTGTCTCGCTCCATGGTGCCGACCTTCACAGTGGGGTTAGTGCGTGAACACCATGATAGGAACACTATTTACATTATTAATTATATTAAGATTTTAAAATTTTAGATTCTGCTATATTTTTAGATTTACTCTAGGCATTTTTTTTCTATTACTTTTTGGCACTTCATATTTAGGTATTTACCTAGATATATGCGAAATATTTTAAATTCTGAATGTCTACTACCCTGCATTAGAAGTTACCAAATAAGACTTGTAATTCCCATACTTTGCAAGCCTGGCGGTGGCACAAGTATTTGTCCATTAATGATAGATACTTGTCTACCTCCCACCACCAGTGAAATGGCAGCCCTCGCCGGAGAGTCGATGAGAGTACAACCAAACGCGGAAACAATGTGCTGGTGTCTGTGCACGTCATGAAGTACAATTGATATGTACTCCCTACGGTGAGATACTAAATCATTTAGAATGATTTTGTGGTAACCTATTGCGTAATTATCTTTAAACGTTGTATTGTGCGAATACTTTATAGTCTGCTAATATTTAATTTATTTAACTGAAAAGAATTTAGTGTGATATTTTTAGTGATCTTTGAAGGGTAGTGATATCTGGAAGGTGATATTGTGCTCTTTTTGTTTCCAGGGGACATGTGGATGAAGCGCCGGCATCCTCCACGAGCGCACTTTAAGGGGATGCCTTCCACTCCTGGCTGGTGTTACGGTGGACTTTGAACTTACGTGTGCATGGCACGGGCGCCACCTTGTCCTTCTACCACTGGAACAGTCTGGAGGAAGAGTTTTTGAGCAGCTGAACACACTGTACATGTCGGCAGCCTGTCCAGCATTCAGGTCTGTTGATGTCATGTAAGTGTGCGCTCATTAACATTGTCGATTTGCTTTATTTAATAGACTGGTGGCTACAAACCTTATCATAGTTTATATATTTACAGTAACGATTATTCGGCACTCATGTATCTGACCGATTTTTTTTAGGGGTCGAAAATTTCCTAGCTATATAATTTAATGCACCTAGATTTTTTTTTTTTTTTTTTTAATTCTCATTATTTTCGGCTCCTTGCATTACTCTGGACCACTCCTTGGCCCAATTAAGTCAAGAATGATTTACTAAACTTCTTTTTTCCCTCATATTTATGAATCTGTTACTATATTGGTAGTACTTTTATTTTTACTTCATTGCTTTATATTTACAATTGGAGTTACTCTAATTTTTGTTTACTATATAGTGGTCATAATTACTTCAGGTTGAGTCTTGCAAGGAGGAGGTGTCTGTGGTGGTGGCTGGCCATGGCCGCGATGTGGCGGTCATTGTCCTGCACTACAAATTACCACCGCCAGGCACTCAATTCGATGTGGTAAGACTAAACTTTTTTATACAAATATAGTCTGATCCACTAACTATAAAGTCCTGATTTGAAACTGTGATTGCATTGATTTATAACATTTTGAGATCAGAATTGATTAAAACTATTTTCTATTACTTGACTGACTACTTTGTAAGTAATAATTTCCTTTTTTTGTTTTGGTATCAACTTTCTTTTTTTCAACAGGAATTCCAAGGCACCTGCATACAAATCTTGACTGGTACATTTACCAGTGAAGTACTCCATAGGCTCCTCAACAGGTGAGTAAAATCTATTATAAACCTTATGTGTATAAAAATAAAAAATTCTACCCGCTGTCTTATGAGATACTCTACTCTCACTTGCATTTTTTATTTTACTGGTTGGGTAATTTTTGCTTTCTAATGACGAGTCACTTTATACAAAAATGCTTTTAAAGTGTTCTATAAGTACCTGCCTTTTCTTTCAGCTTCTGGCCCTGGACTCTGGCACGGGGGAGGTGGTGGTTGGTGAATGTGAAGACTGCGGTGATTGCGTGGAACCACCCGACTGGGCACTCAACACGTGATGTGCTCGACACTCCATAGCCCTACATCACGGTGAGTGCATTCAGTTTGCTTACTACATGAAGGTTTGATGTCACTTATTTTTGGGGAAAGTCGAGCGCAAATCAATAAAAAGCTTCAGAAAATGGATTCAAAATTTCCTTACTCTTTTTGAACCAGCATAATCATTTTAATTACTATTTTTGTGTGCTTGGTTTAAAGATGACTTTTGAACATAGGAAACATTTTAAAACTCTTTTATTGATGCGCTTGAGACAATGAAATAAGTGCCTTGTGTGTCTCCAGATGGGATGTGATAATTATGCTGTTAGAATATTACATAAATTGAACTAGGATTTTCCGGTATGCGGTTCAATGTCTTTGTGGGAATGCTGTTTTTAGAGTGTGGGATAAAGGAAAGTAGTGTTTTTAGTACGCTGTGCAGATTTAGTCGCTGATCTAATTAAAATCTTATTTGGGAAGATTTGAGGCAGAAAGTTTCTTCTTATCTGTGGATAACTTATTGGGTGATTTGGATTTATATTTTAAAGAATTTTTCTAAAGTCTAAAATCTTAATTGAACTTAATTAAATTTTGATCATTGAAGAGTATATGATTAATAGCTGCTGGGAATTTTCAGGTCTCCCCTCCGGGTTCGTCTTGGCTACCTGGAGCCCTTGTACTGGATCCACGAAGCTAAACTTTCCTTATTGGGTGTACTGATATGCACAAATAATACAATTTTAAATGACTCGGGTATTCATGGGATTAAAAACTAAGGTTTACAAAGTATTTAGCCATAGTTTGGCTAGTTTTAACTAAAATACCCACTGTTAAATTGAAATTAAATTATTTTAGCTAACTGTGTTAAAACTCCTATTTTCAAGGAAATTTATATTTTTTAAATTCACTAAAACTGGCTGAAAGATCCTTTTTCAATAAACTAATTATGGTGCCATTTTAAGTTCCCTGATTGCAATGGAGAAAGTTTAAAAAATAAATAAGTTTGGCAAACTATTTTTATATCTACCTATTCTCTCAAAGGCTGTTATGGCTTTAATATTATTATTCTTAAATAATATTGTCCATGCGGGATTTGAGGACTTAATTTTTTCTGCTAGGTCTCGAATAAATTCGGCGAGGCTACATTAATTCTTGAGGCCTGGTCTTACTATACTGAAAGTAAAGACTTGAACTATTTTTTTATTTTTTACGGTTTACCAGAAGAAATGCTCTCCAGCAGTCTATTTTAGCGGCGGCTTGGGCTCGGCTAGCGCAGATTGTTTCTGTTCAGCAGACAGTGTCGCCAATGTCACCTCACGGGCAGCCTACCGTAACTGGGGTAGGAAACTAATTTTTACTAAGTATTTAAACTAATTATTTCTTTATATAAAGTGTTTTTCTTTCCAAGAATTTTTGTATAAAGCTTTTTCCTTTTTTTTTCCAATTAGTACATGGAAGGTTTATAATTTTGTTTCAGAATTTTTGTATAAGGATTTATAGCTTTTCTATCTAGTATATGAAAAGGTTCCTGTACTAACCCAGCCTTTGTAACAGGATTCTGAACACGGGACTGCTGTCTGCGGTGCGTCTGGTTTCCCCGGCACGAGCTGAGCGCGGCGTTACTCCTTTAGAGTACCCGGTCTCCGCCACCTCAAAACACCCGACCCACTTGACCTCTCCCAGAAACTCTTGCAGAACTCCGCAACATCGTTAACTCTGATCTGTAGGTGGAAAAGTTTACTTGATTTACATTTAATTTTCAGTTTTCTTTTAGTCAGGAATTTGAAATCTGAAAGTTAAAACAGAATTCCTAGTCCAATATTTTTTTGCAAAATTACTATTCATATTTATTACTTTAGTTTCTCATTTTGGCTGCCACAACTTATTTTAACTTTCTGGACAATTTTTTCTTAATGTGCCTTTCAACCATAGAAAGTACGTTTATTTTTAGCATAGGCAAAAATAAAAACTACGGAATATATAACTATGGAAAATATTACTGTCTGGCACTTATTTTAAATCTCAATTAAGTTGTTAAAAGTTGACGTCCTAGTCCCTGCAGCTCCGTGCCCTGGCCAGGCCCCAACATGACCTTGAGGGCCTAAAGCCATAGTGGCCACCCACATCTGGTGTTAACTCTGTCATCATGAGAACCATGACTGTTGGGGGAGAGAACTCATGACGCAGTGCACAGATTTCCGCTCAACTCTACACTGGCGGCAATAATCAGGTCTGTCCTCTATTTTTATACTACAATTAAAACTAACTAATTTTAATCTATGCTTTTTACGGTTCCACGATTTTTACTACTTATCACACTGATGACTGTTTATTTCTAGACAAGACTTTTTATATTTCTATTACACTGAAATATTATCTATTAAAAGGTTACTAAAATATTAAATCAAAGATAAATTTAGGAACAATTTTTGTTATTAGATTTTTAATACCCCCAAGAACTTTTTAATTAGATCTTTCATCCCACTAGGAACACTTTTTTAATTGTTTTTTTAATCTCACTAGGAAACTACTTTTTTAATTAGATCTTTAATCCCACATAACTACTTTTTTAATTAGATCGTTTAATCCCACTAGGAATCTACCTTTTTTAATTAGATCTTTAATCCTCACTAGGAACTTACTTTTTTAATTAGATCTTTAATCCCACTGAACTACTTTTTTATTTACGATCTTTAATCCACACTAGGAACTACTTTTTTAATTAGATCTTTAATCTCACTAGGAACAAACACTTGTTTTAATTGATCTTTATCCCACTAGGAAACAACTTTTTTAATTAGATCTTTAATCCCACCTAAAAACGTTAATTAGTTCTTTAATCCCCTAGGAAAAATTTTTTAATTAGTTCTTTAATCCACTAGGAACAACTTTTTTATTATGTTCTTTAATCCCACTAGGAACGCCTCCTGACGCATCATTCGTGGCCGGAAGACTTTTGTTTTGCCTCGAGGTTAACCACCAGTCCATTCACACTTCCAATCTTTGAACGATATACCAACCAATGACCTCGTGCCGGGATTGGGGCAGCCAGAGTATTGTCCGGGGCCGTGTTTTGCCCGGGGACTCTGTGTAACAGGAAGTGAGGCTGTACTGCAGGGGGCACGGTGGCAGGATATACTTGACTAAGCGGGTGTTTTCTGGGACAATCTGCCTCGCTAGGTAAGTATTTTTTAAATATGTGTAGAATGTGATTGGTAGTTTAAAAGATTGTGAAAAAAAAATTTAACCACTTCAACTGCGTATATAATTATAAATCTGTAAATGCAAATTATTTTTCCTACTTAAAATATACGGTAAAAATTCGGTCATGAAATAATTTAATCTTGACTTATTGGGATACTTTCTCTAAGCAATTCAAAGGCATAGTTTGATAGTACCTGAAAATGCCTTTCATACCATCTTGATTTTTGTATGTAGATATAAAACTTCTTATTCGGAACCCTCATTATTCGGGACTTTCTTCTAAAATTTCCTAGCTATAATATATTATACCTAGATTTTTTATTTAATTTTTTTTATACGTATAACCCCAATTATTCGGATCTTGCATTACTGACTACTCCTTTCCCAATTAGTGCGAATATTAGAAGTTTTACTGTATGCAGGGAAACTTTTTTTCTTATTAATTCTTTTCCATGTATAATATTAGTTCGCCTCATATTTTATACTATTTTTATCTTTACTTTCTTTTTCCGGGAGAGTAACCTTTAAACCAGCCGATTTGTGGCCGGAGCGTAGATGTGTTGAGTTCTGTGGTGGCATTGATCTGAACCGCCTGTTAAAACACCACGCTAACAGTAGCTGGAGGTCATTTTCTGGCTCTCTCATCTCACCTCTGACCTGTGTGGATTATCTTGTTGCTTGACCATGATGGTTTTGACATGAGATTCTTCCTGGCTGACACTGTTGTCTATAAGGATGAGGATGCAGAGCTGACAGGAAGATTGACTGTCCAGCACACTGTGGACTGTCGAAGGAAAACTTGTAACTGTCACTATCCGGCCATAAATTCCCCAAGACCTTTGCTGTTAGATCGGCAACTCTCCCCTCGTGTTACCTATGAAGTGTCCTTTGGTCCTATGTGGCTTCGGAGAAGCTCTTTCGGGCCCTAAGGGTGTTGTGGAGGACGGCATTGCTCCTCACCTGCTCGTCACAAAATCCACCGATCAACTGTTACCTGGAATAATGTCTTTACTCTCTGCGTGGACATTAAGGACCCTTGACACACGACCTAGTTGCTGATGCGTGAAACTGGATGAACCCTTTTCTCCGCGGCGCAGACCCAACACATCCCGGAGACCTGGAAATTCATCTGATTTTCAAGAGGGATATCTGGATACACAGGCTAATCCTAAAGGGACTGTAAATTTCATAGATTTCAAAAAAAAAAAAAAAAAAAAATCTGCACTGGGAGAGGGATATAGTCTACAGGCATGAGTAAGGAGGTAATAATCACTGGCCGTAAGGTGTTTCCCAACGCCTGTCCTATATCACATGCCAGGTTCCAGGGAGGATTTAATGGCGTGGATTTTGAGTACCCCTTCGTGACTACAGAATACAGATTGGTCTTCGGTGGCTCTTTGATATTGTGGCGGAGACCATATTCTTCAAGAGTTTGGTGGCTCGTCGTATCAATGGAGTGGATCTGCAAGTACTAATGAAGTGGTCTTCACTTGAACAGGCTGGACAGGTTCGTGACTGCACAGAAAGTGTTCTTGAAGGAGTAGTTTGTGGCTTCTCTAGTTATTGAGGGAAGTGTGGAAGGGTGTTGACCTTAAGGAACTTTGTCACCAAGAGTGGTAACCGACCTTCACGGCACCGCAAGTATTCAGCACGGCAAGCTTTGCTCCCTTCGTGCGACCTCCATCCCCTTGTCTGAATGGACTTGAAGATTAAATCGTGTAGATTCTCTCTGCACTTGCCCAGAGAAGAGTATCACTGAGAGAGCCAGTGAGCCCTCGGCCCCCCTCACCATTGAAGGAGCACGGAGGTGGATGGTGTTGCCTCGATAAAGATCCTGATGGGTGTAGACTTAAGATGACCTACTTAGTACTATAGTTACCGGATGAGGGCAACTTCATCCAATCGTGGACCAGTCTCACGTCATTCAATGAGGGTTCTGGATCAACACGACTAGAGGTGGTGTGGGAGCCGTGGTATCAGCCTCAGGAATTGCTAACAAGGCAATCAAACTGTCTGCCAACAACCAGACAAGAGTCACTTTAGTTTCTCGACGGTGGGAGTGAAAAAGTGCGTGGAGACCCTACTGGTGGATGTGGCTTGTGGAGGGAGTTGAATCTACGCTGCTCCTACCAGGATGCTGTTTATAACCAATTTCAAACCCTACAGAACTATCACAGGTGAGTTGAAATTTGTAGTCTTTGGCATTTATATAGAGGATTATACACTGAATTAATCTTGACTGATAGGTTATGTGGCTTATTAGTTTTTAATTTTTATTTTTTTACCAAATTTAGCTTTGTCTAAGTAATAATCTTTCTGTTTTAACTCCTTCCTTCATCTAGAGTGTCTTGCACTGAATTAATCTACTAGGTAACTTAAGCCTTTACATTAGAATTTTTTAATTGTTTTTTAAATAAGCTTCCGTTTTCTCTTTAGTATCTGAAACTTTTTATACTGTATATTAAATAATTCTAACACAATTGCCAGATGTCTTGGCCCAGGGTAAGAAGTTTAACTAAGCTTTGGTATTACTTTTTTATAAGTTTTGTACCAAATTCACTTTAGATTAGTGTAGTAGTGAAGCCTTATTAACTTATGACAGTTTTCACTTTAACGCAATGCCTATGTCCTAACAAAGATCCTAGAATTAGTCTAACTTTCTGTACTAGATCAATGTAGGTCTTTTTTATTTTACATTTTATAACTGTTGTATAAGAGTAGACTTATACCTATGCTTAATATCTTCTCTCCAGGTCTAAGATGTTTGACTATTTTTAGATTATGCTTGGTAGTTGTAGGCATTTATGTTTTAAGTATTTTAAATTTAAACTGTACCAGAAACTTTAGACTCTTTATAATTAATTACTGCAGTTTTTAAAGATGAATAATAGTTTTTAAGAGCACGTTTGTCCAATGCATATTATCTTCTGCGGGGTAAAGATGTTTTTGACGAAGGCTGTTTCACTGTGCGTGGAAACATTCACACCAGACAACCAATGACGTGGACTTATCCGTGAGCCTGTTCACATGCGCGCTACCACGGACCCAGTTATTGCGGCGCGGGTCTCCTTCCTAACCGTGGCGGCGGGGAAGAATTTGTTTCCTGTTCGTCCCAATTCAACAACTTTGATTCTGAAGGCGCTGGCTGAGGACAGTCCTGATGAAGGGGAAGAGTGAAGATATTGTGAACAGGTGAGACTTGAGTTTGAACGGGGGTGAAGTTTGCTATAACGATTCTCTTTAAAAAAATCTGCCGGACTTTTTTTTATTTATGTTTTGGTCAATAACTGTTCATCTTTATTATTATTTTTTTTAACTTTTTATATTTAGGGTTTAAATGTAACTGAGGGAAATTAATCTTTTGTATAGTGTTATTATCTCTGAATGTCTAAAATTTACTTTGTATTGACTTTGACTTTGATTAGGAAGTTTAGTTTGAAAGCAGTGTTTACCTTTTTATGGGTGTTTTTTTAAGCCATCTCATCATGAAATTACTTTGTATTAATGGTGTTAACTCCCCAGGTGACCATAACATTCTCTGGAGAGTCACGGTTAAGACCTTGTGATCCAGTGGAAGCCTTCATCGCGGCCGAATCCACATCAATGTGCCCGCCCACCTGACTGACGCAGGGAGGCCAGGACACCGCCATCACAGTCCACCGGCAAGAAACCTTTACCTACGGCCTCTCCTTTTGGGCACCTGCACGTGGAGATACTTGACGGCCGCAAGCTGGACCACTTCCTGGCCATGTTGTGACCCGGAATCAGGCTCCCACACCCTGACTGGCAAGGTCCGGTGGAGGGACCATCATTTGCTCCCTGGGTCCGGCCGCAGCAGCTCATAGTGAAGGTAATAAATAATGTTGATTAATATAATTATTGAAAATTGGTAATGTGGAACATGATAATGAAAATGTGTGATAATACTGTAGTGTGAATGTGATATGGTAATTTAGGTGTGGTAATAATTTCACTTAAAACATTTAAGAACAGACTCCCTGTGGCTCTGGTTCGAATCGGACTAGCTACAGATGCACTATTTTTCTTTATATGATTATAACTGTAACTTTCATACTATTTAATAAAGATACCTTTCCCTTGGGGTACTTTGCTTATAGTGGGCAGG
This sequence comes from Chionoecetes opilio, assembly GCA_016584305.1. NCBI lineage: Eukaryota > Metazoa > Arthropoda > Malacostraca > Decapoda > Majidae > Chionoecetes > Chionoecetes opilio. The sequence continues at coordinate 59,425 of JACEEZ010001151.1, read as the reverse complement.
TAATCAGTTATGGTTTACGCATTCTAATTTTGGCTGAAGCGTTTCTCATCCTGCGAACTTAAAGGAAGGCTGCCTAAAATGGCCTTGAAGCTACTTTCTTTGGTGCTTCACTAAAACTTTTCTTAATGCCTGATAATTTATGTCAATCTCTTAGTTTTGTTTAAGAAAGTTCCCGCTTATTTTGTAAAGTAAACTATACTTTTAATTGCTTATGCTACCTTCCTTTTGTGCTTATTAATAAATGTCTTTTCCCCTAGGTACCATTGATGGCGTGGATCTCAAAGCTTTTGAGAAAGTAGTAATCTTCCGCAATGCTGCAGACTGTTTGATGCATCGCTGGTAATACTTTGTCTAACTATAAATTAATATTGGTACCGCTTTATTCACACTTTAATGACTTGCAAACTTTTATACAATTGGAAGCTTTTAACACCTTGAGGCCCCAGAACTTAATATTATTATAATATAACTTATCATTAAACTATTTTAATTAACTTTAGCAATATTATATAGATTATTGTTAAATATCCTTGGCCATTAGCTAATTTGGTATATTTAGTTACTTTTTTGTTTTCGTAGGCATATGGATAATAACAGACTATTTTCATATAAGCCAGGCAAGATCTGGACGTGAAAGGGATTAAGTTTTCTTTTTTTCTTAGTTTTTCAGGCAGGCAGTGTTTGTGCGAGGCAGACTTGCAGACTGTGTTCCTGATGACGTCAAGTCTGGCTGAAGGGCTAACTTCCTGATTCCACCGAGCAGACATTCAATGTGAAATCCTGACCATCTCCTCTGCCCTCGGCCACTCCATGTCCCAGGTCAATGGCCTTGTCAACTCCTTCAAACCTACCTCAGGAATGGAACAGAACCCTCCTGGTAAGTCTTTTTAGTTTGTAGATTATTTTAAGGTGCTGATTTATTATTGAATACCTGATAGCTGGAGAATTATTATTAGGGATGTGAACGTTTTTATGAGAAATGTTTAGTTTGTCTGAAGTAAATTTAGATAGCTCTGTAATGCCTTGAATACTTATGGCTTTAAAAGATTATTCAAAAAAACTTTTTTCTATGTACATAAAAACTGACTTACTCTTTTACTAGGGATCTTTAACAAATTGCAAACAAAACCTTTCTTTACCAATTAAACTCTTAATAATAAATCCAAAAATCAAAAAAAAAAACTCTACTGTACTGAACAGTTCGCTAACTATTTAAATTTTCATAGGTTTCTGGAAGTAATAAATTTTTGTGTTCTTCCGCATTCCCGGGCTCTTGGTGGCCAGAATATCCACGCAACAGGATTCTGTCTGGGCGCGTTTTGGTGAATAAGAGTTTGGTAGTGACGGGCAGAGTGGGCCGGGAACGCTTGGTGAAGCTGGAGGCCAAACAAGTGGTGCTGCTCATCGCAGAACACATGTTTACAAGTGGTAATGGTGAACCAGGACTACCTTATAATTTTTAGATTCAATACCTTTAAATTGGTACCACTTTTTTCCTACAAAAGAATGGATCTTAAAAGTGACTTATTGAAGAATTACCCGAATAGTTTTCTTTTTATAATTTATTAATTTACTATGCACTATTATCTTTTTTGTCCTCCCTCCAAGCACCTTGAATTTCCTATAGCCAAAAAATTATCTACTAAAATTACAAAGCTTAATGTCCATGCATTAATTTATATTATGCCAGCTAATTAACCTTGTGTCATGTTGCAGGAACCTTGAGTTACGCAACCCCTTGACTGTGGCCTGGCTGAAGTAGTAGTACTTGGGATAGTGGAATGGCGTTGAACCTCCCCAGCTGTATCCGCGGCGCCTGGTTTGTGTGACACCACCACTACCATTAACACCGCGTGGCATTCTCCAGAAGTGTTGTGATAAAGGTGACAGAATCATCCAATAGTGTTTTATTTCATGGCCAGTCTTAACCCTGCACGCTAAGATATCTTTTGCTATAATAAAAGTCTGTAGCCATAAAGTTCTCAAAGAAACTGATATAACCAAATTGCTAGTAGAACAATGTACTTAAAACTAGTCATATCTACAAATTTTACTTTTCTTCACTTAAAATCTTCTATGGTACCCAAATTACAATGGACATTAAGTCCACAAGGGGGTTAATGAGTTTATTGTCTTACCAAAAATGTATACCCACAATGAGAACCACATCCATGCAACAAATTTTATAAAGATCAGTTATTTAGTGGTTTATAGAATATGCATGGTGCCTATTTGTCTTTCCCTGTAATCATGGGCATTTTCTTTTCCCCAGAGCGGCTTCTCTCACCCAGGGCAACCATTGAGGCCTGGACGTTGAGAGGCGTACAACGAAGCAAAGGCTGGCCCGCGACGGCTTCAGAATATCACTGTACAATTCGAAGTGATTGAAGTTTGCTCTAAAAATATTTCTACTCTAGCCCCATTTTTTAGTTTTTTCTTGTAAGCATAGATTTAATTTTTTTCATTTTGACTGAATTTTTTTTTTTTTTGTTTTTCCCCTTCCTCCAGGCACAGTTTTGAGGGCCATCTGCCTGCCCATCGCCGCCTCTACACAAGCTTGAGGCATGCATGTTGGAGGGGAGACTATCGGTCCCTTCCACGCAGGCCTCTCATTGCCCTGTGCCAATGGAATCATCTCTTTCTATGTGATAAATATTAAACGTCTGCTAGATTATTGAAGCAAGTTGGTTTCAGGCTGTTGGTAAAAGATCACTGCTCTGGCAAAAATTTGTGTTAAGTTCTTTTTCATATACACTATCCTAATTTTGTTAAGTATATTAGACTACTTAAAAGAACTATGCTTTAAAAAGATTAATTTGTAATCTGATCACCTTTCCCCATGTGCATTAAATTTATACTTACAAAACCTGACAGGCGTTTGGGCACCACTGTCCTGCCTGGTGAGTTATGAGGGAGCCTGCCACTGGACTTCTCACCTGGCAGCATGATACTTTGTCCTGCACCCCGCCCTGCAACACGTGGGCCTTGGACGCCACTTCCACCTGCTGACACGGCTGAGGACGAGGTGGGCCTAAACTACTTAAAAATTAGATACTGCAATGAAACTTAAATTTCTTCCCATGAATACATTATTTGTCTGAATAGAAACTTGCCTTTGAATATTAACCATAGGCACAAATATTTACTTTACATAATCTTTTGTTTCTTCCTTGCAGGTGTTGGTGGCCATGGCTGCCCGCAATTCAACAACAACTTGTGGGGGCAAACAACACCACTATTATTGAAAGTCACTGCTTCTGGCGTACAGGTATTGATAATACCATTTTGAGGGTAGAACTACTTATAATGCAAAGGCTGTATTGTTTGTGAAAAATTTGTGAATTCCAGATTTAATTAATGGCTTCAGAAGAATTACTTAATATTTCAACTAACTTAGAGCAATTCCAGTGTTTTTAAAAGTGAATGGCTGCTAAGTAGGTTACATGATTCTTTAACAGGTGCACCAGCAGCTGGGCGAAGCAATGTACATTACACAGGATAAGTCTTACGGTGAATCATCTCTGCTCCTACACAACCTGCACTACACTCTTTCCTACACCTTTGACCCCGCCACCCAGCACTGGAACCTACACGCCACACTACCGCCCTATGGTGAGTAAAGCTGGATTTGGAAACTTGAAAAATCTGATTTGGATAAGTTCCTGGATGCTGGAGATATTAGAGTAGCATTTAATTATTTGGATTGTAGTCTTTATCTGTAGCAGTGAGTAGCCATGGTGAGCCTAGCTTAATTTGGAAACTTTACGAAAAATCTGATTTAAAAGTTACTGGACAATTTTTTAAATATTTGTTAGTTTCTATTAATTTGGTAGTTACTTAAATTCATTGGATTGAGTAGACTAACTTTATTTGTAGCAGTGAGTAGCTATAGCAAGTCTAGCTTTTAGAAACTTTAAAAAAATTTTCGAAAGGTCTATTTGAAATAATTTCAGTTCTAAAACTATTAAGTTAGTCTTTTACTACTACTACTATTAAGACTACTACTACAGTTCACATTGGATTGATTTGACTTTCCAGCTGGCGGAGTGTTCGTGCATCCCACCTACGGCGTGATCCACCTGCTGCAAGACTACACAAACGCCACCACCTACGTGCGCCGCGCCGTGCACGCCACCAGCCGGGGAGGAGTCCCGCTGCTCTTCGCCCTCTTCTCCACCGTGACTTCTTGCCGCGGCCCCGTCCACTCCCTCAAGGTCTTCAGATAGATAGACTTATCCCCCCACTGGTGTTGCGATGCGGCGCTCCCGAACTTCCCTGCAGACCTCAAGGTGTTTCTTCCGTGGCAGTAAGGCGGCCGGGTCTCACTTGGCTGTTGTCACCATGCGCTACAACCACTTCCCTATCATCTTCTCCTTCGCAGGTAACTAAAACTTTACTTTTAGTTTACATTTAGGTGGTATATTAACTACCTTTGCAGCAGGCTCTTTTGATCTAAGAATTTTATTAAAGTTTGATAGTGCAAAGTAAGATTTACCTGAAATATTATCTACTTAAAGTTTTCTAAAATTAATAATATAATTTTACTAGATATTAAATTAAAATCTATTGGTATGGAATATTGGAAAGTTTAGTGTTATTCAGCTTTAGGTTTAATATTTTATGGGTTCTTATAAATTAATTACCCTTGCTAATAGTCCTTAACAATGTATGTATAGTCCTTCCAATGTATGAAGTAACTTTAGTCAATTTAATTTCTTACCATTACCCTTATAATTACATACATTCCTACCCTCTCCCTGTGATGAGTGAACAATACCTCTCTCACAACGGGGGGGGACAAAACTACCACTACTAATTGAGAGGGTGGTTGGTAGATAATTTCCAAAAATGACTATGGAGTAGAAAAGACTATAGCGTTAAGTAAATTATCCACTAACTCTTAACCCTATTTTCTCCCAGGTGAAGTCTTGTCTCGGTGGGGTGAGTTGGAGGACGCCCCGACAGCCACCTGGGTCCAACACGCTCTTGTGAGGCGCCACGGCAGACACTTCCCTGACTACTACATCCTCTTCAGCCCCCTCCAGCACATGCCTGAAACCCCTTCCACAACAATCACTCCAAGCAACCAGACTACCCACTACACTCCACCCACTACTCCTAACCCCTACACAAAACCAACTGGTAACTCTTATAAGCCTTACGCCCCTCCCACCACTTCTCAGTCCCCATACAACCCATACACACCACCCACTACTTCTCCTAACCCTTACACACCACCCACCACTTCTCAATCCCCATACAACCCATACACTCCACCCACCACTTCTCCTAACCCATACAACCCTTACACACCACCCACTACCTCACCTCACCCATACAACCCCTACACAACACCCACCACCCCTCCACATTACGCCCCTGATAGATACGTTCGTTCTGCCACCTATGACTTCACCACCCCCGCTAAGATCACTGCAATCTATCGCCTGGTGATGAGAGGCTCTGCTGTGGCGGCGGCTAACATTACGTGCACCAGGTACTAATTGTTCTGTTAATAGTTCTCTATAAATAAATATAATAACTTAAAATTTTGTTTTTAATTAGTGTGCTCATTAATCTTTGGAAACCTTGGGTGGGAAATTTGTAAGTTCTAATAACATGGCTTATCTCTTGGGAAATTCGCGTATAGAACAGTATTGACTATAATGTATGCCTTTAAAATTGTGTTTGAGTAACTATATAGTACATGTGTTACTATTATAAGTGCCTAACATAACTCTTTACTGGAAAAACTGGAAACTTAAGCTACTTTTACAAACTAGCTTCGAACAGTCTGGAGCTTCTATACAAAAGGGTCTGAATCATACTTAGAATCTTCAGAGTCAGTCACCAGCCAACCGTGCACGGGTACACTACGTTCAGGCTGTGTGGGACTAGTGCTTTATTTACTTAAATCACTAGAGTTACTGTTATTCTGGCAGTACTAGTGAGTTCAGGAATACTTGAGTGAAACTTTAGTGGCGGACAAAAGTAAGTTTGTAGTGTGTGGGAGGAATTTCGGCCAAACGAGTGGAATAGTCCGGCGAAGTACCCTGCCGATGTATTTATTTTTTTTTTTTTTTATTTTCTTTTTTCAATGAACTGGTCAAGGGCACAAACTCAAAGCTTGCCAGTTCCTATAAAGAAGACGGTCTTAATGCCTCGCTGCTATATGGTAAGTACTGCATTGATGTTTGTATGTTACTGAAAGCAGCCATGATTGACAGTGACGTGCTACCAATATAAAATGGTGGTTGTGTTGTGGTAGACTATTAACTGTTATTAGACTAGTTAGGGGAATGGGAGGGTCTGATGGACTGAGCCTCTGCGCTAAAAGGTGCTACAGTATAGCTACCATTACTTATAGTTATACGTGGCATTAGGAAATTTTACTTAAGTGATAATTTTGTTTACACTTAATCACTAACTTAATATATCGCTAATCAATTGGCAACACTTATGTAGGAGGCGGTATTACCAACATTTATACTATTAAAATAATGTAGTGAGTAACAAGCTCATGGTTGGCAACACTGCTGGAGGCTCGTCACAAATTAACTACGTATTTAATTTTTTTTGATATTGTTGGATTTCAATAATCTATGAAGTTTGCCAAATAGTCGTAGCTTCCTGGCACTCCTTCAGACGATACATTTCATAGATCGTACATAGTTAATAGTGAAAGAATAAGATAAGGTACTTAGATCGGTAGTTATGCAGTCAATAGTGAGTTATAAAAGGAGGCTAGACAATTTCATGAATGGGGTTGAAAGGTGAACGTAAGTATTGTTAACAGGTACTACCACGTGTAGGTCTCGCGGCCTCTTGTCAGTGGCGGAACAACGTGTAAAAATGGGGGGGCACCACCCTAAGATGGGGGTGTACGTCCCCACCCCCCCCAAGGCCGCCCCGCAGTTCCGCCATTGCATATAGCCTACTATCAGAATCTGGCGTGAAAAAAAATAAAAAAAAATAATAATAATAATAATAATTACTCTATTAAAATTGGAACCGAAAATAGAAAGCAGAATTCTTGAAAGAACTCCTACCGTATATCAGAATCTGGTGTATATATATAATTTTTTTTTTTTAAACATGGAAGGACAAAGAATATCAGGAAAAAAAGTTAATTACTCGCTGTATCAAATTGGAACCAGAAATAGAAAAGAGCTAAATTCTTGAAAAAAGTCATGCCATCAAAATCTGGCGTAAAAAAGACATAAGGAAAAAAAGAATAAAAATAATAAGTCAGGAATCCATATATATAATAAGTCAGGATTTCATAAATATAATAGAAAAAATCAAGAATCCATAATTTTTATACCTCAGGACTGATGACTCATATTTTTTTTTTTTTTTTTTTTTTTTTTTTTTTCCCAAGGATTTTGCTCTTTCTATTTTCAGTTCCAATTTTGATATAGTGAGTAATTAACTTTTTTTTTGCCTGATATTCTTTTTTCTCCTTTTTTTTTTTTTTTTTTTTTTTTATACGCCAGATTCTGATGGTAAATGACTTTTTTCAAGAATTTTGCTTTTCCTTCTATAATTATCGGTTTCAATTTTGATACGGTGAGTAATTGAACTTTTTTTTCCTTTTCCGCCTCTTGTAGCTTCCTTACTTTCTTATGTTCTTATGTTATGATCCAGTCTAGACCATTAAATAACACATACCAGCAGTATTCATTGATGATGTAAATTGCCACCACGCCAGAATGCACCCCACACACACACACACACACAGACTGAAAGAACTTTTTTTTTTTTTTTTTTTTTTTTTTTTTTTTTTTTTTTTTTATACATCCAAAGGACTGGCCAACGACACAAAAAAAAGAGGAATGGAAGGAATGAAAGACTTTTGGAATATAACTTTGTAATTCCAAAGCATACACGTAATCCATATAGTTTATAATTCGTTACAAAGAGCATTGGTGGGCCGGACCGCTGATCCAGAGAGTACCAATTACCATTCCCTTATTTTTCACCTCATATTCTTTGTTGTGACTAACTACTACTGTGTTGTCTGCTTGCTTAATTTATGATAGGCCTAGGTTAATATTATGCCCATAGACAGTTACCTGGATGGCCTATTTCAAACCAGTTCAGAGCACGTGAATTATGGTCCATGTCGCAGTAACAAAAATACTGTCCTCATAAGATATTACCTTAAGTATAGCACGTGCCTTTTCATCAGTAGTAGAATGGAGTATATAATTTCAAAACTAATAAATACAAAATCTTAAGTAACAGTTTATGGACAACCTCACCTTTTTTTCTCATTTTTCTTCCCTCTTTTTTTTTATTACTTTTTTCATTACATTTATAGTCCTCTCAAAATAGCTTGTGGTAAATTTCTTCAGCTATTTTTTTCCGTTTTTACATTTATAGTCCTCTCAAAATAGCTTGTGGTAAATTTCTTCAGCTATTTTTTCCATTTTTAGATTTATAGTCCTCTCAAAATAGCTTGTGGTCAATTTCTTCAGCTATTTTTTCCGTTTTTACATTTATAGTCCTCTCAAAATAGCTTGTGGTAAATTTCTTCAGCTATTTTTTTCCATTTTTCCATTTATACTCATCTCAAAATAGCTTGTGAATAAAAACTGGGGCTTCAGACTCTCGTGTTGTCCCGCTGGTCCTTCCCAGCGGGGTTGGGTGTAACGCGGGGGCGAGACACTATCTGGGATTAGGTACGTTTTTCTTGGTTTCTTGGGTCTTTTCTTGTCTTGGTTTGAAGGTTTCACTCGCTTCTCTTGTTGGTATCCCTCGCTCCTCTGTCCCGCTAGTCTCCGCCGAGCAGGCCAGCCACACGGCCGGCTTGGCGGTGACGGTGGTGTAGCCTCGTCGCCGTTCCATGTGTTGGTGTTGGTTGCGTCTCTGTGCACGTATAGTATTGCGATAACCCAGGGGGAATTTCAACGCCTTATCTTCATATTTTGTCCCAACGTGAATGCACGATAATCAACTATAGGCTACCCCCGATTTTACTGTTTATTTAGTAGTCTCAGATGGAAGAAGCAAATCATGGTCCGCTGCGTCTCTGTGCACGCATTGTTTTGTTAAGATCCCAAGTGAAACAGCTAAGGGAAGAGTTGACAAGAGTGTTAATTAAGGAGACGAAGTTGAAGAGGACCTATGAAGGGATCCTAAGCGTCGAAGGTCACAAGTAGAAGAAGAAGAGAACTAAGTATTTCACTTACAGGGGAATTTCAACGCCTTTTTATATCTTCATATATCGTCCCAATGTGAATCATGCCCGATAATCCACTATACCACCGATTTTACTGTTTTATATATGGAATAGTCTCCCTTCTGAAAAATGTTGAGTGGAAGAGTCGCTCATTTACTATTTGTTGAACCTTGTATCCTTTTCTTCGTCCTTGCTTTTACCACAAACAAAAATATTAAAGCTGTAGAGGTTTCTTGATCACAATGTTATTTTTTTTCTTATTTTTTTAACTGGTGAGGGTCTGTCGGTCTTGTGGGGGCCCGCTGGGAGGGGAGGAAGGGAGGGAAGGGAGGGGAGAAAGGGGGGGATGGAGGGGGAGGTAAACGGAGAGAATAGAAAGAGAAATTAGATATGCCAAGAAGAGAGAGAGAGATTTATACACTAATGAAAAAAGGAAAGAGAATAAAAGGGAGAGAGGGAGGAGCAGTAGCGTTGTCTGAAGGAAAGGAGGGAGAGAGAGAGAGAAGGGAGGGAAGTAGGGAGGGATGGAAGGGAAGGGAGGGAGGGAAGGGAAGGGAAGGGAGGGAAGGGAGGGAGAGAGGGAGGGAAGAACCGCTCAACTAGCTGGAGGGAGAGAGAGAAAAGTTGGTCTTAAAACAAACGAAACATGAAATATTATCGAACAATATTATTTTAAAACGCTTGAAGGGGAAAGATGTTGATACTGTTTTAAGTTGTTGTGTGTGTGTGTGTGTTGTGTGTTGTGTGTTTGTGTGTGTGTGTGTGTGTGTCTGTGTATGCCGTGTGTGTGTGTGTGTGTCTGTGTGTGTGTGTGTGTTATTTTTGTACAAACATGAATAGTGTGTTTTAGTATTGAGTATGTTACCCTTACCTACTACTACTACTACTACTACTACTACTACTACTACTACTACTACTACTACTACTACTACTACTACTACTACTACTACTACTACTATATTACTGCTACTTTTACTACTACAATTACTACTACTGTTGCTGCTATTGTTACTACATTTACTACTGTCACTACTAATCCTTGAGAGAGAGAGAAAGAGAGAGAGAGAGAGAGAGAGAGAGAGAGAGAGAGAGAGAGAGAGACTAATCCTTGTTGACCGATTCCATCTCACTGGTCTTCTCTTGTCTTGTTACTTGAGCACCTGTTAAGACCTTGTTTGGTGATGGGTCCTCCTCCCTTTCTCTCTCTCTCTCTCTCTCTCTCTCTCTCTCTCTCTCTCTCTCTCTCTCTCTGTCTGTGTCTGTCTGTCTCTCTGTCTCTGTTTCTGTCTTTCTCTGTTTCTGTCTGACTATCTCTCTCTCTCTCTCTCTCTCTCTCTCTCTCTCTCTCTCTCTCTCTCTCTCTCTCTCTCTCTCTCTCTCTCTCTCTCTCTCTCTCTCTCTCTCTCCAATGATTACTAATGGACCCTTAATCTCTCTTTCTCTTTCTCATAAGAGACTTTGTGGATTAAGGTGCTGAACTGCTTCTCTCTCTCTTTCTCTCTCCTCTCTCTCTCTCTCTCTCTCTCTCTCTCTCTCTCTCTCTCTCTCTCCTCTCTCTCCTCTCTCTCTCTCTCTCTCTCTCCTTCTCTCTCTCTCTCTCTCTCTCTCTCTCTCTCTCTCTCTCTAATGATTACTATGGACCCTTAATCTCTCTTCTTTCTCTTTCTCTATGCTAATTTTGTAGACTGAGGTGCTGAACTGCTCTCTCTCTCTCTCTCTCTCTCTCTCTCTCTCTCTCTCTCTCTCTCTCTCTCTCTCTCTCTCTTCTTCTTCTCTCTCTCTCTCTCTCTCTCTCTTCTCTCTCTCTCTTCGCTCTCTCTTCTCGTCTCTCTCTCTCTCTCTCTCTCTCTCTCTCTAATGATTACTAATGGACCCTTAATCTCTCTTCTTTCTCTTAAGAGACTGTGGATTAAGGTGCTGAACTGCTCTCTCTCTCTCTCTCTCTCTCTCTCTCTCTCTCTCTCTCTCTCTCTCTCTCTCTCTCTCTCTCTCTCTCTCTCGCTCTCTCTCTCCTATAGGATCATATCTGTCAATTTCGAGGATTTACAGATGATATTGAACGTCCGATATATTTCATTGATTATTGCTTTCTAATCCCAACCTGTCCTTCCTTAAGTACTCCTCCTCCTCCTCCTCCTCCTCCTCCTCCTCCTCCTCCTCCCTCTTCCTTCCCCTCCACCTCCTCCCACCTTCGTTACAGGAAAGTGGAGGATAGGAGGAGGGTAAGGAGGAGGGTAAGGAGGAGGAAGGAGAAGAGGATAGATAGCGTAAGAAGGGAGGGAAGGAAGGAAGTAGAGGAGATGGAGGAGGTATGAGAGGAGGGATGAGACTATAAATATCCTCTTGAGACCAAAGGGAGGAAGAGGAGGAGGAGGAGGAGGAGGAGGGGGAGGAAGGGGAGGAGGAAGAGGAAGGGGAGGAGGAGGAGGTTCATCAACAGGCTGAAAATAGACCTTTTAGCATGGTTCGTGTGTGTGTGTGTGTGTTGTGTGTGTGTCAAATTTTCAGAAAGGCACGTAAGATGATTATATACATCGAAATCTATACAAGCTAGCAAAACCAATAGTTAGGCTAGTTATATATATATTTTTATTACTATTGGTGATTTAAAAAAAATAAAGCTGCTGAATTGATTACGAAATTGAAAAATTAGATTACAAAGGAGTAGATAATTAAGGCAGATAAACAAACGGATGGAAAATTAATGATAATAAAAATATATGATTTCATTGCTAACAAAATATAAACCAATAATACCAGGTAGATAAATCGATAAATTGATGCATAATTGAATATACGAGTAAGTGAAGTTATGAATAAACAGAATGAAGGAGGGTTTTGCAATGGTTTCAGTCACAAATTTAAACAAAAACAGAAACAGTCTAGTCTAGGCAGAAACAGTCAAACGTAAAAAAGAAAAAAAATAGATAACTAATTGATGAATGATTGAATATACGAGTAAGTGAAGTTATGAATACACAGGGAAAGGGTCAGGAGAGGTCAGGTGGGGTCAGTCTTACCTCACAGGGGCAGGTCACACATGGTGGTGGGCATAACATCTGGGTCTTGGATCTGGGCCAGCGCCACCGTGACGCTGTTCTGCACGCGGCCCGAGGACACCAGACGCACGGTGGTCATGCCGCACAGGATGTGGGACGCTGGCACGCCTGGGTGAGGGGAGAGACAACGGGATGGTTTAGGTCCTTTTTAGGGGGGAATAGAGATCGTTTACTTGGTTTTAAGAAAGAACAAGAGATGGTTTACCTGTTTGGGAGGGTTTTAAAGGAGACAAGGGATGGTTTACTTCGTTTTTTAGGGTATTAGGGATAGTTTACCTGGTTTTTGGGGAGAATAGGGATGGTTTACCTGGTTTTTTGGGGGTTTTAAAGGAGACAGGGGATGGTTTACCTTGCTTTTTGGGGTATTAAGGATGGTTTACCTGTTTTTGGGGGGTTTTAAAGGAGACAAGGGATGGTTTACCTTGTTTTTTAGGGTATTAAGGATGGTTTACCTGTTTTTTAGGGAGAATAGGGATGGCTTACCTGGTTTTTGGGGGGTTTTAAAGGAGACAGGGGATGGTTTGTCTTGTTTTTTTACGTATTAGAGATGGTTTACATGTTTTTTGGGGGAGAATAGGGATGGTTTACCTGGTGTTTTGTGGTATAGGAATGTTTTAACTGGTTTTTTGGGGGGTGAATAAGGGGGAATATGGATGGTTTACTGGTTTTTTAGGGAGATAGGGACGGTTTACCTGTTTTTTGGGGGGAATAGGGATAGTTTGCCTATTTTTAGTCGGGGTATAGAGAAAAATGCGATGTTTTACCTGGTCTTGTGGGGAGAATAGGGGAGAGATTTTACGTGTTTTTTTTATGGTGACAGGGGAGAAAAGTGATGTTTTAGCTTACTTGTAATTTGTGTATGTGTGTCTGTGTGTGTGTGTGTGTGTGTGTGTGTGTATGTGTGTGTGTGTGTGTCTGTGTGTGTGTGTGTGTGTGTGTGTGTATGTGTGTGTGTGTGTGTGTGTGTTGACGAGGGAAAGGGAAGAAGGATGTGTTTGGTGTTGTTTAGTAGGTGTAAGGCTTTTATTTATTCATTTTTTTCACCTCGTCCTCCTCCCTTTCCCTCAAGTTCTTTCTTCTATTTCTCCTTCTTCTCTTCGTTCTTGTCCTCCTCCTTCTATTTCTCTTCTTCGTCCTCCTTTTCGTTGTCATTGTCGTCCTCCTCCTCCTCCTCCTCCTCCTCCTCCTCCTCCTCCTCCTCCTCCTCCTCCTCCTCCTCCTCCTCCTCCTCCTCCTCCTCCTCTTCCTCCTCCTGATTATTTCTGATATAATAATCTCGATGCAGGATGACAAATTTTATGCAGCTTCTTTTTCCTATGTACCTGTGTTCCTCCTCCTCCTCCTCCTCCTCCTCCTCCTCTGGAATGTCCTACATGGAAAGTACACAATCCGCAGTGGATTGAACGGAGCTGGGGCCTGATTGACTGCTGCCTCCCAAGAAAGCGCCAGGCAAGGCTGCCGCACCACCCTTGAACCTCCACACTGTGTTCACACCATTACAAAACACGCATAACATGACCAATCTACCAAGCACTAAACCTACTCCCACAAACTAGTAGTAGTTAGCCATAGATTACAGCTTTCAACTTTCCTCACAAATTCCATGCAGTTTTTCTATACTGCATGGTATCACTTCATTTCCGGCCAGCTTCGGCTGGAGGGATGGGTGGGTGGGGAGGAGCCTTCTACTTTCCTATCCTTTCTCTCTTATCATCTAGTTAGTGTAGTGCAGTTAAAGCAAACAGCCTTGTAAGGACCTATCGGTCTGTTGCTGTTTGTGTTTCCTTTGTAATCCTTTGTAATCCTTTGTAATCCTCCTCCTCCTCCTCCTCCTCCTCCTCCTCCTCCTCCTCCTCCTCCTCCTCCTCCTCCTCCTCTATACACCTGCTGAGGCTTTGTGGACGTACATCTGTCCCCACTAATTAATTATACAGGTAAATGCCTCCTGGGTCCTCGTGGAGTCAGGGGACGCAGGTGTAGTTTTTGGAGGCATTATATTCTTCTCAGCCTCGGAAGACAAAATGCGAGGCTGATGAGAGTCTTAAGAGGATGACATGGTGTGTGTGTGTGTGTGTGTGTGTGTGTGCGTGTGTGTGTGTGTGTGTATGTGTGTGTGTGTGTGTGTGTGCCTGCAGTTTCATGTTAACGCTGCTTTATGTGGTGGAAAGGGAGGAAATGAAAGGGGAGACATGGGAAATTGATGAATGCACACACACACACACACACACACACGCACACGCACACGCACACACACACACACACATACACATACACACACACACACACACACGCACACAGGCACGCATACATAACAATTATTATGAAAACAGAGCAGGTCCACAAGGGAATGAGATTACGGTTTAATTAACTTAGTAGAGAGAGAGAGAGAGAGAGAGAGAGAGAGAGAGAGAGAGAGAGAAATGAAACTTTTTGAGTCCTATTTAACGCTAATTAGGCATAGATAATGAATAAATATAGCTATAATTAGTTAACGTAATTATTATACTAGCCCTGTGTCCCGGGGTAGCGCGTTGTCACCTACCACAGGCTCAAGGGCTAATGCGACGGAGATGAGCATCGAGGCCACGCGCAGCTTAGCGTATGCCCCCTTATCTTTACGTTAATAATAGCTAGAGCGAGCACTGCGAGAGCGTATAGCAGTGTGTATAAGTGACGCGCGGCCTGGGAACGTTGGTACCGAGAAGCGCGTAGAGTGGCGGGAAAAACTCTGCGGTGACGTCTTGCCGCGTTTCACTAACTCCGTAGGCTATTATTATTATTTTTAATTTTTTATTACTATCATTATTATATGTATTTTTAATTTATATTACTGATGTTATTATCATTATCATTATTATTTTAATTATCATCACATTTATCATTAAGATTATCATTATTATTATCATTATTATTATTACTATTATAAGTATGTATCTTATTATCATTACTATTATTATTATCATTATAATAAGTACCATTATTATTATTACTATTATTATTATTGTTACTGTAAAGATAGTGTTATTCCTTCCTCTTCATATTCCCTTTCATCCCGCATCTCTCAGGGGTCGCTTCTCCCATCTTTATTTAGAATGCTCGTCTTCCCTTATTTTGCAGTCTGAAATAATCCGTCTTTTTATATTTCCTTTCCTCTGATCATACACTTAACATGTTCTTTCATCTTTTTAATCTCTTCTCCCTCTTTTTTTCGCAAAGATCTTGGGCAACAGTTAAATTTAAAGACATTTTATAATATTTTTTTTTCTTATATTATTATTTTCTCAATTTCTGGTGTATTTGAGATCGAGAAGTAACGTGTTTTATAATTTAGTTTCGAGTTTTTATTTTATAGTTTTTTTTTTTAGCTTTATATCACTAACATTATAATTATTAGTTCAATTATTATTATTATTGTTATTGGAGGCGAGTAGAAGAATGAAAGAATTAATTCGTGGACCGGTTGTTAAAAAAAAAAATTCACGTAATGGTGAAAAAAAAACCATACTGAAAAAAGAATAAAGACTCGAAACAAAATAATAAATCACGTTATTCCTCTAGCTACAAAAAAAAAAAAAAAAAAAAAAAAAAAAAAAATCTCAAATACACCAAAACTTGAGATAGGAATATAAAAAGAAAAAAGAAAAAAACAGATAAAATAAAATAAGGAAACAATAAAAACTAAAATTAAAACGAAAATATAAAGCTAAAAAAAAACACTATAAAATAAAAACTCGAAACTTAATTATAAAACACGTTACTTCTCGATCTCAAATACACCAGCAGAAATTGAGATAATAATAATATAAGAAAATAAATATTATAAAATGTCTTTAAATTTAACTGTTGCCCACCAAGATCTTTACGAAAAAAAGAGAGAGAGGAGATCAAAAAGATGAAAGAACAAAGTGACGCACGGCCAGGAAAGGTCCGTACCGAAAAGCGCGTAGAATAGCGGGAAAAACTCTGCGGTGACGTTTTGCCGCATTTCAGTAACTCCGTATACTTTTATGCTGTTATTTTTATTACTATCATTACTATCATTATTATAAGTATTTTCATTGTTATCATTATCATTACTATTATCATTCTTATTACTGACCAGACATTGAGAAAGAAATATTAACAGAAAAATCGGTTATAAAATGTCTTTAAATTTAATTGTTGCCCAAGATCTTTACGAAAAAAAGAGGGAGAAGAGATCAACAAGATGAAAGAAAATGTTAAGTGTATGATCAGAGGAAAGGGAATATAAAAAGACGGATTATTTCAGACTGCAAAATAAGGGAAAACGAGCATTCTAAAAAAAGATGGGAGAAGCGACCCCTGAGAGATGCGGGATGAAAGGGAATATGAAGAGGAAGGAATAACACTATCTTTACATGCAGCAAGGATATCAGAAGTTAAAATTAGTCTTGTGTGAGTTAGAAATAAGAGCATAATAAAATAAGGAAGCTACAAGAGGCGAATAATATTATATCTTTACATGCAGCAAGGATATCAGAAGTTAAAATTAGTCTTGTGTGAGTTAGAAATAAAACATAATAAAATAAGGAAGCTACAAGAGGCGAATAATATTATATCTTTACTGAAACAAGGGTATTATAAGTTAAAATTAGTCTTGTGTGAGTTAGAAATACGGACATAAGAAAATAAGGAAGCTACAGGAGGCGAATAATATTATATCTTTACTGAAACAAGGATATTATAAGTTAAAATTAATCTTGTGTGAGTTAGAAATACGAGCATAAGAAAATAAGGAAGCTACAAGAGGCGAATAATATTATATCTTTAAATGAAACAAGGATATCATAAGTTAAAATTAATCTTGTGTGAGTTAGAAATACGAGCATAAGAAAATAAGGAAGCTACAAGAGGCGAATAATATTATATCTTTACTGAAACAAGGATATTATAAGTTAAAATTAATCTTGTGTGAGTTAGAAATACGAGCATGATAAAATAAGGAAGCTACAAGAGGCGAATAATATTATATCTTTACTGAAACAAGGATATTATAAGTTAAAATTAATCTTGTGTGAGTTAGAAATACGAGCATAAGAAAATAAGGAAGCTACAAGAGGCGAATAATATTATATCTTTAAATGAAACAAGGATATCATAAGTTAAAATTAATCTTGTGTGAGTTAGAAATACGAGCATAAGAAAATAAGGAAGCTACAAGAGGCGAATAATATTATATCTTTACTGAAACAAGGATATTATAAGTTAAAATTAATCTTGTGTGAGTTAAAAATACGAACATAATAAAATAAGGAAGCTACAAGAGGCGAATAATATTATATCTTTAAATGAAACAAGGATATCAGAAGTTAAAATTAGTCTAGTTTGTGTTAGAAATAAAGCATAAGAAAATAAGGAAGCTACAAGAGGCCGTGAGACCTACACGTGGTAGTTCCTGTTACTTAACATTATACCTACATCCACCTTTCATCCCCATCTATGAATTCATCCAGCCTCCTTTTAATTAAAACTCCCTATTGACTCCGCACTAACACCCACGACTTGAGGCCCTTCCCCCTCATTTCCCCCCTATTTTTGGGAAACCCTTTTTTCCCTATTTCCTTTTTAAATCTACGCTTTTCCAGCTTTTAATCCTTTTTCTTCTTGTTCTACCCTCTTTCTTTCTATACCGTAAAACTTTTTCCTACATCGCCTTTAAATTTAAAATGAAAAGGACCGGTACTGTAGATAAAAGATAGATAACTGATAAAAAGATGAAAAGCGATGATAACTGATAGATAACTGATGATAACTGATAGATAAATGAAGATAATGATAATAACTGATAGATAAATGATAGAAATGATAGATAGCGATAGAAACTGATAGATACTGATAGATAATGATAGATAACTGATAGTAAAGATAGATAACTGATAGATAACTGTAGATAATGATAGATGCTGTAGTAAAGTAGTAACTGATAGATAACTGATAGATAACTGATAGATAACTGATAGATAACTGATAGATAACTGATAGATAACTGATAGATAACTGATAGATAACTGATAGATAACTGATAGATAACTGATAGATAACTGATAGATAACTATAAATGCTGATAATAAATGATAGATAATGATAGATAAAAGATGTAATGATAGATAACTGATAGATACTGATGATAACTATAGTAATGATAATAGCGATAGATAACGATAATAACTGATAGTAAATGATAGATACTGATAGAAACTGATAGATAACGTAGATAAAATGATAGATAACTGATGATAGCTGAAAATAAATGATAGATAACTGATAGATAACTGATGATAATGATAGATAAATGATAATAAAAGATAGATAACTGATAAAAACTGATAGATAACGATGATAATGATAGATAGCTGATAGATAACTGATAGATAAATGATGATAATGATAGATACTGATAATAACGATAGTACTGATAGATAAATGTAGATAACTGTGATAACTGATAGATGCTGTGATAACTGAAGTAAAATGATAGATAATGATAATAATGAAGTAACTGATAGATAATGATAGGTACTGATAGATAACTGATAGATAACTGATGATAATTGATAACTGATAGATAACTGATAGTAAAGATAGAAACTGATAGATAACTGATAGATACTGATGATACTGAGGGGGGGAAACTCTGCGGTGACGTCTTGCCGCGTTTCACTAACTCGTAGCTATTATTATTATTTTTAATTTTTTATTACTATCATTATTATATGTATTTTTAATTTATATTACTGATGTTATTATCATTATCATTATTATTTTAATTATCATCACATTTATCATTAAGATTATCATTATTATTATCATTATTATTACTATTATATGTATGTATCTTATTATCATTACTATTATTATTATCATTATAATAAGTACCATTATTATTATTACTATTATTATTATTGTTACTGTAAAGATAGTGTTATTCCTTCCTCTTCATATTCCCTTTCATCCCGCATCTCTCAGGGGTCGCTTCTCCCATCTTTATTTAGAATGCTCGTCTTCCCTTATTTTGCAGTCTGAAATAATCCGTCTTTTTATATTTCCTTTCCTCTGATCATACACTTAACATGTTCTTTTATCTTTTTGATCTCTTCTCCCTCTTTTTTTCGCAAAGATCTTGGGCAACAGTTAAATTTAAAGACATTTTATAATATTTTTTTTTCTTATATTATTATTTTCTCAATTTCTGGTGCATTTGAGATCGAGAAGTAACGTGTTTTATAATTTAGTTTCGAGTTTTTATTTTATAGTTGTTTTTTTTAGCTTTATATCACTAACATTATAATTATTAGTTCAATTATTATTATTATTATTGTTATTGGAGGCGAGTAGAAGAATGAAAGAATTAATTCGTGGACCGGTTGTTAAAAAAAAAAATTCACGTATGGTGAAAAAAAAAAACCATACTGAAAAAAGAATAAGACTCGAAACAAAATAATAAATCACGTTATTCCTCTAGCTACAAAAAAAAAAAAAAAAAAAAAAAATCTCAAATACACCAAAAAATTGAGATAGGAATATAAAAGAAAAAAGAAAAAAACAGATAAAATAAAAAAAGGAAACAATAAAACTAAAATTAAAACGAAAATATAAAGCTAAAAAAAAACACTATAAAATAAAAACTCGAAAACTAAATTATAAACACGTTACTTCTCGATCTCAAATACACCAGCAGAAATTGAGATAATAATAATATAAGAAAATAAATATTATAAAATGTCTTTAAATTTAACTGTTGCCCACCAAGATCTTTACGAAAAAAAGAGAGAGAGGAGATCAAAAAGATGAAAGAACAAAGTGACGCACGGCCAGGAAAGGTCCGTACCAAAAAGCGCGTAGAATAGCGGGAAAAACTCTGCGGTGACGTTTTGCCGCATTTCAGTAACTCCGTATACTTTTATGCTGTTATTTTTATTACTATCATTACTATCATTATTATAAGTATTTTCATTGTTATCATTATCATTACTATTATCATTCTTATTACTGACCAGACATTGAGAAAGAAATATTAACAGAAAAATCGGTTACAAAATGTCTTAAAATTTAACTGTTGCCCAAGATCTTTACGAAAAAAAGAGGGAGAAGAGATCAAAAAGATGAAATAAAATGTTAAGTGTATGATCAGAGGAAAGGGAATATAAAAAGACGGATTATTTCAGACTGCAAAATAAGGGAAAACGAGCATTCTAAAAAAAGATGGGAGAAGCGACCCCTGAGAGATGCGGGATGAAAGGGAATATGAAGAGGAAGGAATAACACTATCTTTACATGCAGCAAGGATATCAGAAGTTAAAATTAGTCTTGTGTGAGTTAGAAATAAGAGCATAATAAAATAAGGAAGCTACAAGAGGCGAATAATATTATATCTTTACTGAAACAAGGGTATCATAAGTTGAAATTAGTCTTGTTTGTGTTAGAAATAAGAGCATAATAAAATAAGGAAGCTACAAGAGGCGAATAATAATATATATTTACTGAAACAAAGGTATTAGAAGTTGAAATTAGTCTTGTTTGTGTTAGAAATACGAGCATAAGAACATAAGGAAGCTACAAGAGGCGAATAATATTATATCTTTAAATGAAACAAGGATATTAGAAGTTAAAATTAGTCTTGTGTGAGTTAGAAATAAAGCATAAGAAAATAAGGAAGCTACAAGAGGCCGTGAGACCTACACGTGGTAGTTCCTGTTACTTAACATTATACCTACATCCACCTTTCATCCCCATCTATGAATTCATCCAGCCTCATTTTAATTAAAACTCCCTATTAACTCCGCACTAACTACCTGACGACTTGAGGCCATTCCAATCATTTACCACCCTATTTGTGAACCATTTTTTCCTTATTTCCTTTTTAAATCTACGCTTTTCCAGTTTGAATCCGTTACTTCTTGTTCTACCCTGATTACTATATAGCCCAAAGAACTTTTCCTACATCGCCTTTAAATTAGATAGAAAAGGACTGGTACTGATAGATAACTGATAGATAACTGATAGATAACTGATAGATAGGACTCTATAGAAAAAGGAGGATGAATGTATGCATATAAATAAAATAAAAAGTGATGTTTGAATGAAAAGTAAAAAGTTATTCACTCTTTCACCTTCATTTATGTGTGATTTTCGTGTCGTCTTGAGTATAAATTTCTTCTGATATAGCAAAAGGAGGATGCATGAATGTATATTAACCCCTTCACGCCTAGATCTTTCCTTTACTATAAAAAAAATTGTATGTTGTCGAGCCATAAAATGAAGAAAAGTCACTTAATATACCAAAGTAGTTAGTGGACAAGGATACTAAACAGGTCATATTACGTATAAAATATTGCTTATAGTCACTAAAAATCGTCTAGTGGCACCCAGAATACAATGGAAATTACGTTTTGGGTCTCACGGGGTTAATTAATATAAAAAAAGTGAAGTTTGAATACAAGGTCAAAACTTATTCATTTTTTCCCCTTCGTTTATGTGAAGTTTTATTCATTTTCGTGTTGTCTTGAGTTTCAATTTCTTCTGATACAGCAAAAGGAGGATGAATAAATGTATATATATTGAAAAAATTAGTGAAGCTTGAATACAAGGTCAAAATTATTCATTTTTTCATCTCTGTTTATGTGAAGTTTTATTCATTTTCGTGTCGTCTAGAGTATAAATTTCTTCTGATACAACAAAAGGAGGATGAATAAATGTACATATATGGAAAAAATGAGTGAAGCTTGAATACAAGGTCAAAACTTATTCATTTTTTCTCCTTCGTTTATGTGAAGTTTTATGAAGTTTTTCGTGTTGTCTTGAGTTTCAATTTCTTCTGATACATCAAAAGGAGGATGAATAAATGTACATATATTGAAAAAAATAGTGAAGTTTGTATGAAAAGGTCAAAACTTATAAATTTTTTCTCCTTCGTTTATGTGAAGTTTTATGAAGTTTTTCGTGTTGTCTTGAGTATAAATTTCTTCTGATACAGCAAAAGGAGGATGAATAAATGTACATATATGGAAAAAATTAGTGAAGTTTGTATGAAAAGGTCAAAAATTATCCATTCTTTCACAATCGTTTATGTGAAGTTTTATTCATCTTCGTGTTGTCCTGAGTTTCAATTTCTTCTGATCGAGTTTTGACGTTTTCCATTTCCAGGATTTGTTTCTTCTGTTGTTGCTTTTGTTGCTTCTCCCTCGTTCACTTAACATTTAACTTTGCACTCTCTTTATCCTCTTTCTTTATCCCCTTTCTTTTACATCTCCTTTTATCTCCTTTTGTCTTGCTATTCTCTTCTTTTATTCAGTCGTCTCCGTGTCTCATTTTCTTATTTGCTGGTTTTGACACTTTTTTTCATTCCTTCCCTCTTCTCTTTTTCGTTCTTTGTCTCTCTTTCAACTTTGATTCTCTTTTTTCACTTTCTCTTCATCCTTCTATGCGTCTTTACATGTTTCTTTTTCTTCTCTCTCTCTCTCTATATATATCTCTCTCTCTCTCTCTCTCTCTCTCTCTCTCTCTCTCTCTCTCTCTCTCTCTCTCTCTCTCTCTCTCTCTCTCTCTCTCTCTCTCGTCTCTATTTCTCCTTCCTTCCATTCCTTCCTTCTTCTTCTTCTTCTTCTTCTTCTTCTTCTTCTTCTTCTTCTTCTTCTTCTTCTTCTTCTTCCTCCTCCTCCTCCTCCTCCTCCTCCTCCTCCTCCTCCTCCTCCTCCTCCTCCTCCTCCTCCTCCTCCTCCTCCTCCTCCTCCTCCTCCTCCTCCTTCCATTCCTTCCTCTTCCTCCTCCTCCTCCTCCTCCTCCTCCTCCTCCTCCTCCTCCTCCTCCTCCTCCTCCTTCCATATTAAGCTTAAGAAGACTCTGCCCACGTCTCCTCCTTGACAAGACCTTTTGGGAAACAATCATAGTCTCCCTTCTAACATTCCTACATTTTCTATTTTACAACTCTTGGAAGAAAAAAATCGACAAAAACTCAAATATGTTCAAACTTAATCCCTCGAGCATAGATAGGGTTTTCTTTTTTTTAATTTTATTTCTTTCTTCTTTCTTTATTTATATCACTCTTATCATATTTTCTTGGTTTTGCGTCAGTATTATGTATGAGAGATGCAGATATTATTTTTTTTCTCGCTTTCTATCACGGCAGTTTTGAAGGAATGCAATCTTATTTTTGTCAGTTCTTAAATTGATATTGTGTGTGTGTGTGTGTGTGTGTGTGTGTGTGTGTGTGTGTCATTTCAAATTATGTGTGATATGTCTTGAATTACCTGAAACTGCACAAGATTAGACGAGGAAAAGAAGTAGAGGAAAATAAAAATAAAAAGAGATGAAAATACTAAGAGTTCAGAAAGCAGTGAAAATATCCGAGTTTGAAACTGGTGAATTTTTTTTTGACTGATATGATTTGGGACTTGATTTTGACTGGATTAAATTTGACTGATTTTGGACTTTTATGATTGATTTGGGACATTTTTGACTGATTTTGGGACTTTTATGACTGATTTTGGGACTTTTTTGACTGATTTTGGGATTTTTGACTGATTTAGGGACTTTTATGACTGATTTAGGGACTTTTTTGACTGATTTGGGGACTTTTTTGACTGATTTGGGGACTTTTTTGACTGATTTTGGGACTTTTCTGACTGATTTTGGGACTTTTTTGACTGATTTTGGGACATTTTTGACTGATTTAGGGACTTTTTGACTGATTTTGGGACTTTCTGACTGATTTGGGGACTTTTTAACTGATTTGGAACTAATTGGGGAATTTATTGACTGATTTGGGGACTTTCTGACTGATTTTGGGACATTTTTGACTGATTTAGGAACTTTTTTTACTGTTTTGAGACTTTCTGACTGTGAATAGGGAGACTTTACTATAACTATTAATCTTATTACTTCTTCTACTGATATTACTTACGTGGGTTTTTAGTGGCCGCAGATGTTAGTCTTCTTACCTGTATATTGCGTGGGATCCAGGCCTTGTCCGCCCCCTATCTGAACGAAGTCTTGTGCTCCTCGCTTTTGGCACTGAAAAGAAACACGAAAAAAACTTGCTGAACGAGATAAGAGAAGAGAAGGACGAGAGAGAGAGAGAGAGAGAGAGAGAGGAGAGAGAGAGAGAGGAGAGAGAGAGAGAGAGAGAGAGAGAGAGAGAGAGAGAGAGAGAGAGAGAGAGCGAGAGAGGATGCCGGGTAAGGTAACATAGCGGATCAAGGAGATGGAAAAGTGTGGTCAAAGGAAGAAGGAAGGATTTAGCAGGAGAGGAGGAGGAGAGGAGAGGAGGAGGAGGAGGAGGAGGAGAGAAGGAGGAAGGAGGAGGAGGAGGAGGAGGAGGAGGAGAAGAGGAGGAGGAGGAGGAGGAGGTGGGAATAGAAGATATGTGGTAAAGATGGGAGGTGGAGTAAGGATGAGAACGTGATAGGTGGAGTGGAGGATAAAGAAGATAAGAGATATGTGGAAGGGGAGGTGAAAAGTGGATAAGAAGGAGGAGGAGGGGGAGGAGAGGAGGAGGAGGAGGAGGAGGAGGAGGAGGAGGAGGAGGAGGATAATATTGAAATGTAAAAGATGAAATGAAAAACCTGTCTCTTTCTCTCTCTATCTCTCTCTATCTGACACATTTCCATCTTTTTTGGCATTACAATTTCTCTCTCTCTCCTCTCTCTCTCTCTCTCTCTCTCTCTCTCTCTCTCTCTCTCTCTCTCTCTCTCTCTCTCTCTCTCTCTCTCTCTCTCTCTCTCTCTCTCTCTCTCTTCCCTCACACACACACACACCCACCCACAACTACACACACACACACACAGACACAAACACACCCAGCCCACCCCACACCCACCCACCCATACACACACACACAAACCCACTCCCACACATCCACACCCACACACACACACACACACACACTAACCCCCCCTCCCACACACAAACACACCCCCACACCCACCACACACCCACCCACCACCACACACACTAACACCCACACCCACACACTAATCCACCCACACACACACCTACACCCCCTCCACCCCCACCCACACCCACACACCCACACACACCCACACACACCCCACACACACACACACACACTCACCCTACTCAGCACGCCCGTCTCGAGAGCCCTGTTGGGCACGCTCCCAAACACGCCCACGGAAAGCTGCACCAAGTGGACGGTGGCCGGGAAGATGGTGGTCACGGAACAGTTCTGGCGGCGGCCGTGGTTCCTGAGAGTGTAGATCCCCGATACGTCATCCACCAGCACGTTACAAGCTGTGGGGTTAGAAAGTAATGCTTGTAGTTGTTATAGGGGACGAAAATAATGTTTGTAGTTGTTGTAAGGCATGAAAGTAATGCTTGTAGTTGTTGTGGGGGACGAAAATAATGCTTGTAGTTGTTGGGGGACGAAAAAAAATGCTTGTATTGTTGAAGGTAATAAAGTATTGCTTGTAGTAGTTGTGGGGTACGAAAAATAATGCTTGTAGTTTTGTGTTATTTAAGGGGATGAAAATAATGCTTCTATATTGGGGGACGAAAGTAATGCTTGTAGTTTTGTGGGACAAAATATGCTTGTAGTTGTTGTGGGGTTACGAAATAATGCTTGTAGTTGTTGTGGGGGACGAAAATAATGCTTGTAGTTGTTGTGGGGGACGAAATAATGCTTGTAGTTGTTGTGGGGGACGAAAATAATGCTTGTAGTTGTTGTGGGGTAGAAAATAATGCTTGTAGTTGTTGTGGGGTGAAATAATGCTTGTAGTTGTTGTGGGGGACGAAAATAATGCTTGTAGTTGTTGTAAGGCATGAAAATAATGCTTGTAGTAGTTGTGGGGGACGAAAATAATGCTTGTAGTTGTTGTGGGGGACGAAAATAATGCTTGTAGTAGTTGTAGGGCACGAAAGCAATCCTTGTAGTAGTAGTAATAGTAGAGAGTATTAAGGTAATTATAATTAGACCAGTTATATGAAGGAATAAAGTAAACACAACACGTACAAGGAGTTAATTGAGGTAGTGAACTGTAAGAGTAGAAGAGGAAGTAAGGACAAAGAGATTAGTTAATGGGCTGTGTAATTATGAGTAGGCAAAGGAGGGAGGGAGGAAGGGGTTAGGTAAGTAGGCTAAGGGGTAAGTTTGTGTTCCGGTCCATTTACACCATTTACACATGTTTGAAGACGTAATGGGAGGAAGGGAGGGAGAGGGGGTAAGGAGAGGGGGAGAGGCAGGCTATGTAATGGGAGGGAGGGAGGGAGAAAGGAAGGGAGAGGGGGTAAAGGAGAGGGGAGGAGGTAGGCTATGTAATGGGAGGGAGGGTGGAGAGAGGGAGAAGGGAGGGAGAAGGAAGGGAGAGGAGGTAGGCTATGTAATGGAGGAGGAGGGAGAGGGAATGAAGAGGAGAGGGGAGGAAGGGAGGAGGTAGGCTTGTATGGGAGAGAGGGAGGGAGAAAGGAGGGAGAGGAGGAAGGAAGGGAGAGGAGGAGGTAGTAGGAGTGAGTGTAGATGGGAGAAGGGAGGTGAGAGGAATGAAGGCATGGAGAGGAAGGAAGAGGGAGAGGAGGTAGGATGAGAGAAGGGAGAGGAAGGAGAGGTAGGGGAGAAGGAGAGGGAGAGGCTATGGGTGAGGAAGGGAGGTAGGAGGGAGGAAAGATGAGAGGGAGAAGGCTAATGAGAGGGCAAAGGTGAGGGAAAAGGATGGTGGGAAAGAAGGTTAGAGTGAGTGAATATTGAGGGAAAATTAGAAGTTGTGATGATGATGAAGAGCAACAGACATAGGACAATAAAACATGGTTGCTTTATAATATGAATTATATACTAGTTGATTATTGTTGTTGAAGTATGATGATGTTAGTGAACCTCATACTCATCTACAGACTGCTCTCTCTCTATGTCTTTTCTCTTCGTTTTTGTTGTCTTTCTCGTATCTCTCTCTCTCTCTCTTCTCTCTCTCTCTCTCTCTCTCTCTCTCTCTCTCTCTCTCTCTCTCCTCTCTCTCTCTCTCCTCTCTCTCTCTCTCTCTCTCTCTCTCTCTCTCTCTCTCCTCTCTCTCTCTCTCTCTCCTCTCTCTCTCTCTCTCTCTCTCTCTCTCTCTCTCTCTCTCTCTCTCTCTCGTCTCTTTTTTCTTTCTCTCTCTCTCTCTCTTCATCTCTCTCGCTCTTCTCTCTCTTTCTCCGCTCTCTCCTCTCTCTCTCTCTCTCCTCTCTCTTCTCTCTCTCTCTCTCTCTCTCTCTCAACTTAATCCTTGAAAGGTTTTAACTGTTTCGGAATTTCAGACGTGGATTTCATCTCCCTCGCCTTTACTTCCTTCCCTACCTCACTTCCTCTTTCTTCATCTTATCTCCTCTTTCTCCTCCTCCTCTTTCTCATTACCTCCTCCTTCAACTCTTCCTCTTCAGCTTCTCTTTCTTCTTATTGCTCCTTCTTCTCTATTCCACTCCTCCTCTTCTTCCTCCTCCTTCTCTTCTTCTTCCTCCATTGCTTTTACTTCCTCTTCCTCCTCTCTTCTCTCCCTTCTTCTCTACTCCACTCCTCCTCTTCCTGCCCCTTCTCCTCTTCTTCCTCCTTTGGTTTTACTTCCTCCTTCCTTCCTCCTTCTCTTCTCTTCCTTCTCATTTCACTCTCGTCACTTCAATCTCTTCCATTTATCTCTCTTTGTCATGGTAAAAGGACACACACACACACACACACACACACACACACACACACACACACACACACACACACACACACACACACACACACACACACACACACACACACACACACACACACACACACACACACACACATTTGCTAACAACCTTCTAATAACACGATTGAATGAACTTATCGAACCAGTAAGTCTGAACGGAGCCACTTGACCATAAGAACCCTTAGAGACCATTAGACAGAATCTTTCCCACATCAAACTCTACTAAACTAAACTCAACCATCTCCTAAGACGACTCGATGTTACCATAATTTCTATACGGAAGCAGACAGATGAAAGGACTCATTAACTAACATCTTGAAAACTGGAGAAAACTTTGGACGCTTTCATTAAACTTGGATCTGTATGTGAAATTTCTACAATACTTATTTCAAAGTCTTCCTTTAGAAAGCCTTGCGTATAGTGGTTTTCTTATTTCTTGAGGCTTATATTTATTCACTACTAGACCGTCAAAGCAACCCAATAACTAAATTGACTTCAAAATAGTGTTGTAGTTACCGTAGATAACACTAGAGTCGTCAGTCACTTGCCACTGCACTAATGTCGCCAGGTACAATATATTACGAATTTTAGCATCACTACAGACTTTTATGTGCCACTAAAGAGGAATGCACAGTAGTTTATATTATGTACATCACACTACATGTCTTCAGTGGCACATAAAAGTCTGTAGTGATGCTAAAACTCGTAATATATTATACCTGGCGACATTAGTGCAGTGGCAAGTGACTGGCGACTATAGTGTTGTAGTTAGCATTTCTCTCTCATGAAGGATTGTTTTTTTTGCCTGAAGTCTTCATCACGCATATGAGTGAGTTTGTCTTGAGTGTTAAAATGCGAAGGAAAGTTAGATATGCGATAATTTAGTGATGCGAGAATCCAAGGTCTGGGATTAATATCTGTCCAACGGAACAATACGGAACGGAACAATCTGGAAAGTGATTTTTATAATACTAAAAATATGTGAAAAAATAAAAATATAAAAAAAAGACGGAAAGTAGCAAAGGAAGGAAAAAAGGAAGGAAGGAAGAATGGAAGGAAAGTGAGAAAGGAAGGAAGAAGGAAGGAAGGAAGGAAGTCAATAAGGAAGGAAGAAAAGACTAAATGAATAATGAATGATATATAAAGAAATGTAGATATTCTATACTACGTGATAGGCCGGTGTGTGTGTGTGTGTGTGTGGTGTGTGTGTGTGTTGATGTGTGTGTGTGTGTGTGTGTGTGTGTGTGTGTGATGTGTGTGTGTGTGTTGTGTGTGTGTGTGTGTGTGTTGATGTGTGTGTGTGTGTGTGTGTGTGTGTGTGTGTGATGTGTGTGTGTGTGCTGCTGTGTGTGCTGTGTGTGTGTGTGTGTGTGTGTGGTGTTGTGTTGGTGTGTGTGTGTGTGTGTGTGTGTGTGTGTGTGACTGTGTGTGTTGGTGATGTGTGTGTGTGTGCGTGTGGTGTGTGTGTGTGTTGTGTGTGTGTGTGTGTGTGTTGGCGTGTTGTGTGTGTGTGTTGGCGTGTGTGTGTGTGTGTGTGGGCGTGTGTGTGTGTGTGTGTGTATCCTTTCTCTCTCTCTCATGTCGACAAGCCAATTGCCTGGACAGTCAACACCAGTTTCGACTCAAGTTTAAATCCTGATAGACTTTGCAAAGAGGCAAGCGGAAGGACCTAATTTATACGTGTGTGTGTGTGTGTGTGTTGGTGTGTGTGTGTCTGTGTTTGTGTGTGTGGGTGTGTGCGTGTGTGTGTGTGCGTGAGGTCTTGGATTGTAATTGCTTCGAAACGGTTCCAATCTCTCAACGGCGCTTCAGAATGATTGTGTGGACATTTTTCGTCTTATTTTCATTTCTCTCTCGTCGTTTTCCATTGAATTATTTGCAAATCGTTTAGTCGCACCGTTCCGTTTAATCTTGAATTCACAAAACTTACATATTTTATCAGTGTCTAAACCTTTAAGTAAAAATGGAATGCAGTGCTTGTTCCTTCTTCTGTCCACTTCTCTTCTCTCTGTCTCTTCTCTCTCTCTGTCTTTCTCTCTCTCTCTCTCTCTCTCTCTCTCTCTCTCTCTCTCTCTCTCTTCTCTCTCTCCTCTCTCTCTCTCTCTCCTCTCTCTCTCTCTCTCCTCTCTCCTCCCCTCTCTCTCTCTCTCTCTCTCTCACACAATCGAAAAATAAAACATAAAACTCTATATTTTTCTCTCATGTTAAGGATTCCAAAAGCTTTTCCATAACACAATACCTTAAAACATCTGCAGGATTCAGTACAGCCATATAAGTAAGCCTCCCTTCCCTAGTACTCCTCTGTAAAATTTAATCTCTCACAATATGTCTATCTGTCTACCTATATATATTCCATCTATCTATGTATCTGTCCATCTATCAATCTACCTCTCTCTCTATCTATATATCTAGTGATCTATCCATCTGACAATCTCTCTCTTCTGTCTATATGGTTCAATCTATCTGACAATCTCTCTCCTCTCTCTCTCTCTCATCTCTCTCTCCCTCTCTCTCCTCTCTCTCTCTCGCGTCTTCTCTATCCGGAGGGTGGCTCGCTTGGTAAGAGCTGTGGGCTCGCGTGCAGCGTCCCTGCATTCGGGTCAAGCGGTTCGAGCCAACCAGGTTCGTCTGGCGTGGGTGGCGCTTTGTATAGTCAATAATCTTGTCGTTGGTACTTGCAAAGTGTCTAGAGAGGATCAAAGTATCTATCCTCTCTCTCTCTCTCTCGTCTTCTCTCTCTGCTCTCTAGGCTCTCTTCGTCTCTCTCATGCCTCTCTCTCTCTCTCTCATCTCTCTTCTCTCTCTCTCATGCTCTCTCTCTATATATATATATATATATATATATATATATATATGTATCAATCCATCTATCTAGCTATCTATATCTATCACTCTTAGCTATACTTATGGGCGGGATTCTTGGTGTATCGTACGGTGATCTCTATACTTACGGGCGGGGTTCTTGGTGCATCGTAAGGTGGTCTTTATACTTACGGGCGGGGTTCTTGGTGTATCGTACGGTGATCTCTATACTTACGGGCGGGGTTCTTGGTGTATCGTACGGTGATCTTGAAGGAGTCGCCGCGGGAGGGGATGCGGTACTGAATGAGTGCCGCGTTGCCTGTCGAGCGGAACACTTTCTTCTTGAGTCGACCACAGAACTCTCACCGACCTTCCAAGGGGCATCCACCTCGCCCTGGGAACGAGTCGCCCCAGCTCCCACCGTCGACGAACGGGGAGGAGATGAGGGAGAGTGAGAGAGAGAGAGGGAGTGAGTGAGAGAGAGGGAGGGAGAGGGAGGAAGGGAGAGAGAGAGGAAAGATATTATGTGTTGGTAGGAAGTGATCAGAGAGGTGTCTGTTCAGGTTGATAGGAAAGAGGAATATGAGAGAGAGAGAGAGAGAGAGAGAGAGAGAGAGAGAGAGAGAGAGAGAGAGAGAGAGAGAGAGAGAGAGGAGAGAGAGAGAGAGAGAGAGAGAGAGAGAGAGAGAGAGAGAGAGAGAGAGAGATGAGAGATAGAGAGAGTAAAGGATGCAGATCAGAGATTGAAAAGGGAACGAGGAGAAGGAAGAATAAGAGGAGGAGGAGGAGGAGGAGGAGGAGGAGGAGGAGGAGGAGGAGGAGGAGGAGGAGGAGGAGGAAAAAATGATGATCAGAGTGAAAGCATGAAATGGAAAAAAAGTTCGTAGGAGTAAAAATGCCCAAAGGAGAATTTCAGGAGAGGAATCCAAATGTTTAAATAAAGATGCAAGGTAAAGGAAGGAGAGATGGTGGTGATAGTGGTGATGGTGGTGATGGTGGTGATGGTGATGATGGTGATACAAAGGAATATACAAAGGAAGAACAGACAGCAACAGCTCTACTGAGCCAAACGAGGCTGTCTGTGTGACTACTTTCTACCACTATAGTTTCTACGTGTTAGAGGTAAAAGAATAGTAAAGTTGAAGGCTCCTCTGATGGTGATGGTGGCGGTGGTGGTGGTGGTGGTGGTGGTGGTGATGGTGATGGTGGTGGTGGTGGTGGTGGTGATGGTGGTGGTGGTGGTGGTGGTGATGGTGGTGGTGATGGTGGTGATGGTGGTGTTGGAGGTGGTGGTTGAGGGTGATGTGTGTTGTTGTTGTTTATAGTGGATGGTGGAATATTGTGGTGGCGGTGTTGTATTGGTATGATTTCTTGGGTTTTTTGTGTGTGTGTCTTGATGTTTCGGTTTAAGGTAGGTGTTAGTACAAGTAGAGTGAATACTGGGTAGCTTGAATTTTGTTTGTTTGTGTTTCGTTTTGTTTTCCTCCTCCTCCGTTTTCCTATCCTCCTCCTCCTCCTCCTCCTCCTCCTCCGTTTTCCTATCCTCCTCCTCCTTCTCCTCCTCCGTTTTCCTATCTTCTTCCCTTTCCCCCTCCTCCTTAATCTCTTCCGTTTTCCTATCCTCCTCCTCCCCCCCCCTCCTCCTCGTTCTCCGCCTTCTTCTCTTCTGTTTTCCTATCTTCTTTCTCCCCGCTCCTCCTCCTCCTCTTCTTCTTCTCTTGCTCTTCCTCTTCCAATTTCCTCCACTTCTTCCCTTTTATTTTCCACTTATCACCACTACACACCTCTTTTCCCTTTCATTATCATCCCTACCTCCCATTTTTTTCGTCATAAAATTATATATTTCCTAACATTTCCTTCATGATCCTTCCTTTTTTCCTTTGGTCCTTTCTCTTTTCCTCTCCTCCTCCTCCTCCTTTTCTTCCTCTTCTCCTTCCTCCACTCCTTTCCTCTTCCTCCCTTCATTATCTTCAATACCTCATCACATTTTAAATCATCACTTTGTATATTTCCTAACATGTCCTTAATAATCCTTCCTTCCTTCCTTTATCCTATCACAACTGCCATCAATACCTCCTATCTTCCCCTTTACCCTTATAACGCACCAATATCACCTCTATTTCCCCTCACTTAAGCGTATAAAAGCCTTGCAGTTTCCCATCACCATCACCCATCACCTTTTCTCACCATCACCTTTCGTCACATTCACCATCTTTCCTTCATGACATCACCATTATTCTCCTTTTAAATTTTTACCTATTTTTATTTTTGCAGCCCTTTTCAGCCTCCTATTTTCCTTTTTTTCCCATTATTTCCCTTTTTTCCCACTATTTTCCTTCACATTTTACCTATCACAATTTTTTCCTCACTTTTCTGGCTTTTCTCTCTCTTTTTCCTCTCAACTTTTTACCTATTTTTATTTTTTCAGCCCTTTTCTGCCTCCTATTTTCTGTCTTTTCCCGATTTTTCAACTACTATTTTCCTTTAAAGTTTTATCTCTCTCATATTTTCATCCTATTTCTGTTTTTTCCCTCTCTTTTTCCTCTCAACTTTTTATCTATCTAATTTTTTCTCCCTCTTCTACCCATTTTCCCTATTTTTCAACTACTATTTTCCTTTAAAGTTTTATCTATCTCATATTTTCCTCCTATTTCTGGCTTTTTCCCTCTCTTTTTCCTCTCAACTTTTTATCTATCAATTTTTTTCCTCCCTCTTCTACCCTTTTTCTTTTTTTCTTTTTCCTTACCATTTATTTTCCTTCAAATTTTAACTATTACAATTTTTTCCTCCTTTTCTGGCTTTTTCCTCTCTTTTTTCCTCTCAACTTTTTACCTATCTAATTTTTTTCCTCCTTTTTCTGCCCTTTCCCTTTCTTTTCCCCATCATTTTCCTTGCAACTTTTTATCCATCTCAATTTTTTCCTCCTATTTTTGCCTTTTCCTTCTCTTTTCCCTACCATTTCCTTGCAACTTTTTATCTATCAAATTTTTTCCCTCCCTTCTCTGCCTTTTCCTTCCCTTTTTCCCCACCATTTTCCTTTCAACTTTTACCTATATCTATATTTTCCTCCCTTTTCTAAATCTTTTCCCTCTATTTTCTCGTCCTCTTTTTCCTCTCAGCTCTTAAAATCAAGGTATACAATGCCCTTAAAGATATTTTGGGTTACTACACCATACAAAAAGGGTAAAATCAAGGAAATGCAATGCTCTTAAAGATGTTTTGAACTAATCACCGTATATTAAAAAGGGTCAGACAGGTATAAATAGGTTGTACCAGGTATAAACAGGTATTAAACGGGTATTAACAGGTATTAAACTGGTATTAACAGGTATAGACAGGTATAAATAGGTATTAAACTGGTATTAACAGGTATAACAGGTATTAACAGGTATAGACAGGTATCAACACACGTATACTCACACTGACGAGACC
This sequence comes from Chionoecetes opilio, assembly GCA_016584305.1. Lineage (NCBI taxonomy): Eukaryota > Metazoa > Arthropoda > Malacostraca > Decapoda > Majidae > Chionoecetes > Chionoecetes opilio. The sequence goes on along the minus strand of JACEEZ010001151.1, from coordinate 25,271 downwards.
ATCGCTGTCGCAGTCTACGTTTAGGAAGTCGAAGGACACCTGGACCGCTTCGTCAGGCTGGCTCAGGAGGTAGACGCCACACACTTCTCCCGTGCCGCGACTTTTGTGGAAGTACGTCCCTTCCTCCAGCCCGACCAGCATGCAGTCTGCCGAAGGAACATAGGAACATAAATAAGGAAGCTACAAGAGGCCGTGAGACATAGGAACATAAGAACATAAGACAATAAGGAAGCTACAAGAGGCCGTGAGACATAGGAATCAGAGGTGGGCGAGAGCGATACTTAGTGCGATACTGCGATACTGCAATACTATCGCACCGCCAAAAAAGTATCGCAGTATCGCATATCGCAAAGCACTTCAAAGTAGCGGAGTATAAGTATCGCAACTCAAGTATCGCTTAAATTTCCTGCAATACTTTAAAAGAAGACCTTAAACAAAAGTTTTTCATCGGCAACAAGAGCCTGCGGAGGACCCTGATGTGGTCACCCTGAGGGGGGGACCTGGACCAGCTGCTGCAGGAGGAGGGGAAGAGCCTGGCATTGAACTGCCAAATAAAATTTGTCAGTTTAAAAATAAATATATTACAATGTTTTAATGTGCCTAAACTGTAGTTTAAGTAAAATAGATCTTTTTTTGGCTAATACAGTGTTTTCTTAGGTAGCAAAGTATCGCAAAGCTAATTTTTTGGTATCGCAGTATTGCTGAGATACTATCGCTTTAAGAAAAAAGTATCGGTAGCGGAGTATCGCAGTATCGCGTATCGTTTAGATCAAAGTACGGTATCGCGTACATACCGAAAAAAGTAGCGGAGTATCGCGTATCGAACTAGCGGGAAAAAAAGTATCGCAGTATCGTTATCGCACTACCAAAAAAAAGTATCGCGCCCACCTCTGATAGGAATATAAGAACATAAGACAATAAGGAGCTACAAGAGGTCGTGAGACATAGGAACATAAGAACATAAGACAATAAGGAAGCTACAAGAAGCCGTGAGGGAATGTAGGAGGAGGAAGCATTGATTGGAGGAAGGAGGAGGAGAATGCAGTTTTTGTTTACATAAGGGACTGGCCAAGGGTAAAACAATAACCATAACAAAAAAGCAATAACGGAACACGAAGGTTTTTTTGACGTTGGGAAAAAAGAGAATTGTTCGAGAACGTTGTTATCGGCGTGGTTTATGAGTGGGTTTTTCTCATTATAATGGAGTGACCAAGGGTAAAATACAGAGATAACTTAAAGCCCCTAATGGAATACTATCTTTCTTTGACGTTAGGAAGTAAGATGAATTATTAAGGATGTTGTTCTCGGCGTGATTAATGAGTGAGTTTTTTTTTACATCATAAGGGACTGGCCAAGGGGGGAAATAACCGAGATAACTAAAAGTCTGAAACGGAATATGAATGGTTTTTTTTGACGTTGTGGGAAATAAGGGAGGACTTATTAGGGAATGATTAAGGGTTTGTGTGGGAGAAGATAGAAAGAAGAGTAACATAGAAAGTGCAAAGAAGTAATAGAGAGAGAGAGAGAGTTAGGTTAAGGAGGAAGGAATATGCAGGGTTTATTGGTGCTGGGGTAAAAAGACGAATTATTTGGGGATATGGTTTAAGAGGGTCAGAATAGGAGTGGTATAAGAAATAAAGTATCAATAATAGAAGTAACGTAGAACAAAAAAACGAGATAACTAAATGTCTGAAACGGAATATGAAGGTTTTTTTTGACGTTGTGGTGGAAAAAAAAGGAGAAATATTAGTTAGTTAGTGTGAATTAGTGGGGGAAAAAGGAGAATTAGTGGTTTAAAGAGCGTGAGTGTGGGAGAAGATAGAAAACAATTTACGTAGAAAGATAAAGAAAAGAAGGAATGGAGAGAGAAGTTAGGTTAAGGAGGAGAACGATAGAGTACGAAGAGTTAAGTAATTGGTGTTGGAAAAAAAAGAGGAATAATTAGATTTATGATTGAGTTCTTTTGCACATCATAAGGGACTGGCCAAGGGGAAAAAACCCGAGATAACTAAAAGTCTGAAACGGAATATGAAGGTTTTTTTTGACGTTGTGGTGGAAAAAAAAGGAGAAATATTAGTTAGTTAGTGGGAATTAGTGGGAAAAAAGGAGAATTTATTAGGGAATGAGTGGATTAATGAGTTTGTGGGAGTTGTTAATAGGAGGAAAAGTACTAAGAAAAGAAGTAACGTAGTAGAAGTTAGGTTAAGGAGGAGGAAGGATAGAGTAGAAAGGGTTAATTGATGTTGAGGGTAAAAAAAAGGAGGAATTATTAAGGAATGAGTGGATTAATGGGGAGTTTGTGGGAGTTGTTAATAGGAGGAAAAGTATTAAGAAAAGAAGTAACGTAGTAGAAGTTAGGTTAACGAGGAGGAAGAATAGAGTAGAAAGGGTTAATTAATGTTGAGGGTAAAAACAAAGAGGAATGATCAGGGAATGAGTGGTCAAAGAGTGTCAGAATAGAAGGAATAAGAATAAAGTATTATGAAAAGAAGTAACGTAGGGAGGAAGTTAGGTTAAGGAGGAGGGAGGATAGAGTAGAAAGGGTTAATTGATGTTGAGAGTAAAAACAAAGAGGAATGATCAGGGAATGAGTGGTCAAAGAGTGTCAGAATAGAAGGAATAAGAAAAAAGTATTATGAAAAGAAGTAACATAGGGAGGAAGTTAGGTTAAGGAGAAGGATAGAGTAGAAAGGGTTAATTAATGTTGAGGGTAAAACAAAGAGGAATTTTCAGGAATGAGTGGATTAATGAGGATTGTGGGAGAAGATAGAAAAAGATTAACGTAGATAGCGAAAGATAAGAAGTAAAGGAGAGAGAAAGAGTTAGGTTAAGGGGAGGAAGGAAGGAATACGATGGTTTAATTGGCGTTGTAAAAAAAAAATTACGGAATATGTGTTTTAAGAGCATCATAACAGGAGTGAGTAATAGAAAATAAAGTACTAATAATAGAAGTAACGTAGTAAACGTTAGGTTTAAGGAGGAGGAAGAATAGAGTACGAAGGGTTACTTGGCGTTATGGAGAGAAAAAGGAGGAATGATTAGGGAATGAGTGATTAATGGGGAGAGTGTGGGAGTGTGTAAATAGGAAAGTACCAAAAATAGAAATAGCGTAGGGGGAAAGTTAGGTTAAGGAGGAAGGGAAGGGGTGAAGGGATAGGAGGGGGTGGAAGGGGTGGAAGGGTGGAAGAGGTGGAAGGGGTGGAAGGGTTGAGAGGGATAGAAGGGATGGAAGGGATAGGAGGGGGTAGAGAAGGGTTGGAAGGGTGGAAGGGGTGGGAGGGATGGAAGGGTTGGAAGGGTTGGAAGGGTGGAAGGGGTGAAGGGATGGAAGGGATAGAAGGGATGGAAGGGATAGAGGGTGAAGGGATAGGAGGGGTAGGGGTAAGGGAGGGATAAAGATAATTAGGAGGGTAAATAAGACAGTTTTAGTTAATTAATTCAAACTAATGTCGTAATTTAATCCTTGGGAAGTTGATCTCTCTCTCCCCCTCTCTCTCTCTCTCATGCTCACACACACACACACACACACACACACACACACACACACACACACACACACACACACACACACACACACACACACACACACACACACACACACACACACCCACACACACACACACACACACACACACACACACACACCACACTACGCAATGACCAGAGACAATAAAAATTAATGTCACTCTAACCCCTATCACGTACACATCCTCACATACATTATCATTAACCCTGCCCCCCCTGCCTCCCCCTTTGCCCCTATTACCCCTTCATTCCCCCTCCATATACCCCTACCCTTCCTCCCCCCTCCCCCACCCCCCTTCCCCTTCCCCTCATTCCCCTCGCACCGGAAATGAGGGATAAGTGAGGGGAAGAAAGGCTCGTTTGTGTTTAGTATAATCTCGCAAAATTAGGTCAAAGGATATGAGAGAGAGAGAGAGAGAGAGAGAGAGAGAGAGAGAGAGAGAGAGAGAGAGAGAGAGAGAGAGAGAGAGAGAGAGAGAGAGAGAGAGAGAGAGAGAGAGAGAGAGAGAGAGAGAGAGAGAGTTTTTCCTTTCTGCCCCCTGTTACGAAAAAAATTACTTTGTGGTGGGATGCGTGGAAGGTAATGAGATTTAGTCTCACCTGTGTGTGTGTGTGTGTGTTGTGTGTGTGTGTGTGTGTGTGTGGTTGTGTGGTGTGTGTGTGTGTGTGTGTGGGTGTGTGTGTGTGGTGTGTGGTGTGTGTGTGTGTGTGTATGTGTGTGTGTATTCATCTAGTTGTTTTGTATTTTACAGGGCCAGAGCAACGCTCGCATGGCCCCGTCTCCATATCAACATTTTTATGATTCATCCTTTGTGTTGGCTGAAGCCACCACCCCGGAGAGCAGGTCACAAACCCCGGCTAACACCCGGTACCCATTCACTGCTGGTTGGACAGGGGCTCGGGTTTTAAGGAAACAACCCATCTGTTTCCGCTCCGCCCGGGGATCGAACCCGGGACTTCTCGGCTGTGAACCGAGCGTGCTTCCCCTACACTACCGGAGTACCCGGTGTGTGTGTGTGTGTGTGTGTGTGTGTGTGTGTGTGTGTGTGTGTGTGTGTGTGTGTGTGTGTGTGTGTGTGTGTGTGTGTGGCGACGAGACAAAACCGTAACTAATCTAGATCTGATTTTGCATTATTATTATCATCATTATTACTATTTTTATTATTCCTCCTCCTCCTCCTCCTCCTCCTCCTCCTCCTCCTCCTCCTCCTCCTCCTCCTCCTCCTCCTCCTCCTCCTCCTCCTCCTCCTCCTCCTCCTCCGTTTGATGAGACGAAAGCAGTAGATGTGATTTATCTTGACTTCCAAAAAGCGTTTGACAAAGTCCCCCATAAGCGTTTACTTAAGAAATTAAAGTCGCACGGCATAACTGGAAATATCTTAAATTGGTTTGAAGACTGGCTTGCTGAGAGAAAGCAGCGCGTCGTAATTAATGGAAAAGCATCTAGCTGGCAAATGTTTTAAGTGGTGTACCGCAGGGATCTGTACTAGGTCCTGTACTTTTCTTAACCTATGTAAACGATATTGACGAAGGCCTCACCTGTAAGATATCAATGTTTGCGGACGATACTAAAATAACGAATAAAGTAATAACAACTGCCGATAAGATGCAATTGCAATCTGACCTTGATCGCTTAGTTAGTTGGGCAAAGAAGTGGCAGATGAAATTTAATACCGATAAGTGTAAGGTTTTGCATATAGGAAGTAATAACGATCAAATTAACTACCCCAAGGGACGGACATGAAT
>JACEEZ010001151.1:10000-15000 GCA_016584305.1 Chionoecetes opilio | reverse complement strand
AGAGAGAGAGCGAAAAGGGGAGAGAGGAGACGAGAGAGAGAGAGAGAAGAGAGAGAGAAGAGAGGAGAGAGAGAGAGGGGAGGGGAAGAGAGAGAGATAAAGAGAAGAGGGGAGAGAGAGAGACAGAAAAGAGATTTATTTGGGAAATTTGTTTTTTCCCATCTCTTAAAAAAACCTTTTACATTCCCTTAAAAAAAGAGAGAGAGAAAAGAAAAGAGAGAGAGAGAGAGAGAGAGGGGGAGAGAGAAGAGGGAGAGGAGAGGGAGAGGAAGAAAGAGAAAAAAGAGAAGAAGAGAGAGAGAGAGAGAGAGAGAGAGAGAGAGAGAGAGAGAGGAGAGAGAGAGGAGACGACACAAAGACAGAGAGGGGGAGGAGAGAGAGATGAGAGAGAGAGAGGAGAGCGAGAGGAGAGAGAGAGAGAGAAAAGGAGGGAAAAGGGGAAAAGATGAGAGGGGAGAGAGGAGAAAAGGAGAGAGAAAAGAGAGGAGAGAAAAACAGAAACGGGAGACAGAAAACAGACACAAAAGAACAGACACGCAGAAACAGAGACAAAGAGAGAGAGACAGACAGAGAGACAGACAGAGACAGAGAAAGAGAGAGAGAGGTTATTGAAACTTTCTCCTAACTTTCTTCTTTCTTTCATCTTTCTCACAGACTTTTTTTGGTTAATTTTTGTCCTTTACTTGTTTCCACTTCAACTTTTTTTCCCGGGTATTTGAAAATCATTTTTTTTTTATCTTTTTTTTATTTTCCCCTAAAATTTGAAAAATGTTTTTTTTTTGCTGCACTAATATAAAAATTCTCTTTAAAATTCCCCATTTTGCGTCTTTTTTCATCTCCTCTCCTTCGTCCTTCCTTCCTTCCCTTCTTTCCCTTCTACCCTTCTTTCCCCTTCCATCCCCTTCTCTCCTTCCCTTCTACCCTTCCTTCACCCTTCCATCCTCTTCTCTCCTTCCCTTCTACCCTTTTTTTCACCCCCATCCTCTTTCTCCCTTCCCCCCTACCCTTTCCCTTCCCCCTTCCCTCCCCCCTTTCCCCTTTCCCCCCCTTTTTACCCTCCCTTCCCCTTCCATCCCCTTCTCCCCTTCCGTTTTCTCCCTTCCTTTTCCCCTTTCCCTTTTTCCCTTCTTCCCTTCCCCTGCCATTTCCCCCTTTCCCTTTCCCCCCCTTTCCCTCTTTCTCCTTTTCCCTTCCCCCTCCCATACTCACTACTACTTTTCTACTACTACCTACTACTAACTATACTACTACTACTATAATATAATACTACTACTATACTTTAAAAACTACTTTCTACACTACACTAATAAATACTACTACTACTACTACTACTATACTACTACTATACTACTACTACTACTACTACTACTAATTTCTACTACTACCCACACTACTATTTCTACTACTACTACTACTACTACTTTCACTACTCTAAAATATTTCTAACTTTCTCCCACTACTTTTCTAAAATATTTTCCATTTCTACCCTTCACTAATACTACTACTACTACTACACTTTACTAAATAATACTATACTACTACTACTACTACCAAATACTAATACTACTACTACTACCCACTTCCCATACTTATACTATACTACTACTACTACTTTCTATACTACTACTTTCTATACTACTACTACTACTACTACTACTACACTAAATACTATTATACTATACTACTTACTTTCTACTACTACTACTACTACTACCCCTTTTCTACTACTATACTACTACTACTACTATACTACTACTACTAATACTAAATACTACTACTACTACTACCTACCACTACTACCATTTCCCCCTATTAATAACCATTACTTTCCTTTTACTACTACTACTTATACTTTACTACTACTACTACTACTACTACTACTACCCACTATATTTCTACTACTCACCTTCAATTTACTCGGGGGCTCCTCCTTTCCCTTGCTACGGAGGGCAGCGGGGGGGGGCAGGATGGGGGTCGCTCTTAAAAGAAGAGGAGGAGGAGAAGAGAGAGAAGAGAAAAGAGAGAGAGAGAAGGGGAGAGAGAGAGAGAGAAAAGAAAAGAGAGAGAGAGATAAAAGAGAGGGGAGAGAGAGAGAAAGGGGAGAGAGAGAGAGGAGAGAGGGCGAAAAGGGGAGACCCAGGGAGAGAAGAGGAGAGAGAGAGAGATTTTTGGTAAGTAGTATTTTTCATTTAAAAAAGCTAATAATGTAATGATAGTAAATTTTAATGATGACATTTTATGTTATAATGTGATTTAAAGATGATACAAAAAAAGAGGTTTAAAATAATAAAAAAGATAGTAATGTAAGAAAAAAAAATGGCAAAAGGGATAATACGACATGAAAAAACAATTGCTTTTTTTTACTAAGAAACAACCGAGATTTGGGGCCTTTAGGAGGGGAGGAGGAAAGGGGGAAAAACATACATAGGAGGAGGGGTAAAGGGGGAGGAGGAGGAGGAGGAGGAGGAGGAGGAGGAGGAGGAGGAGGAGGAGGAGGAGGAGGAGAGGGGGAGGGGGAGGAGGAGGAGGAGGAGGAGGAGGAGGAGGAGGGGGGAGGAGGAGGAGGAGGGGGGGGAGGAGGAGGAGGAAAGGGGGGGGAGGGGGAGGAGGAGGAGGAGGAGGAGGAGGAGGAGGAGGAGGAGGGGGGAGGAGGAGGAGGAGGAGGAAGGGGAAAAGGAACAGGGGGGGGGAGGGAATACAAAAGGGGAAAAAAAAGGGGAAAAACAAACAGCCAAAAAGACCGGAAAAGGTCCTTACAAGACTGTTTGCTTGGAAAAAAAGCGGAGGAGGTGGAGGAGGGGGGAGGAGGAGGGGGGGGGAGGGGAGGAGGAGGAGGAGGAGGGGGAGGGGGGAGGAGGAGGAAAAGGAGGAGGAGGGGGGAGGAGGAGGGGGAAGAGGAAGAGGGGAAAAGGAAAAGGAAGAGGGAAAAGGGGAGGAGGAAGGAGGAGGGGGAAGGGGAGGGGGGGAGGAGGAGGAGGAGGGGGAGGGTCAGGGGGGGTCGGTTTTGGATTATATTATGGGAAAATTTTTTCTTTCCCGGGAGCCTTTTTTGAAGGCTGTCTATTTTGGGGCCCATTTATCTTTCTTTCTTTCTTTTTTAATGTATTATTTGTTCTGAAACCGTGAGGGTTCGCCGGGGTTGGGGGCTTTAAACTATTATTCTCTAAAATATTTAATTTTCCCGCAATTAAGTGTGTTTTGTGGGGTGATTTGGTTTTGGGAATTTTGTGTTCTCTATTTGGAAAGGGTTTTAATTTTAAAGGATTTTTTAAATATATTTTTTTTGGTGTAGTTTTTCTTTGAATATTTGTTCCTTTTTTTGTTCATCCTTCCCCTTCCCTTCCCCTTCCTTCCCCCCTTCTTCCTTCCTTCCTTTCCCTTTCCCCCCTTTCCTTCCTCCCCCTTCCCTTTCCCTTTCCCTTTCCCTTTCCCTTTCCCTTTCCCCCCCTTCCTCCTTCCTTTCCCTTTCCCTTCCCTTCCCCTTCCTTTTTCCTTCCTTTCCCCCCTTCTTTCTTCTTCCTTCCCTTTCCCTTTCCCCTTTCCCTTTCCCTTTCCCTCCTTCCCCTTTCCCTTTCCCTTTCCCCCTTTTTGTGGGTCTCTTTTGGCTTTGCATATGAATGGGCGGATTTAGGGTTTCCCTATAAAGGGAAATGTTATGGGTGTGTCTGTGTGTATGAGAGAAGAGGGGAGAGAGAGAGAGAGGGGAGAGAGGGGAGAGAGAGGAGAGAGAGGAGAGAGAGAGAGGAGAGAGAGGAAAAGAGAGAGAGAGACATAGACTGAAATAACTGAAGACAGACAAAAAAAAGGGTTTGGGAAAACATTTGTTTCCCCTTTTGTCTTCCTCTGATCCCTTTTAATTCTCTCTCTCTCTCTCTCCTCTCTCTCTCTCCCCTCTCTCCTTTTCTCTCTCTCTCCCTTTTCTCTCCTCTCTCTCTCTCTCTCTCCCCTTCTCTCCTTTTTCTATCTCTCTCTCTCTCCTCTCTCCCCTCTCTCCTTCATTTCACCATATTTATAAGTATATTTCTTTTCCCCCTCTTTCCCTCATGGTTTCTCTTTGGGATTCTCTCCTACCCTTATTCCTTTTTTCCTTCCTTCCCCTTCCCCTTCCCTTTCCCTTTCCCTTTTTTCCCTTTCCCTTTCCCCCTTCCTTCCTTCTTCCTTCCTTTCCTTTTCCCTTTCCCTTCCCTTCCTTTTTTTCCTTCCTTCCTTCCTTTTCCCTTTCCCCCTTCATTTCCCTTTCCCTTTCCTTTTTTTTATTTGCCTTTTTCCTCGCTCCTTTCCTTGCCTCCTCCAATATCTTCTTACACCTATTCTTTCCTTAATACCTTCTCATCTCTCTCTCTCTCCTCCTCCTCCTCCTCCTCCTCCTCCTCCTTCTTTTCATGTCAGAAGTCTTCCTTATCCTCTCCATATTGCCTTAACTCATAATAACTCCTTTTCCTCTTCCTTTTTCGCTTCCTTATATTTATTCCTCTTCCTCCTCCTTCTCCTCTTCCTTCTCCTTTTAATTTTTCCCCCCTTTTCCCCTTCTTCCTCCTCTTTTCCCCCCCCTTTTTCCTCTTCCTTTTCCCCTTCCTTTTAAATTTTTTCCTGTCCTATTATCTCCCTTCCTTTTTTATTGGGAGTTTTTATTTAATAGTATATCTCACTCAGTCACTCGGAATTATGGAAAAAAAAAAAAATGGGATAGTCGAGAAGAAGAAAGAAATTGAAAACGAATGAATTAGAAAAACTACGATAATGCTGAAAAATATATGAAGTAAAATCTAAACAGAAAGAATATATATATGCCCCCCCCAAAAAAGGAGAAACTTAAGTAACTAATTAGCAAGGCAATTATAACACCACAAGAGAATGCACACACATGTATATATTTTTTTCTTTTCATAATTAGTTTGTTAACCAACGTGTGTGTGTGTGTGACATTAGTTTACCTTTCTGGCGTCTTGTGATAAGGGCCCACACACACACACACACACACACACAGACACTTTATCTCT
>JACEEZ010001151.1:0-7500 GCA_016584305.1 Chionoecetes opilio | reverse complement strand
TATCATAGTTAACCCTAGTATCAGGTAAACACAGGCATAACTTTAAGCATGAGACCATAAGTTAGAATGGATTTTTTGCCTCGTTAAAAAAAATAGACTATAATGTGATAATAAAAAATTAAAATATAATAATAATCACAAAAACTCAAAATATAATCATCAATAAAAAGTTAATATGAAAGTTTATTGTTTCGCGTTTTTTTTTTTTTTTTTTTTTTTTTTTTTTTTTACCGCTGTCTGTGTGATGAGGTCGGCGAGTGGGCGGCGGTACTCGGCTCAGACAGGATCAAGACGGGCGGTCATTAGTGTTGCGTCCCCTAGAGGTAGGTTTGGATCGTGCCCTTATAGTATATCTATCCCTCCCTGTATAGAGAGTCCGTGTATCTATCTGTCTATTGTAAGGTACTACGTCTCATTATATCACAAAAACATTATTATTTGTGTTTTGTCTGATCTCGATTGTATTTTTTTTATTTTTTTTATTTCAATTTTTCATTCTTTCATTCATTTCATTCTTTCCTTCATTTCAATTTTTTCATTCTTTCATTAATTTCAATCTTCTTTCATTTCAATTTTTCATTCTTTCATTAATTTCAAATCCTTCTTTCATTTCAATTTTTCATTCTTTCATTCATTTCATTCTTCCTTTCATTCTTTCATCCATAAAGTGTATCTATGTTTCATTATTTTTCTTCCTTTCTTTCTTTCCTCTAATTTCTTTTCTTTTTAGATATATATTTTGTGTTTTTCTTCATTTTTTTTGTCTGCTTTTTTTAAACTGTCTTATTTTTTTTTATTTTTTTTATTTCAATTTTATATTATACTCCATAAATCTTATCCATATTCTATTATTTTTCTTCCTTTCTTTTCTTTTTCACTAATTTCTTTTCTTTTTATATATTTGGTGTTTTTTATATTTTTTTAGTCTGCCTTTTTGAACTCTTTGTCTAATTATTTTTGATATTAATTTTATTTCAATTTTTTTTCTCTTCCATAAAGCTTTTCCGTATTATATTATTTTTCTTTTCATTCTTTTCATCTTATTTCTAAGTTTTTTTTTTAGTATTTGGTGTTCTCCTTTTCCCTTTATTGAACTCTTTGTCTAATTATTTTTGATATTTCTTTTATTTCAATTTTTCATTCCCATCCAGAAATCTTATTCGTATTTTATTATTTTCATTCTTTTCATTCTTTTAATTTTATTTCTGAGGTTTTTTTTGTATTTTGTGTTTTTCTTAATTTTTTTTGTCTGCCTTTTTTTTAACTCTGTCATATTATTTTTTATATTTCCATTATTTCAATTTTTTATTCCCATCCATAAAGCGTATCTGTGCTTTATTATTTCCTTTCTTTCTCTACTTATTTCAGAGTTTTTTTTAGTATTTGGTATTATTCTCCTGTTTCCTTTTTCGAACTCTTTGTCTTAATGTATTTGCTATTTCTTATTTTTCATTCTTTCATTCCCATCCATAAATCTTATCCGTATTTTATTATTTTTCCTTTCATTCTTTTCATCTTATTTCAGAGTTTTTTTTAAAGTATTTGGTATTCTTCTTCTCCTGTTTCCTTTACCAGTATTTCCTTTTTTTCGAAATCGTTGTCTATATAATTGTTCTTTCATTTATTTCGATCTCTCGTTCCCATAAAGCTTATTCGTGTTTACAATATTTCCTTTCATTTCTTTTTTTACTTATTTGAGAATTTTTATTTGGTGACATTATTATTCCCTTGTTTCCTTTTAAAGTCTTTGCCAGGAACTCTTTGTCTTATACTATTTGTTCTTTTTTCTATTTCAATATTTCATTCGCGTCCATAAAGTCGATCCGGATTTGTTTTCCTTATTTTCAACTGATTTCTGTTTATTTAGTTTTATATTTGGTGACATTATTCTTCTCTTGTTTCCTTTTAAAGTCTTTGCCAGGAACTCTTTGTCTTATACTATCTGTTCTTTCTTTTATTTCAATATTTCATTCGCGTCCATAAAAGCTGATCCGGATTTGTTTTCCTTATTTTCAACTGATTTCTGTTTATTTAGTTTTATATTTGGTGACATTATTCTTCCCTTGTTTCCTTTTAAAGTCTTTGCCACGAACTCTTTGTCTTATACTATCTGTTCTTTCTTTTATTTCAATATTTCATTCGCGTCCTAAAAGCTGATCCGGATTTGTTTTCCTTCATTTCAACTGATTTCTGTTTATTTAGTTTTCTATTTGGTGACATTCTTCTTCTCTTGTTTCCTTTTACAGTCTTTGCCAGGAACTCTTTGTCTTATACTATCTGTTCTTTCTTCTATTTCAATATTTCATTCGCGTCCTAAAAGCTGATCCGGATTTGTTTGCCTTCATTTCAACTGATTTCTGTTTATTTATTTTTATATTTGGTGATATTCTTCTCTTTTTCCTTTCACAGTCTTTGCTTTTTTGTAACTCCTTGTCTTTTTCGAACTCTGTTTTTTTATGTTTGGTTTTATTCCTCTCCTTTTTCTCCTTTTTACAGACTGACTTTTTCTAACTTTCAGTATTTTGGTTTCTAGATCTGGTGCAATTCTTCTCTTTTTCCTTTTACTCTAGTCTATTTTTTTCTAACTTTTTCTATTATCTTTTCTTTTTTCTGTTTTCTTTTATATATTTGCTGTCATATTTCTCCTTTTTTCTTTTTACAAACTGCCTTTTTCTAACATTCAGTATTTTGTTTTCTAGATCTGGTGCAATTCTTCTCTTTTTCCCTTTACTCTAGTCTATCATTTTCTCTATCTAACTCTATCTATCTAACTATCTAACTATCTATCTAACTATCTAACTATCTATCTAACTATCTATCTAACTCTTTCTGTTTTTTAGATATGATGTCATTCTTCTATTATATTATTTACAGTCTTTGCTTTTTGCTAACTATCTGTATTTTTTTTATAGATGTGGTGATCTTTTTCTTTTTCCTTTTACAATCTGCCTTTTTTTGTAACTCTAGCAGTATTTTTTTCATATATTCGGTGCTATTCCTTTCCTTTTCCATTTACAGTATCTTTTCAGCCCTCTTTGTCTTGCCGTCACCACCACCACCACCACCACCACCACACCACACCACCACCTCCACCACCTCCACCACCTGCATTACATTCCACACTGCATGTAAGGGATCACGTACCCAGGGGAAGGAAACCCGGGCGATCTATGGAGTGCGGGTGCGGATGCGGGTGCGGGTGCGAGTGCGGGTGTGAGAAAGGATCGAAGGTGTGGCCGAGCATATATACATACATCAAAAAGAGATAGAGAGAGGGTGAGAGGGTGAGAGGGTGAAGGGAAAGGTAGAAGACAGATTACTTGATATGTATTTAGAAATCACTGATGTTTTAGGGTCATTTGTATGTTGTTGAATTATATGAACGTACATGAGAGAGAGAGAGAGAGAGAGAGAGAGAGAGAGAGAGAGAGAGAGAGAGAGAGAGAGAGAGAGAGAGAGAGAGAGAGAGAGAGAGAGAGAGAGAGAGAGAGAGAGAGAGTAGGAAAAGGGAAGAAGAGGGATTACTTGACAATGAGAGAGAGAGAGAGAGAGAGAGAGAGAGAGAGAGAGAGAGAGAGAGAGAGAGAGAGAGAGAGAGAGAGAGAGAGAGAGAGAGAGAGAGAGAGAGAGAGAGAGAGAGAGAGAGAGAGGAAGGGAAGAAGAAAGATTAAATAACATGTATTTGGAGGACACTGATATTTTGGGTAATCCTTCGTACATTAATTATGGGTTAGTTGATAGGGGCTGGCAGCTAGCTTTTATTTTCTTAGTCAGTGCCTTATAATATAAAGAAAAAGGTTAGGGAGGGTATGGGAGGGAGTCAAAGGAGGTAAATATGTGCTAGTCTGTTTTTCTACTTTTTTGTATGTATGCTTTAGAATTGTTATAGTTAAAGAATAAGGATAAATTGATATGTATTTGAAGACAGTGATTTGTTTTGGTAATCCCCCATACATTAGTTATAGGTTAGGGAGGCAATGGGAGGTAGTCAAAGGGTATATATAGGTTTCTTTCTGTCTTAATTTAAACTTAATATAGAGGTCTGTTTCTTCTACTTGTTTGTATGTATGCTTTAGAATTGTTATAGTTACAGAATAGGGATAAATTGACATGTATTTTGAAGACAGTGATTTGTTTGGGTAATCTTTTGTACATTAGTTATAGGTTAGGGAGAGACAAATTACTAGTTATTTGTTATAGATATTGAGAGGGAGTCAAAGGAGGTAAATATGTGCTAGTCTGTTTCTCTTATTTTTTTTATACACGTTTTAGTATTGTTATAGTTACGAGTGTTTCTAATTTACTGAAACGTGGATTGCAGGCTTAACCCCTTCACACCCAGATCTTTCCTTTGCTATATAAAAATGTCTGTTGTCGAGCCATAAAATAACAAAAAGTCACTGAATATACCAAATTAGTTAGACGACAAGGATACTAAACAGGTCATAGCTATAAAAACATTGCTTATAGTCACTAAAAAGCGTCTAATGGTACCCAAATTATAATGGAAATTACGTTCTGGGCCACAAGGGGTTAAATAGTTGAAACAAAAGTGACTGTGTGAGAAAAGTGTTGAGTGAGAAAAATAATAAATAATCATTAATATAATTATGTACCACTATAAAAAATGTAAAATACTTGAAATTTAAGGATAGGAAATACAAAAATCCGATGGTTTTTCTGTGGGTAATGTCTTTAATTAACCCCTTGAGGCCCAGAACGTCATTTCCATTGTGATTTTGGTGCCATTAGACGCTTTTTAGTGAATATAAAGAATGTTTTATGGATATGACCTGTTTAGTATCCTTGCCCACTTGTTAAAATGGTATATTCAGTTAGATTTCGTAATTTTATGGCTAACAACAGACAATTTTTTTATAGTAGAAAGGTCTGGGCGTGAAGGGGTTAAAAAAAAGGGATGAGTGCGAAAACTAAGAAAAAATTATAGACAAATGTACCGCTATTAAAATACTTGAAACTTAATAATTGATAAAAATGGAAAATACTAAATCAGCTGGGGGGTTTTTTGGGTAGGTTTTTTTTGTGTAGATAGGGGAAAAAAAAAAGGAAAAAGAAAGTGAAACAGAGGAGGAAAAGGACAATAGAAAGAAACTTGATACAGATAGTAGATACAAAATACGATGTATATATTTTTTGTATTGCATAAGTGTAAAAAATAAAAGAAGAAGAAAAACAGAAGAAGCTGAAGGTGACAAAATGAAACAAAAAGAAACAAAAGAAGATGAAACAGATGATGAATGTGACAAAATGAAACAAAATGAAACAAAAGAAGATGAAACAGAAGATGATGAAGGTGAAAAAATGAAACAAAAAGAAACAAAAGAAGATGAAACAGATGATGAAGGTGACAAAATGAAACAAAATGAAACAAAAGAAGATGAAACAGATGATGAAGGTGACAAAATGAAACAAATTGAAACAAAAGAAGATGAAACAGATGATGAAGATGACAAAATGAAACAAAAAGAAACAAAAGAAGATGAAACAGAAGATGATGAAGGTGACAAAATGAAACAAAATTAAACAAAATGAAACAGAATGAAACAGAATGAAACAAACTGAAACAAAATGAAACAGAATGAAACAAAATGAAACAGAATGAAACAGAATGAAACAAAATGAAACAAAATGAAACAGAATGAAACAGAATGAAACAAAATGAAACAAAATGAAACAGAATGAAACAAAATGAAACAGAATGAAACAAAATGAAACAAAATGAAACAGAATGAAACAAAATGAAACAGAATGAAACAAAATGAAACAAAATGAAACAAAATGAAACAAAATGAAACAGAATGAAACAAAATGAAACAGAATGAAACAAAATGAAACAAAATTAAACAGAATGAAACAAAATGAAACAGAATGAAACAAAATGAAACAAAATTAAACAGAATGAAACAAAATGAAACAAAATGAAACAAAATGAAACAAAATGAAACAAAATGAAACAGAATGAAACAAAATGAAACAAAATGAAACAAAATGAAACAAAATGAAACAAAATTAAACAGAATGAAACAAAATGAAACAAAATGAAACAAAATGAAACAAAATTAAACAAAATGAAACAGAATGAAACAAAATGAAACAGAATGAAACAAAATGAAACAAAATTAAACAAGAGAAGATGAAACAGAAGACGCTGAAGGTAACATAAATAAACAAAAGGAAACAAAAGAACATGAAGCAGAGGAAAAGGAGGATAATGGAATAGAAGTATGTGATGGGATGGAGTTATTGGGATGGGGAGTGGAGCAGGGAGTGGAAGAGGGAGAGGTGGAAGAAAGGGAGGCTGGGTAGATGAGGGCGGCCCAATAAATGGCTTTTCCTCAGTGGGGTGTCTCAGAATGGACGTTTGTGTGTGTGTGTGTGTGTGTGTGTGTGTGTGTGTGTGTGTGGTGTGTGGTGTGTTGTGTGTGTGTGTGTGTGTATGTGTGTGTGTGTGTGTGTGGAGGCTGTTATTTCTATTGGTATTATAACTTTTACCATTTCGACTACTACTACTACTACTACTACTACTACTACTACTACTACTACTACTACTACTACTACTACTACTACTACTATTACTACTACTACTATTGCTCATGTTACCACTATTGATGTGGTTTATTTCTATCATGTGTGTGTGTGTGTGTGTGTGTGTGTGTGTGTGTGTGTGTGTGTGTGTGCGTGTGTGTGTGTGTGTGTGTGTGTGTGTGTTTGGGGTGTGAGTGGGTAAACCATTTCGAGTCCACTTAATCCACTGTCTCCACTTGAAGCGATTGCAAGCCATCAAACTTTCACCATCAACTCTAACAAGGAACTCGTTTCATTAAAGTTCCCACACCAGTTAGTACAGGACACGTCACGTACGCGTCTGAAATATCACCCCGTAAAGAGTGCGTGGGCGGTTGTCTGCTTTCTTCTGGAGCTGCTATTGTTGTTGTTGTTGTTGTTGTTGTTGTTGTTGTTGTTGTTGTTGTGGTTATTGTTGGAGTTGCTATTGTTGTTGTTGTTGTTGTTGTTGGAGCTGCTATTGTTGTTGTTGTTGTTGGTTGCTATTGCTATTATGGTTGTTGTTGGAGTTGCTATTGTTGTTGTTGTTGTTGTTGGAGCTGCTATTGTTGTTGTTGTTGTTGGTTGCTATTGCTATTATGGTTGTTGTTGGAGTTGCTATTGTTGTTGTGGTTGTGGTTGTTGTTGGAGTTGCTATTGTTGTTATGGTTGTTGTTGGAGTTGCTATTGTTGTTGTGTGTTGTTGTTGGAGTTGCTATTGTTGTTGTGGTTGTTGTTGGAGTTGCTATTGTTGTTATGGTTGTTGTTGGAGTTGCTATTGTTGTTGTGGTTGTTATTGGAGTTGCTATGTTTTTCCACTTCTCCATTCTAAATTTACTCACGTATTCTTCGCATGTGGATGACTAAAAAAATCTCATTTTTCTCCGCTACATCCTTCAGAAAAGGGGGGGAAATTAAGTAAGAAAAAGGGAAGGG
>JACEEZ010001149.1:82612-109463 GCA_016584305.1 Chionoecetes opilio | reverse complement strand
TGGGGTCGGTGGGGAAGCTTTGATCCGGCGTTCTCCCTACACACGTATTCTGTTGATGAAAGCAAAAGGGGGAAGCAAAACTAGGGTTTAATTTTCCCTCCTTCCTCTCCCCCAGATCACATTCACACGGTGTCCGTGTTATGGACTCGCTCAGCAGGAGTATTTAGCGTTGTCGGTACCTGTACAGGAGGACAAAGATCCGGCTCTTCAAGTCGCTTGTGATCCCTATCTTACTCTATGATTGTAAGAACATGGACACTAAATAGCGACTTGAAGAGACGAATCGATGCCTTTGGTAATAAGTGTCTTCGAAGAATCATGGGTATCGTGGGATGATTACGTGTCAAACAGCGATTGCACCGTGAGACTGAATCGAGGCCTACTACCTACATAGTCCGTCAGCGCCAACTTCGGCTATATGAATTGAATTGAATTCTGAATAAGGTTTATTGCTCAGACTTCAACAGAAGTATGGAGCACAGCTCCTTAATTGCCAACAAGTCATTATCCATATCAAACAGCATAATACATCTTACAGATACATAACAGCATATTTTCATCTGAACATTTTAAATATTACATCCAGGAAACATACTATCCTATTTAATGTGTTAACATTATTACTCTGCATTAATGTAATACATTTTTCTCTGCTTGTTCTAGTCCAGAAATACTCTGGGATATAGTCATGCCTGAGCTGACTTATTGCCTGATTATTACACTCTAAGACAACATGGTATTCATCCCCTAGTGCTGCACCATCACATTTATCACAAATTCTTTCCTCTCTGGGCACATTTTGGTATCTTCCTGCTGTTACTGGCAGTCTTATTATTGTTTGTCCTAAGTTTAGCAAAAATAAATCGTGATTTGGTCTTCAATTTAGTTAAATACTCCTCTCTGCCAAATATACACTTAAAAGATACATAGTTACTACATGTGCATGTGGCACGCTACCCTGAAAACGATCCTTTCCACCGTGTTGTATCTGTAAGAGACAATTCGGCGTTGAGGAGGCCGAGGGGGCGACCACAAGGTTCGTGGCTGGGTCAAGTTGGTGCTTCCTGTCGATAGTTGCTTGGTGTGGGAAGGGAGCTTACGTGGGGACTCGCGCGAGGTGACCCCCGGGAGTGGCGTCGTAGAGTGGGCGAGGCGACGCGCCCCCCCGGCATATGCCCCCATTGATTGAATGACTGCGTTAGCCTAAAGGCAGTATGTGGCAATCATACGTTATGGAGTTATGAAACAAGCGTTGTGAGGAAAACGATCGTTGACCGGTTCGAACTCCAGAACAACCAATTCTATATCTATCATTCCATTCTATCATCACCCAATTAGAGAGAACTGCAACTCCGAAATGCCAGTGGTCGCTGGCAGTTTTAACTCACAATTTGGTGAAAAGGGGTTTTTCAACTTTGAAAAAAAATATGGGCTTTTTCCACTGCATTTTAAAACACACAAATAAAAATTAAAAAACATTTTTTCTATAGTAAAATTGTATAAAACCTGATTCGGAAAACCTTTGTATAAAACCCAAAAAACCCAAAGAAGGGTTAAATATTTTGAGGAGGCGAGGAAAATTGCTACTCTATGATATATATATAAATAACGAATTTTTGGGAAGTTATTTTTACCTAGGCATTTCATATTTTCCTGTTATTATTTGTTCAATCAGATAAAAAAGCCGGGGAAGTGAAATGAGTCGACGCGTGAAGGGGAAATTTTTTTGTTTAAATTTCCTCCCCCCCACAACTCCCCGCCCACCACCCCCCGGGCCGCGGCGAAATCGCCTCCACAAGGCCCCCTTACCCAAAACCGTAGGTTTTTACATCGGTGCTTTTTGGGGGAAAAGGGGGGGGTCGCCGCGGGGGGAAACCTACGAAGGGAAAACAAACCGGGGGGAAGAATTTAGAGTTATTTTGCGCAAAATTGAAAATTCCGGGTTATTTTACTGTGCTCTGTTTCTCGCTGACAACACTATGGGAGAAGACCGGGAGGTAATGGTGTGGGGCAGACTTCTAACCAAAAAAAGAGTCATAAAGAGCCTCGTAAAAAGGTAAGAAAATGGTGGGGTACGTAATGTGCCCCTCCCACTTGCTTATTTTTAAATGAGACTCTGCTGTGATTTTTTTTTTTCCGGGTTTTAGAACCCTTTTTGACATCAACCCATCACCTCAGGTCTTTTCTTTTTGGTCAGCGGCACGGAAATATAGCCCCGGGAAATAAATTTTCGACCGCAACAACTCAAATTTTTTTTCACTTTCGAAAGGCTTCTCTTTGTGGGTTTGACATTTTCCGGGTTTGATTAAATTAAATACCTTTTTTAAATTGATTTTCCTTTTTGGGGTTGTCTTTCCTCATAAAAGGGTTGGGGTAAAATCAGGGTTTTAAGTTTACTTGACGAGCCAATGCATACTTTTTGAGTTTATCCCAAAGGGTTTACCGGTCTTTTGGGGGGGGCCCACAGGGGTAAATTCGCCCACAAGCCCAATTTCGCCCAAATGTAAGAGTAAATTTTCCCAAACAGGTAAGAGTAAATTTCGCCCACACGATCCGGCCCGGAGTCTGGGTCACATATTTTCCTCTAGCAGAAATGGAAGGGGAACCCCCTTTGGGGCCAAAATAAACGGTAAATTTTTTAGTTTTTGGGCCCAAAACTCGCCCATTTCCCCCCAAACAATTTTGGGGGGCCCTGGGGGAATGGGGGGTTTTTCCGGGGGGTGGAAAAATTTTATGGGGTGGGAAACACTTTAATTTAAAGAGTTGTGTAGGGGGAAAAAATTTCCTAGATCTGGGGTAAATTTTCCTTATTCTAGAAAAAATTTTCCCTAAAAAAAAAAACCAAACCTCCCTAGCGGGGCTTGACCCACCAAAAACCAAACCCAAAAAGAAAAAACCTAACCAAACCCAAAATCTAACCAACAAAATTTTCCCCTAACCTACCCAAATCAACTCCCCTAACCAAACCCTAAAAAAAATCAAACCCTAACCTCCTAGCGGGGGGGGGGGGGGTTTTCTCGACCCCCCTAAACAAAATAAAACCCAACCCTAGCCCCTAGCCCTACAAAAGTGTGGCGAAATAACTCCATAGTGGGGGCAAATTTGGACCTGTGGGCAAAAATACTCCTTTGGTGTGGGGGAAAAGGGGCATGGGGGCGAAATGCCCCCGGATACCTGTACAACATCCCCAAACCCTTTGCTTTGATTTATTTTATTACCCCATCCATAAAACAAGTAGCAAACCCAGGGGGAAACTTTAAACCCATTTTTACCTCATGGTCCCTAGGTAAGGATGTGTAAGGGAATTTTTTATCCCACAAAATTCGGGAAAACTCCCCTAAACGGTAATGGTTTGGGTTAGATTTTCCCTTTGATTTATTTATTACTCCCCCCAAAAACAAGTTGCTTTAACCAAGGAATTACCCACCTTCCCAAACCCCCCCCCAACCCCCCCGCTAGGGGGTTTAAAGGTTATATTTTTTTATGTGTCGAAAACCCCTCCCAACCCCCCGCTAGGAGGTTGGTTAGTTTTTGGTTTTGGGGTTTTGGGTTTTGGGTTTGGGGTTAGGTTAATTTTGTTAGGTGAGGATGGGTTTGGGATTTTTTAGGTTGGGTTTAGGTTTTAGGTTGGGTTTAGTTTTGTTAGGGTTGGGAATGGGTTAAAAATTTGGGTTGGGGTTGGTTGGTTATCGGGGGTAAAAGCCCCTGCTGGGGAGTTTAATTTTGTTTAGGTTAGGTTTTTTTTTGATTACCCAATTTTTCTAGACAAAAAGGAAAATTTCCCCAAAAGATCTGGGAATTTTAACCCCCTAAAAAACCTTTTTAAAATTAACGTGTTTTCCGAGGGCATAATTTTTTTCCCCACCCGAAACCCGCTTTCCCAAAAATTTCCCCAACTTTTTGGGGGGAAAATGGGGAGTTTTGGTCAAACACTAGAAATTTCCCGGGCATTTCGCCCCAAAGGTTTTTTCCCATTCCATTTTTTGCTAGGGGAAAGATATGTGACTCCATGCTCCGTAAACATGGATCGGGGTGGGCAAATTTGACTTTAGAGTGGGCAAATTTTGACTCTTAAAATGTGGGCGAATTGATTTTTACATGGGGCGAAATGTTTTGTGGGCAAATTTGACGTGGGGGCAAAAAGGCCCGGGAACCGTGGAAACCCTTCAAGAGTATGCTTTGGGTTCGCAAGAACATTTAAAAACCATGATGTCCAAATACTTATTATGGGGAAAAGACAAAAAAGGGGGAAACTAAATTTAATAAGGTTTTTTAAAATTCCCCTAACCATGAAATTTTCCCAACCTAAAAAGAGAACCCTACGACGATAAAAAAATTTGGGGAGTTTTTTTGGGATCGAAATTGATTTTCCCAAAGGTTTGCTATATTTCCCGTGCTGGGCTGACAACATAGAGAAGACCTGAGGTGATGATTGATGTGCAAAGGCTTAAAAAACCCCGGGAAAACATCCAGCAGAGTCTCATTAAAAAGTAAGCAAGGGGAAAGGGACAAAATTAGGTACCTACCAGTTGAACCTTTTGACGGGCTTTTTTTATGACTCTTTTTTTCTTTTTTAAAACCCTCTGAACTCCAGCCATTACCTAAGGTTTCTCTATAGTGTTGCCCGCGAAAAAAAGGCACAGTAATATAGCACCGGGAATATCTTTTTCCCGCGAAAATAACTCTAAATTCTTCCACGCCGTATTTTTTCCCTTCGTAGGTCCACCCGCGGCAACCCCCGCCTTTTTCCCCAACAATGCCCCGTGTAAAAAAACCGTGACGGGAGTTATGTCCCGGGGCCCATTATAACCTACATTGTCGCAAACAGCAAGCCGATTTCGGCCCTTTTCCCTTTTTCTTTTGTTTTTTTCCCAAAGGGATTTTCTTTTTGTTTTTGAAAAAGCGTTTGCCAGACGAAACAGTACTGTCTTAGAAAAAAAGTGTTTAAAATCGCCCCCAAAAATTTCATTTCCACAAAATACATGAAAAAAAATATTTTAACTTTGCTACACGAGGGGAGGGAATTTTCATTAAATTGCTATTTTTAAAAGTTCCCTCGTAAGGGTTTGTCCTCCATATAAATTGTTTGAACAACAAAGAAACTATATTTTTTGGGTTTTCAAAATGCGGTGCTCAAAGGTTTTTCGCGAAATTTTTTTATAAAAAAAATTAGTCGCGGGGGGAAAACCCAGTGACCAAACCCTTTGGGGTTTAAAACTGGCCCGCGACCAAATGGCATTTTCGAGTTTCAGTTCTCTCTAATTTATGGGGATACCTGCCCTCCCATACATCAAACACTTGACCCTTAAATTTTTCAGTATTCAAACGGACCCCTAGGGACCAACTCTTTTTTTAAACCCATATTTCCTTTCTCTACTAAAATACCTTTTTATTAATGATGTAGGCAAATCATATTTGAAGGTAAATTATTCCTGACTGCCAACCCTGTATAATGAAGTGTCACGCCACTCCCTACCACGTCAGCACACAGATGCCACACCCAGCTGCTGAACGCCCGCGGCTGACGCGCCCCGCTGCTGGGACCTCGGAGAGCGAGCGAAGCAACAACTCAGGAAGGACAGATTTGTTGTGTGTGGTGTGTGTGTGTATAAAGTGTGTGAGAGGACTCTGTGCACGGTAATTAAAACCCGAGAGGAGTTGACTTTAACGTTTGCTATACCATAACCCGCCAGGGTGACGCGGTGGTAGAATCACGGACTGGTGTTGCAGTCCCTGCGCCATTCGGTCAGCGGTTCGAGTCCACCAAATTCGTCCTGGTGTGGTGGCGCTTTGTATGGGTCAATAACCTTGTAGTTGTACTTGCAAAGTGTCTAGATAGGATCAAAGTATCTTATCTTATTGCTATACCATAACGTTATCTTATGTGAGCTGCTATATGTAATTTCTTGGAGAATATATATTTTTATTGAACCGATTCTCTGTTACATAAAACCTGGGTACTAGCCTAAATCCGCTCGGGTCACGACTCACCAAAACCACTCATCTCAGAGTAAGTAAGTTATCTTCGACATCCTTGAACTATTTCTGACACCAAGAGGGTAACAGTCAAAATAGACATTATCTAGTATATCAACAATGTGTTGTAACGTTTTTAATCCAGTCAGCCATTTTAAAATAATCCGCAATCAAAATCCGTGAATTTCTCAAGCTTCCTTCCAAAACGCTCTTGACAACTAGCAGACGATGCACCATGACTCGATGACGTCACTAAAGGCATCTCTTCGCTCCCGCGGCAAGCCAGAAGCATGTGAACATACACAAAAAACAGTACTTGAAGAATTTTGGGTGTTTCTGATAATTTTTTTTGTAATATGGTATATAATTGCATCCTTTATGGGTGCACCTATCTGTGCCTTCCCAGAGAAGTTTGCACACGTTCCCGACCAATAGGACCACGAGCAATGTGTAGAAAAGGTTGGTCCGTCGGACGAGGGCAGATTGGAATTGGGTGCCATCGCAATGGGATGAAGGTGGGGGAAAACGGGGTGGGTGTTGGTGATAGAGCAGGGTGGGTGTTAGTGGTGGGGATGTGGTGGGTGAAAGGTGATGGGTGTAGGTGGAGGGGAAGGGGGTGGGTGTTGATAGTGGGGATGTGGGTGGGGGAAAAGGGGATGGGTGTTAGTGGTGGGAAACGGTGGTGGGTGTTGGTGGTGGGGAAACGGGGGTGGGTGTTGGTGGTGGGGAAACGGGGATGGGTGTTAGTGGTGGGGAAACGGTGGTGTGTGTTGGTGGTGGGGAAACGGGGATGGGTGTTAGTGGTGGGGAACGGTGGTGGTGTTGGTGGTGGGGAAACGGGGATGGGTGTAGTGGTGGGAAACGGTGGTGGGTGTTGGTGGTGGGAAACGGGGGTGGGTGTTGGTGGTGGGGAAACGGGGATGGGTGTTAGTGGTGGGGAAACAGGGTGGGTGTTGGTGGGTGGGATGTGGGTGCAGGAACGGGATGGGTGTTGGTGGTGGGGATGTGGGTGCAGGAACGGGGATGGGTGTGGTGGTGGGGATGTGGGTGCAGGAACGGGGATGGGTGCTGGTGGTGGGATGTGGGTGCAGGAACGGGGATGGGTGCTGTGGTGGGGAAAGCTCCCTTCACACTTTCCATAATCGAACCACGATTGCGCCAACAATACAATACGTAGCGTCTATATATTGAGTTGTTATTATTTTTGTACTCGTGCTTTGTGTGTTGAAATTATGCTAATGAGTACTATTATATATATATATAATATGTACTCATTAGCATCATTTCACCACACAAAGCAAGAGTACAATCAACAACTCCAGAACGTTACCAGGGACGTACCTCTCTCCTGCACAGACGTTGAAGAAATGAGAGCAGCTTGTCTCTCGATCTGAATCCCTTGCTTCGTTCAAGAGATTAGAGTCTTTATGGCATCGAACTACGGAACTGGTTATGAAACTTTAAATTGTGTGATTATACTAAATATTTACCACACAAGCAAATGACGATTATTCAATCAGCCTGACATTAATGAATTTGGTATATAACAGCCATATTTCCAGAATATAAAAATTAAAGAGGTAAATTTACTAGACCGACATGCAAGGCGTTGTTCCGTTCGAAGCCTCAGTTGAAAGACAAGCTAGTTTCAATTACCATTTGAGGATCAGGCCTTGTGGATTACTAGTTGCTTTACAGATCATGAAAATCATAGCCATGGAGCTTTAAATGCTATCTCAAGAACGTATAGTATTTCCAGCCATTTCTGCATCCTTGTGTCGGCGAGTGACGGCAAACACCTCTACAGGAGTACCAAGGTTGTGCCTAACAGACCAACGATGATAAGAGGGAGGAATATTTACTTCGTGCAGCGTTTCAGTTATCTACTTCCTTAACATTTGCTTGGGTATTCAAGTGTAGGATGCAGACTGAAAAACTGTATTTGTATAGTTATTTTTATGATGAGACTTTTCCTTGAGGTTCGGAAGAAATGACTCAGTGGATACCTTGTTCTCTCAGATGATGACTGTTACCTGTGAAACAAGATGAAGAAACAGCTTGAAGGTCAGTATGAGACTCATCCACTTGGTCATCTTTTGAGAGCAAACTACACCTAGAACAAGCTCGCTTGGGTGCTTCAACTCAATAAAAACACAAACTCGCAGAGAATATATTTTTCTATATCTTTCCAATGACAAAAAAGTGAAATTGTCTGGCCCATCATGTCTGACTCACTAAAATAGTATTCTTGCAATCAAAGAGTTTCATTTTTATACATAAAGGATATACATTTTGTGGAAACACCTAAAGCCAATACTATACACATAGCAGTGTTAGCTATCAACTTATCCTACCAATGTAATAAATAACCATACGCAAAAGTGTGTCTTCAGTATAACAGTATGAGCGTGCAGAAAGAAGAAATAAACGTACAACAATGAGAGACAGCAGAGGATCAGAATTCATGTGTAGCTTATATTAAGAAAATTGCATAACAGTTGCTTCACATGACGTCCTCTGTTACATACATTTTTTGTAAAGTAAAGGAGGCAATTGACAGAATTTAAAAAAATCCTTGATACTGAACACAATCAGATCACAATGAAGTTCAAACAACTTAATACATTTCGATATCTTGCAATATTTGTGGAAAAAACACTCAACGAGGGCTAATCACCTTCCCTCTGCAAAACAAAAAGAACACTGAGGAGTGCATAATCACAGTACTTGATTTCGAAAGTCACAAGTTATGATACAAAAGTGTCTTATATAGAGTTGCACACTATAATATCAACCATGCCAACCACAAGACACCTCGACATAATGGAGCATAAGGCATGAGAAATGGAGTCTTGGCGTCTAGTGTTCCCTCGGCCAGTAGACTCCTCCACCTCCCTTAACATGTTCCCTGGAGCTCCAGGAAGAGACAAAACATTCACGAAAAGTTCTGGCGTCATCCCTCGAGCTTACCCAGTCAACAGCTTTGGTTTTATATTTAAGTATCCCTAGTAATGCCACGTACATTGGGTGTGATTCTTTGAAGAAACAACGGTAGTTAGGTCCTACGGAGACACACTGTCGTGAGTCAGCCTCCAGCGGCGTCCTGCGAGCCGGCGTGAAATGTCTAGCCCCGAGGGAGGCGCTGGGGCCTTGCTGGTCAGGGTGCCTTTTGTCTCCCAGAAAAAGACACATGACAGAGCGAGACTGGAGCGCCCGCAACACTCAAGGCTCGTCACTCACTGTGTGAAATAAAGGCGTGGAGACGACCCTCGCAAGAACGGGAAAATTAGCTCTGTGTTGAAATAGTCCGCGTGAATCTACTCAACAACTCGGGAGTGTGATTATTCATAGCGGTAATTACTTATGTTTGGAAATGATGCGAAATGGAATTAACAGTATTTATTTTCCCTTTTCAAGTTCTTTACACTTGCCAAATCTTCGCCAAGTGGAGAAGAAACGGTGGAATCCTTCTTTACATGCATGACATCTACAGATCAGAGTACAAATTTTCATCTCTCAAGACGCTGAAGTGGACTGACTCACGGTTTTCACTTGCAGCACAAGGCAACGTAGTACTGAAAGTGTGGCCAAAGGGCGCCTTGCTACGACGGGTCGATAAAGCGATCTTTATCAAAAGAAATGAGGGAATAAAAAAAAATTAACAGCCAGTGTATAACCTGCTGTGCTTCATGAGATATCAATGATGCAATGATCCAAGACTTTCCCTTGCTGTTGTAGTGGCTCAAGGTTTTCAGGCTGATCCTGTACACAAGAGTTCCTGTCCGAAGGCTGCCCAGCAACACACGCTTACCGCACCTTTGTTTCCTCTACTACATCGACCATAGTGCAGTGGATTGTCACGCTCAGTATGTACAGTGCTCAGTTGGGGTCGCAGGCTGGTTCTGTAACAGACCACCCTGTCCCTTACAACCGCTGCTCGGGGTGCCACTACGCGGCCAACACTACCTTCCGCTGCCTACTCTATGGCGCTACTGCTTATCATCTGGCAAAATATGACGACAAAGAGCATGAGGTGTATCAGTCGAAGAAGAACTGAAGGTTGAACCACCAGGAGACTTGCTTCTCCATTTATAGCGAGGAAAAGCTAAGTCTTGTGGAAGCTCATCAACTATCAAAAAATCACTAGCTTCACGTTGCCTTAAAACTGTTATTGCTAGTTCTTGATATTGAAATGCATCTCATTCACATAGAAGAGTTTGTGCAAGGATGTGTCTACTACGAATTCTCATATGATCACGTAATAAAACTTCCAACAATGGACAAGCTACTCCGGCCCATTCTCTCCGTCCCGTGTAGCTTGCGCTGAAATCGGGTATTATCTATCTAACCTTAGACAAGTGTTTCAGCTAGTTACAAATAGTCATGAAGGAACTATTGTGTCTCTAAAATTATGATATACTGTATTAGGATGCAAGGACATAATATAAATATGACTGTACATTTTCTCTACAAAGGTCTGGAAATGTCAACATTGTTTCCGCTGATAATAACAAGACTAACAGCTTCTAGGACTAGGATGCAGCTTTGAAGATTGTGAGATATAAAAATATCTGAAATTCACAAAAAAGGTTTAGTGTTGATACATATATGTATGTTTATATACAAATACATGCTTTTGTGTATATATGTTTTATATAGATATATTTAAAAAAATTCCATTCATCATCCATCTGAGTGGTTCAAACGCCACCTTACGAAGTTCACAAAGGAAGAGTACCTAGATGCTTCAAATGGAATGACACGGTGAAAAAAGTTGTAATACATACATGCCGGGGGATGGAATGTACAGTAAAAAAACAGTGAGGGTTGCACTTGTAGGTTAAGTCACAAGAACGATCATAACTGAGTCAGTGTCACAGACCATAACTTTGGAAGGCGAAGGATGGGGCAAAAAAACTGGGCTCAGAGAGGGTCGCCGGCCGGCCCTCAGCCCTGCAGCAGCGGTCCTGTACCGAGAACGTGGTGAGGTGCCTCGGGAGGCGGCGCGCCCGGTCCACCCTGAGGAGGACCTGACCGGTTCGTTGTCCAATGTTGAAGCACACAGACTTACGTCACTGCCAACTGACTGTCCTCCAGATCACAGTGATGACGGGTCGCCCTGCGGGTCAGCTATTACAGCTTCAGCGACGCATGACCGACTAATACTGATTAAAGTGGGTCATCACCGAGCGTTCCCGGCCAGCAAGGGAATGGGCCCCGGGATGGTGATGGGGGCGGATGCAGGCTTCGGTCGCCCCTCACACGGGGCGCTCAACCCACTCTCATACACCCTGCGGTGGTTTAGGAAGAGGGCAGGTCATTGTACAACGATGATTGGGGGAGTTTCAGGATGTTTGTCAGAGTGAGAATGATGAATAAAGGAAGGGCAAGGTCTCCGTCGGGAATATGAGGAAGGCCATATGAGACGATGGAAGTGGTAAAAGAGAGGTGATGTTGAAGAGAGGTGGGGTGATGTGGAACAGAAAAACAGTTGAGAAACTAACAGTTGAACATTGAGCGGATGGGTGGGCGCATGGTGGGCAGGTGGTTACGTGGATTAAGTGCCAATCATTATATTGAAATGTATAATTAGTGCTGAGCCACTCATAACTAAATCCATCACATGGGACTGGAAACCTATTATTCTTGTTTGAAGTTTGACTCGTGTAAAACCCTCACTGAGCGTATAGTGCTTGGAAAAAATGTTTGTGATATCACACTACATGACAAGAACAACGAAATTAGAGCTGCTAAATCTATAATAATATAAGTGTGTGTGTGTGTGTGTGTGTGTGTGTGTGTGTGTGTGTTGTGTGTGTGTGTGTGTTTGTGTGTGTGTGTGTGTGTGTGTGGTGTGTGGTGTGTGTTGTGTGTGTGTGTGTGTGTGTTGTGTGTGTGTGTGTGTGTGTGTGTGTGTGTGTGTGTGTGTGTGTGTGTGTGTGGTGTGTGGTGTGTGTGTGTGTGTGTGTGTGTGTGTGTGTGTGTGTGTGTGTGTGTGTGTGTGTGTGTGTGTGGTGTGTGTGTGTGTGTGTGTGTGTGGTGGTTGTGTGTGTGTGTGTGTGTGTGTGTGTGTGTGTGTGTGTGTGTGTGTGTGTGTGTGTGTGTGTGGTGTGTGTGTGTGTGTGTGTGTGTGTGTGTGTGTGTGTGTGTGTGTGTGTGTGTGTGTGTGTGTTGTGTGTGGTGTGTGTGTGTGTGGTGTGTGGTGTGTGTGTGTGTGTGTGTGTGTGTGTGTGTGTGTGTGGTGTGTGTGTGGTGTGTGTGTGTGTGTGTGGTGTGTGGTGTGTGTGGTGTGTGTGTGTGTGTGTGTGTGTGTGTGTGGGTGTGTGTGTGTGTGTGTGTGTGGGTGATGTGTGTGTGTGTGTGTGTGGTGTGTGTGTGTGTGTGGTGTGGTGTGGTGGGGTGTGTGTGTGTGTGTGTGTGTGTGTGGTGTGGTGATGTGGTGGTCGTATGGAGTGTGTGAACGCGGTGCCGGGTGATGTGTTGTGGTGTGTGTGTGGTGGGTGTGTGTATAGGTCCGACCCGTGAGCAATCTCTTGCAAGTTTTGTAGAGCCAGTTGACAGGAAGTTTTAAAGGCATTGGGTGCGAGATTCAATTTACTTC
This sequence comes from Chionoecetes opilio, assembly GCA_016584305.1. NCBI lineage: Eukaryota > Metazoa > Arthropoda > Malacostraca > Decapoda > Majidae > Chionoecetes > Chionoecetes opilio. The sequence continues at coordinate 96,886 of JACEEZ010001149.1, read as the reverse complement.
TATTGTAGCGTGCTATTAGGAGAATTGTGAAAAAGGGGTTGCGAGAATTGAGGAACTGAGTAGGGTGATGGGTAAGGGTGATGGGAATGGGTGGGGTGAGGTAATGGGTGTGGGGTGAGGGTGTGGGGTGATGGGTGGGAATGGTGGGGGGTGATGGGTGAGGGATAGGTGGGGGGGTGATGGGTAATGGTGAGTGAATGGGTGTGTGTGATGGGTAATGGGTGAGTGAATGGGTGGGGGGTGATGGGTAATGGGTGAGTGAATGGGTGGGGGGTGATGGGTAACGGGTGAGTGAATGGGTTGGGGGTGATGTGAATGGGTTGGCGTTAATACATACATTTCTACATCCATGATTTCAGGAAAGTTAGAAGGGGCTATCTGCAGAGTCTGTGTTTGGTGGGCCTTTGGCCCACCAAACACAGGTGGTGGGCCGAAGGCCCACCAATAGCCCTCCGCAGGAGCTAGCCAAAAAGTCCGCCCGGAGGGCGCTTTGCGGCTAGTATAATTATATATATCAAATTATATATAATATCTATGCAACCATTATTTATACTACCTTTCAATTTCACAAAAAATCAAGCGTGAATCAATGAATCCAAATCTACTTAATCTAATAATTTCATGATCTAATAGCTGATGAGTCTAAGATATAGACAACATAATAATCTACGAGTATCAAGTTTATCTAAGTCGATACTTTCCAATCCCAAGCAGAGCATCAGGAAAGTCTTGTCACGATCTTGTGAATCACGAATATTTACATTCAAATAGATGAAGATCGTCTGATAGATAAGAGATGAGAGACAAAAAATACTTACGACGCTTCCACAGACGCGTCGTTGAGGAGAATTTCCCGCATCCTCATGTTATCCGTTTTGCCGGGCGCCGTGCTTTCCGCCTTCGTGTTAGGGCTGGACGCCGTGGGGGCAACGCCCTCCGTCACTGTGATTTGCACCGAAGAGATGCCAGGATCCGTCTCGGACACGTCGATCTTCACCAGGTTCTCGCAGTTTTCGCTAGGCTGTGAAGAAGAGGGAGGAGCCTTGTGCGTGTGGTGATGAAAACGACATCACTTCAAAATTATACATATTTGAATCCAAGCCAGTTTTTTTTCCTCACCTCCGGCGAGCTGTTGGGCTGTGTGATGTACTGAGAACAAACCCCCAGCGTGATATCAGAGTCGTGGCAGATGTAGGTGGTGGAAATGTGTGGGGAAATTTTGAGGCTGGTGCAGTCACTCACAGTGAGGTCCACCACCGTGGCCTCGCCGTCTGTAAGATGAGAAGAAAGAGGTCACAGGGAGCCCAATAAAGGAGCTACTTGTTTCATATATGAGCTATGCATTGATGCTCTGGATTTTGTCAAGTGTATTCCTCATTCAGCAATATTTTACCAATACATTATCTTCAAACTTTCATTTCTGCTCCTCAAACACCTGCGTTATGAAAACATGTTTAGGCTAGTTTGTTGAACCAAACTCCCTTCCTCCCCAACACAAAGGAAAACACCATTACCAGTCCTGCTTGGCTCCTCGTTGTCGTCAATGTTCTCGAGCGCCTCCACCTCTGAGCCCAGTGAACGGTGCAAGGAGGAGGTGGAAGACACGCCAGAGGAGCTGTGCACTGACTCGCACGACACATTCTTGAGCGAAAGCTTGTGTCGGCCCAGCTTGGAGGGGTCGCTGCCCAGCTCCCGCGGCGGTGGTGGGGGTCCCTGGCCATAGTTCCAGGACAGTCGTTTGTGGATGGTCGAATCTTTGGCGTCTTGCTTCTGTATAGTTATTGGAAATCATTGAAATTACATGATACCTCAAGAAATTCATAGTATGTACATTATCTATGCCTTGAAACTAAGTGGTTCGTACGCCACCAAGCTCGTCAAGCCTCACCTTGATATCATCGATGGCTCCCGCAGTGTGGTACCGGCGGTTGTCCATCCTGTCGTTGCGGTAGACTCTGCGCGGCGCTCCCCCACGACCAGCTGCGTCATCCTGCTCGTTCTGCTCCACCTCCTGCGGCGATCCCACCATGGAGGTCACGTGGCGGGTCTTGAGGAGCGGCGGATTGCGGGACTGCGGGACAGGCGCTGACCGGCGGAGCGTACGGGGCGACGGCGGCGGATACGAGACACCCCGGTTCCCTGCGGCAACGACACCATCATGTAAAAACGCTGCTGCCAACACACCATCAGGTCGTGACTTCCGTGTTAGGCTATATACATGAGCTGATTTAAGGGGGAGCTAAAGACTACGGCAATGCAGTAACTACGGAATGTAATAATAAAATATTTATATTCGGTGCCACTTGCTAAGAAATTGTGTATCTCAAGCCTGCAATAATAATGTGAATCAAAATAGATGGGCTGAAAAGATTGAACAATGTGCTTATTAAAAAATTGGAGGGATGGAAGTACACCAAACATCGAAAGGGTGGGGGCGGGGGTGGGTTGGAGGAGCCCCGAGGGAGATATGTCATGACTGGTGCCCAATGAAGCCTCTGTCTATCCTTACAAACTATATCTATGTATATGTTTTCCGTGCGTGGCGGCCTCTCTCCTAGAAACACACCAAATCACCTCCGCACTACCGCACGCTGGCCTTGGTCTCTTGAATCAAGAAATAAAAAAAAGAACGAAAAAAAACGAACAACAAAACAAAATTGGTAGACATTAAACCCTCGAAGCACAAAATCTTCTAATTAAGTTTATTAATGCAGGTTATGCTATTTTTGCATTCCGCCAATTTACTTACAAAGAAGGATCTGGGCAGTAAAGAAATCTGTGCACGATTCTAATTTCGATCTATTAACTCCAACAGCCACCACTAAACTCATGCTTCGGCTTGCCTACAACGGGTGTGACGGGCGGCGGTCAGTGCAGTGCAGCTTCTTAATCCAATCTGTAATCCTCTGCAAGCTACTCGTTGGTTTTCAAAGCTAATGGCGCTTTGCTAGGCATTTGGCTGAAAGCAGGTAGTGTGTAGTGTAGTGTAGTGTAGTGTAGTGTAGTGTAGTGTAGTGGTGTGGTGTGGTGTGGTGTGGTGTGGTGTGGTGTGGTGTGGTGTGGTGTGGTGTGGTGTGGTGTGGTGTGGTGTGTGTGTGTGTGTGTGTGTGTGTGTGTGTGTGTGTGTGTGTGTGTGTGTGTGTGTGTGTGTGTACGACAATCTAGGGTGATGATGCAATGCTTGAACATTTATTATAATAATCATACGTATATTCTACGTATGTATTGAATGAAGCTGTGTTTAAAATGTGCCATCTAATGAACATTCACGACACAATCATATGAAGTTTGTGACACATCATCCCCGGGACGGGCAGGAGGTGTGCTGTATCTAGCGGCTGCAGGACGTCATGAGACCCCGCCTGCTAGTGGGTGAATGGGCGTGGGCGTGAGCGGCGAGGGTTTACTGCACCTTGGGATAGACATGACAGTGACGACGACACAGTGACAGTTGCACAAGCTACATCAAGACATGCGGACGAGACCAAGCATGCAGGTGAGGAGTGACCTGGGGAGAGGGCCTTGGGGTTGATGCCGCTGCTGCCGGGAACACGCAGGGAGTTGGAAGACTCCACGGTGAGGTTGGGAAGGGACTGACCCGTGGCGTAGGGCGGCGTCACACTCAGGGTGTTGGGGGTCTTGGGAATGCCTGGGCGGCGCTCTGGATGTGGGGATACAGCACCACACCCGCCCCCTTCGAGTGACCTCGATCTTTGGATCTCAGGGGCGGCAGGGCAACTGAATCCTCACTGGAGGCGCTCGAGGCCCTCACGTCGCTCATGTCGATGCTGGGGTGGTGCTGTGTAGCCGCCGGCGACGCCTCATTCAGGTCTATCGAGCCAGAGTGGGAGTGCGCCAAACTGGACACCCGCGAAGCCCTAGAGGAGCCCGGACGCGGCGAACGTGGCGCTAGATGACCCACATGACCCATGTCCTCGAAAATCATCGCGTCCCGTGCCTGCTGGGCCTCCCGGTACTGCTCTTTCGCCCGCTTCAGGGTGTCGTACCACGTCCTGAAAGCATAAACATCTCAGATAACAACTCCGTCTCCACACAAACTTAAGACTAGGGGAAGAAAATGCTAACCTGATTTATAACATACGTACACACAAATATTTTGGGATCTGAGACATACTGAGGATTCTGCAAACTTTAATTAAGAAGTCCACAAATAGCTATGTATCTACATATGCTATGAAAACAACACGATTTCAGCCATAGGCACATTACTCCTTGGGAGTTTGGTGACGAATCGAACTATTCAATGCACTGACTAAATGTAGAGCTTGAGGTTTCATATTCTCATGTATGATCACAATATTAGTATAAAGTGAAAGTGGGAAGGAGGAGTGCAAGAGGATTCATGTGTGACAAGGAGAAGCAGGGCAAACCAGAACAAAACGAGAATATGGGGTAAGGGAGAGAAGAAACAGGTCAATGAGAGTAAACGTGGGTGTGGTAGGGCTCGGGTGTGAAGGTGTGCGAGGGTGGGAAGGTAGAAGAATAAGGTGAGGTTCGAGGGGAAGTAAAACACTGTTCAGCTCGTCCATACTTGTACGACCGTTGATCGGGGCACTGAAGGGTGAAGGCCGCCACCGCGACGCCCCACTCGCTGACGGACACGATGCCTAGCGCGGTGTTGTCCTTGAGCTCCACCAGCACCAGGCGGCCCACAGAGTAGGGCGGTCGCACCACCTGCCGCCACACACACACCACTATTGGTTAGCGCTTGACTGTCGCTTAAGACCATGCAACACTACTGTCTCCTCATGTAACGCAGGATTATTATTGATCACCACTTTTACACATTATCTATAACCATGCATCTCTCTCTCTCTCTCTCTCTCTCTCTCTCTCTCTCTCTCCCCTCTCTCCCCTCTCTTCCTCTCTCTCTCTCTCTCTCTCTCTCTCCTAACAGTCTATAATAATATAAGCGAAAGTGTGTCTGTCTGTCTGTCTGTCTGTCCGCGATAGGTGCCGCCCCCCGTGGCGGAATCCCATCATATGTCACAGTTTTGGAACCAGCTCGACCAGGGGAAGGTTTTAAGCCCACTTATGAGATGATCCGATCACTTTTTTTTTTTTTTTTTTTTTTTTTAGCAGCCTATTAGCGAGAATTGTGAACAAAAAATGTGGGTTGCGAGAATTGAGGAAACCTTGATGTAGGGTGATGGGTAATGGGTGAGTGAATGAGTGGGGTGATGGGTAATGGGTGTGGGGTGATGGGTGAGTGAATGGGTGGGGGGTGATGGGTTGGGGGTGCTGGGTGATGGGTGAGAGAATAGGTGGGGGGTGATGGGTAATGGGTGAGTGAATGGGTGTGTGGTGATGGGTAATGGGTGAGTGAATGGGTGGGGGGTGATGGGTAATGGGTGAGTGAATGGGTGGGGGGAATACATACATTTCTACATCCATGATTTCAGGAAGGTTAGAAGGGGCTATCTGGAGAGACTGTGTTTGGTGGGCCTTCGGCCCACCAAACACAGGTGGTGGGCCGAAGGCCCACCAATAGCCCTAACGGGTGAGTGAATGGGTGGGGGGTGATGGGTAATGGGTGAGTGAATGGGTTGGGGTGATGTGAATGGGTTGGGGTGATGTGAATGGGTTGGCGTTAATACATACATTTCTACATCCATGATTTCAGGAAAGCTAGAAGGGGCTATCTGGAGAGTCTGTTTGGTGGGCCTTTGGCCCACCAAACACAGGTGGTGGGCCAAAGGCCCACCAATAGCCCTCCGCAGGAGCTAGCCAAAAAGGCCGCCCGGAGGGCGGCTTTGCGGCTAGTAATCTATAAAAGTGATCCAAAATAGTCCAATCCAATAGTCTTCGTTCACCACCACACAGTCGCCACAATCATTGCTATCTCAACTTCATCACCACACTGTTACCATCACCACCATCACACGTAAAACTTCTATCACCACACAATCACCACCACAACCCTAACACAGTCATCATGGAGGTCAACACACCCTGCAAGGTCAGCTTGATGCCCTACCTCAACGCGGCACCAGCTCAGGCCCGATTGAACTCACCTTGACCTTCTCCGCCTTGCGCTGCGTGACCTTAGTGATGACAGCAGGTCGGTGAAGAGGAAGACGTGCACGTCCATCTTGGAGGTGTGGGGATCCCGCAGCCGCAGGTCCCCGTGGTGCAGCAGGTGCCGCGCCATGTGCTCGGGACAGCCGGGCATGGGCTGCGTGAGGTTCAGTTCAGAGTAGTTTCTTCACCACTCGCTCCAACTCGTCATCTCGCGCCTCCTGTCGGGTGGTTAAGGAAAGGTCTTCTTTAGTGCAGGTAAACACCACACACCCTCCTTGTCTCTAACACACACACACACACACACACGCACCTTGTCTCTAACACACCACACACACTCCTTGTCTCTATCACACACACACACACACACACACCACACTACATTTGTTGAATCTAAACCGGATATTACAAAAGTTTAAGTATAAAACAAACTAAAAAAAAGCCATAAAATCATAAAAATACCTCTGCGAAATACTATGAATTTAACAAACGTCGTGATAAAAATTGAAGATTACAAACGAACTCAAAAAACCTACTACATGTATATCTAAGAAAAAGTGATAATACGATAAAAAAGAAGAAGTCATGGTTTCGTAATTAAAGCTCAACTTACAACAGCTTCATAGGCTTCGATGCGTTTAGAGATGTCCTGAAGCCTCTCTTGTTCGTGCTTCTGACGCAAAGCAGAGTTGACATTCGAGACAAAGTTTTCCACATGGGTGATCTGTAGGTGGAAGGAGGTGGTCAATGGTCATATATGTGGATGAGGAGGATGAGATAAGATACTTGGATCCTATCTAGACAATTTTCACGTATAGAACACCGAGGTTATTGACGATACAAATTCCCATAACGCCAGAATGAACTACAAAACAGAGTGGGTTCGAACGCATGGTAGCCGCATACAAACCCAAGTCGTTACCGCTGACTTAAATAGACAAACAGGTAAGAGAAGAAAAATGAAAAGGAGGAAGAGGAGGAAGAGGAGGGAACAAGAGCATGATTACTATTAATTAGATCATGATTACAAGAAAGGGATGAACAACAAAGGCATAATTACGTAAGATTGTTACCAGTATAAGTACGTATAATTGGCGAGAGAGAGAGAGAGAGAGAGAGAGAGAGAGAGAGAGAGAGAGAGAGAGAGAGAGAGAGAGAGAGAGAGAGAGAGAGAGAGAGAGAGAGAGAGAGAGAGAGAGAGAGGAGAGAGAGAGAGAGAGAGAGAGAGAGAGAGAGAGAGAGAGAGAGAGAGAGAGAGAGAGAGAGAGAGAAGAGAAAGAGAGAGAGAGAAGAGAGAGAGAGAGAGAGAGAGAGAGAGAGAGAGAGAGAGAGAGAGAGAAGAGAGAGAGAGAGAGAGAGAGAGAGAGATTATGCTTTGTACTTTGGTCTTCACATTTAGGAAGCATTAGGGGAAGAGGAGCAAAAAATGATGATGTGGTAAAGAAAAAACAGTAATTTGTCCCTCGCTCCATGTCTTCCTCTTTTCAATGTCCCTCTCATTCCGGGCCAAATATATGAGGTTAATGGTCGTTTGGGTAAATGACGCGGTTTTGAGTAAAGTGAAAGAGGAGGGAGATGGAGGGAGGGAGGTAGAAAAGGGAGCGATGAAAGGATATTCTCGTAGCATTAGCATTCAAAACGAGAGCGAGAGCAAGAGCGAGAGCGAGAGAGAAGTTAGTGTCTTTCAAAAATATTCTCGACATTTTCAATTCAAAACTTTTCTCTTTTCAGTTTTGGTAGAAAGAAAAAAAAATCTTACCATTTCGTGAAGGCCCTGCCTGTGCTCCTCCAAGGTGGTCTTTTTGAGGATGGCCTTGAGCAGCAGGGAGTACTTGGTGAGTCGCTGCATCGGCTGCACCAAGATATCCACCAGCCGCAGCCTTTACACTCCTTCTGCGTCTCACACCACTGAAAAAAAGGCAGATGGTAGGTATAAATTGCTGTACGGAATGGCCAGATAATATGTAGTTGCAGCGATGATCCCTTCCTTTCTTCCCCTGGGAGTGGACGCTTTACTCTGGGACAGATAATAGACAGTAAGATGCACATTAATACAGTTTCTTTTCTCCTCCGGTACCAATGAGGATACTATACGAGAGCAAACTCACATTTTCTATTGCCTGCTTGCACTAACCCGGTTAAAACTTTAACCACATGAAGCACGTGTCTGTGATCCTCATCCAGGAATACACACAGGCCTTAAACGACCATAAAAAAAGTAGGATGATGTGTACATAAGCCTTTACCACGAGCATATTCAAAGACAGCCCACCACCCTGCCCTGTCCCTCCCAGCCTCATCCTCTGCATGCTCCCTGCCGCTGCCCTGTCCTTCCCAGCCTCATCCCCTTCTCCCTGCCGCTGCCCTGTCCCTCCCAGCCTCATCCCCTGCTCCCTGCCGCTGGCCAACGCACGGCCACTCACATAGGGAACCAGATCGCTCATCCTTAACGAGAAATCGATGCATATAAGATGCCAGTAAATGTAATTGTGCTTACACACTTAAATTACATAAATGTGCTTACAGCAATATGTTGCCCGTATGACTCCTGGGTAAAAACGTGCATCACTTTCTCTTGGTTCACATGCCTGCCACTGGAAACTTTGTGGTTGTTATTTGTTATGGGAGTATGTATTATGACAAGAGCTGGTGACAGTGAGTTACCCAGACAACCACAGCTGCAAATCCGCTCTATTAACCTGCTTTCATAAGTCGTTACATATTCACGGGTAATGAAGTCTCCCAAGGGAAATCTCGTTCCGGAAATTATACAAAATGAGAAATATTTAACTAGCCAGAACGCTGTTAGATCTTGTAATTATTTGCAAACATTTGATAAATTTATCGACACTGTTGGCAATAACTGGCATCTCGTCCTGCTGGTGCTGCCCCTCTATGGCTTGTTATCTTGAAACATTTAGCATGTTGTAAATCTCAGATCCATTGAGGAAAACTTTGAAATATCAATATTTACAGCTGAAGCCATAGGAGAGAATCAACAGCCAAGATGGTGGGATAAGGTGCGAGCCTCGTCTACTCCCAAGAGGGTAAAATATCACATACATTATACAAAAGAGAACGCGATAACAAAGTGCGAGGACCATTACTTCTACCTCTACACATCCACCTTCCCTTGGGAACAACGAGCCAGCAAATATCCTAAATAGTATACCTTTCATCAGAATGAAATGTCAAGCTCTGAATGCACCGTGACGTTTAATCATACAATCTTCAAAAAGACTGCCTTTTGGCACCGACTGCATTTCACATCCACGTATAATCAAGTTAGTTTAGAAATTCAGTACATTTGTTTAATTACTTTCAGGGTTTGTTACTAGACGAGGTTTTGGCTTCGGATTTACGGAAAGGGGGAAGAGGGTGGAAATACGAAGAGGTGAAAGGTCTAGGTGGGTGTTAAGCTTGATGGAACAAAGGATTTTAAAGGGAGAGGAAGATAAGGCGGGGAGAGGTAAGGGGTCAGGACCTTGAACACCGTGTGAAATAGTGGCAGGTTGGTGCTAAGGCATAGCGTTACTATCATTCTTATCTATAACATCATAAATTTTCTATTGTACGTACATCCTTGTCAACTATCGAATGGCCTGCCTAAGCCTGCTGCGCCCTGCCTGTAACTCGCCTGGGGACAAATAAGACCAATCAACCCAACACGAACCTACTCAAGATAAGACTTGATTTCCTTAAGACCTGTGGCACACCTGAGCCCGGCCAACCCCTCTCTGCAGCACCTGCCCCCCACTACTTACCGCCAGGTACATCTTGAAGTATTCGTTGTCGTGGTCCTTCTCCTTGCAGTACAGCTGACAGTTGCTCTGCTCGAGACAGTAACGGGTGTACGGGTGGAACAGCTCTTCAAACTGTGGAATGAGAGAAAATTACCATTATGCAGTCTATAACAAATGGAGTCTACTTGTATAATGTAACTGACTTCTACTACTATTACTACTACTACTACTACTGTGTATGTGAGTACATGACACAATATGTAAGACCACGGGAGTGTAAGATCAGCACGGAAATAACCATGAAATAACACAGAGAATGGAGCGAATACTATCAAAGGCAAAAGTATGGATCATCTCAAGCCACGCACACGCAGCCAACCCTTCACTGCGGCGGAAAATGAGACCCGAAGATTATATATATTATATAATTCCTTCAACGGGGATCCTGGCAAGCCCTTCACCATGCACTGTCAAAACCACACTACAGTTAACCCACTACCACTGCTATTACTACTACTGCTGCTATTCCTACTACTTAGCTACTACTACTAAAATTACTTTCACTTTTGCCACTACTATACTATCACCACTTCCGGTACTACTACGACTACTATTACTGCCACTACTAACTACCATAACTTTTGCTGCTGCTACTAATACTACTAGTACTACTGCTACTACTACTACTACTAGTACTACTGCTACTACTACTACTACTAGTACTACTACTACTACTAGTACTACTGCTACTACTACTACCACAATAACAAAACAACAAGAACAACAACTCTTACTACTATTGTTGTCATTACTATATATAATATTATTACTGCTCCCTACTTCTACCAATACAACTACTACCACTACTACTACTACTTCTACCACCACTACTATTACATCTACTACTACAACTGTTAGTCCAGCGGATATGTGCACAATATATACCAAACCCTGCATTTTTTAGTAATAACAACCGTACTTGGAACAAAGTTAGAACATGCATATGCAATCAATTTTGGATATGGAGCCACTGAAAATAATCTTCAGTGTAGGTATGGCAGCTATTTTAAAATTGGTCGCCTCACGGACGCTACTCAAATTACGCGGGTGACTTTGTCTCCTCCCCCTATGACGTCACAGCTCATCTCAGCGCTCTGATTGGTCAAGACGGTCCTGAGAGACATGAGCCACGCGAGAATGCGTGTGTGTGTGTTTGAGAGATAGAATGCGTGTGTGTTTGAGAGAGAATGCGTGTGTGTGTGTTTGAGAGAGAATGCGCGTGTGTGTGTGTGTGTTTGAGAGAGAATGCGTGTGTGTGTGTGTGTGTGTGTGTGTGTTTGAGAGAGAATGCGCGTGTGTGTGTGTGTGTGTTTGAGAGAGAATGCGCGTGTGTGTGTGTTTGAGAGAGAACGCGCGCGTGTGTGTGTGTGTGTGTGTGTTTGAGAGAGAATGCGTGTGTGAGTGTGTGTTTGAGAGAGAGAATGCGTGTGTGTGTGTGTGTGTGTTTGAGAGAATGCGTGTGTGTGTGTGTGTTTGAGAGAGAATGCGTGTGTGTGTGTGTGTTTGAAAGAGAATGCGCGCGTGTGTGTGTGTGTGTTTGAGAGAGAATGCGTGTGTGTGTGTGTGTGTGTGTGTTTGAGAGAGAATGCGCGTGTGTGTGTGTGTGCTTGAGAGAGAATGCGCGTGTGTGTGTGTGTGTGTGTTTGAGAGAGAATGCGTGTGTGAGTGTGTGTTTGAGAGAGAGAATGCGTGTGTGTGTGTGGTGTTGTGTGTGTGTGTTTTTGAGAGAGAATGCGTGTGTGTGTAATTGAGAGAGAGAATGCGTGTGTGTGTGTGTGTGTTTTGAGAGAGAGAATGCGTGTGTGTGTGTTTGAAAGAGAGAATGCGTGTGTGTGTTTGAGAGAAAGAATGCGTGTGTGTATGTGTGTGTGTGTTTGAGAGAGCATGCGTGTGTGTGTGTTTGAAAGAGAATGCGTGTGTGTGTTTGAGAGAGAGAATGCGTGTGTGTGTGTGTTTGAGAGAATGCGTGTGTGTGTTTGTTTGAGAGTGCGTGTGTGTGTTTGAGAGAGAGAATGCGTGTGTGTGTGTGTGTTTGAGAGAGAATGCGTGTGTGTGTGGTGTTTGAGAGAATGCGTGTGTGTGTGTGTGTGTTTGAGAGAGAATGCGTGTGTGTGTGTGTGTTTGAGAGAAAATGCGTGTGTGTGTGTTTGAGAGAGAATGCGTGTGTGTGTGTTTGAGAGAAAGAATGCTGGGGTGTGTGTGTTTGAGAGAGAGAATGCGTGTGTGTGTGTGTGTTTGAGAGAGAATGCGTGTGTGTGTGTGTGTGTGTGTGTTTGAGAGAGAATGCGTGTGTGTGTGTTTGAGAGAGAATGCGTGTGTGTGTGTTTGAGAGAAAGAATGCGTGTGTGTTGTGTTTGAGAGAAAGAATGCGTTGTGTGTGTGTGTGTTTGAGAGAGAGAATGCGTGTGTGTGTGTTTTGAGAGAGAATGTGTGTGTGTGTTTGAGAGAGAGAATGCGCGTGTGTGTTTGTGTGTGTGTGTGTGTGTTTGAGAGAGAGAATGCGTGTGGGGTGTGTTTGAGAATGAGAATGCGTGTGTGTGTGTGTTTGAGAGAGAGAATGCGTGTGTGTGTGTTTGAGAGAGAGAATGCGTGTGTGTGTGTTTGAGAGAGTGCGTGTGTGTGTGTGTGTGTGTGTTTGAGAGAGAATGCGTGTGTGTGTGTTTGAGAGAGAATGCGTGTGTGTGTGTGTGTGTGTGTGTTTGAGAGAGACATGCGTGTGTGTGTTTGAGAATGAGAATGCGTGTGTGTGTGTTTGAGAGAGAGAATGCGTGTGTGTGTGTGTGTTTTGAGAATGAGAATGCGTGTGTGTGTGTGTGTTTGAGAGAGAATGCGCGCGCGTGTGTGTGTGTGTGTGTGTGTTGTGTGTGTGTGTGTGTTTGAGAGAGAGAATGCGTGTGTGTGTGTTTGAGAGAGAATGCGTGTGTGTGTTTGAGAATGAGAATGCGTGTGTGTGTGTTTGAGAGAGAGAATGCGTGTGTGTGTGTGTTTGAGAGAGAGAATGCGTGTGTGTGTGTGTGTGTGTGTGTGTGGGGTGTGTGTGTGTGTGTGTTTGAGAGAGAATGCGTGTGTGTGTGTTTGAGAGAGATTGCGTGTGTGTGTGTGTGTGTGTGTTTGAGAGAGATTGCGTGTGTGTGTTGTTTAAGAGAGAATGCGTGTGTGTGTGTGTTTGAGAGAGATTGCGTGTGTGTGTGTTTAAGAGAGAATGCGTGTGTGTGTGTGTGTGTGTTTGTGTTTGAGAGAGAATGCGTGTGTGTTTGTGTTTGAGAGAGAATGAGTGTGTGTGTGTGTTTGAGAGAGAATTCGTGTGTGTATGTGTATGTGTGTGTGTGTGTGTGTGTGTGGTGTGTGTGTGTGTGTGTGTGTGTGGTGTGTGAGAGAGAGAGAGAGTATGATTATGTATGTATGTATGATCTTTATATATCTCTCTTTTCCCCATAGTTGTATATACGAATCTTAGAAGCATTATATCTTTGTCCCGTAAGAATAATTGCCCTTTAAACTATCACTGGCGGCCTCTATACCACCAAATATGGCTTTAACTATCATAGGAACACATTATATTTCTTATTGCATGATCTGTCCATGAACCCAATGGTATTGACACAATTGACACACAAATATGTTCTCTCACAAAAAATAAAATGATTGGCGGCCATCTTTTCTCGAAATAACTAATAAAACCTTAATGATTGGAAATTTATCTCAACATGCTTATGTCCATCGGAATTATTATCCATTAAAACATGGATATAGGCACAAAACGTATGCTTGCATGTGAAATAACTCCTGATTTATAATGAAAAATGCCTTTAGTGGCTGCCATTTTTCAAAATGGCCGCCATTGCTATATTTGGTTGGCTCCATATCCAGTTTTTTGTTGGATATGCATCTTTTAACACTGTACCAAGTTTGGATGTTATTACTAAAAAATGCAGGGTTTTGCACATATCCGCTGGACTATGTTGCTTTATTAGGGGTTAACACTGCAGCAAAACATTCACATCACGCACCCTTCGTTTCCGTATTCGTGGAAAGACTGCAACATGTTTTATATTTTCTAGAGTTGTGGTAATGAACGACAAAAAAACCCTCAGAATTGCGGATGTGTGGCAATGGAAGGCAAACCAGATCTGATCAAAAGAGGAAAAAAAAGACTAGATAAAAATGACTGCCACAGAGAGAAGCGGGGAGGGGAGGGGCGGTAAAGAAGCAGTGGACCGAATTCTCTGCTTGAAACATTAACAAATATAAGCGTAATTAATTCTAATAGTTCGAACTAAAGTCAATTTATAGAAGCATTTTTATTTCCTGTGCATCACGGATTTTTTTCTGTCATCATATTCGCATGTTAATGAGAATGCAATGCGGCCCCACCAGGAATGAACTGTTCTGTGAATTGGTTTGATGGACTGTTTTTTTTTTACAAGACTCC
>JACEEZ010001149.1:72500-77500 GCA_016584305.1 Chionoecetes opilio | reverse complement strand
CACACACACAACACACACACACACACACACACACACAACACACACACACACACACACACACACACACACATACATAGTGTAAGGTTAGCACGCTCGGCTCACAACTGAGAAGTCACGGGTTCGATCCCCGGCGGAGCGAAGACAGACGGGCGGCCTTCTTAAAACCGAGCCCTGTCCACCCAGCCAGTGAATGGGTACCGGGTGTTACCCGGGGGTTTGTGACCCGCCTCCCGGGGTGGTGGCTTCGGCCAACACAAAGCACTAAGGATGAATGAGAAAAATAAATGTTGATATGGAGACGGGGCCACACGAGCATTGCTCTGGCCCTGTAAAATACAACTAGATGAATACACACACACACACACACACACACACACACACACACACACTCACACCCTCACACCCACACCCACACACACACAAACACACACACACACACACACACAACACACACACACACGCACTGTACCTTGGATACACAACGGCCTGCCTCCTCGCCGGTTTTCTAGGCGCCTCAATGAAAAGAATAGATAAAATAAATCCTCATCATCTACGTATATATTTTTAACATTCCCATTTATCACTTATCAAGAGGACAGATATATATTTGGACAATACCATGTTCTGTTAGTTTTTCTATTTCTTCTTTATTTTTGCCTTCAGAATTGTCTTTTTTTATATAGTTAGTTTTCGAGGTTTTGGAAATTCTGAATTTATGCATGTGTGTGTCGTTGTTGGTGTGGTAATGGTGTGCAGGGAGAGAACCTCGCGCTGGCTCGCCTCAAAAACTTCTAAAACCCGGTGATTCGTGTCCCAGTGTTAGATGGAGGCGTGGCGAATGCTGTCTTTGTGACCATTAGTCTTTCATGATATTCTGCGTTTTTCTTGCTCCTACCTTTAGACTCTTTGCCTTTACTTCTTACCTTGTCTTGCTTTACCTTGACAGTGTATTATATAGCTACTTGGTGGTTGATAAACACAGGTTGGTTGTGATGTTTATTGCTGGACAGAGTTGTATGTGGTACAAGGGTCTGTGTCGTAGTGAGTGTCTCTCTACTTGAGACTTCCTGTATATAAAGGCTGGGACGTCTAATCTCTTAGTGGGCGTCTCGGCAAGATCACAGAAAAGTGGGAGGCGCGTGCTAGGTAAAATACATTAAGAGATAGAGGCATGTCCTGGAGGTGATAATCTCTAGGAAAACTTTCGAAGGTGATTAGCCAGGTGTTCAGACTGAAATATCTTCGTCGTGTTGCTACAGTACTCCCCCTCTAGTTGCGAGGTAGGAGGAACGAAATAGTTTTCTTGGAACGACCCGGCACCACACTGGAAGTACTTCGTGGTCTTGCATCAGGTGTGGTTGCTGTAGAGTTGAGCAGGTACGCAGGTTTTACGCGGTCGGTGGCGATAACGTCCGAAGTCCCGTTGCGGATGATGGTGAAGTTCTTCCTCGTCCTACGGATGACTTCAAAGGGGCCCTGGTACGGTTGCTGAAGGGGTTTCTTGACTGCGTCTACCCTGACAAAGACGTGAGTGCAGCTGTCGAGGTCCTGGCTGACGAAGGTCTTGGAGGGAGAGGTGCGAGGCTGCACAGGCTGAAGGTTCTGCATGGAGTCCTTGAGGCTGCTGGCGAAGTCCTGGATACTGTAAGGCCTGGTATCAGTTGTACTGGCAAAGAGTTCACCTGGTAGCCTGAGTGTAGTTCCGTAGACGAACTCAGCAGAGGAGTGGCCTAGATCTTCCTTCAGTGACGTTCGTATGCCGAGGAGGACAAGGGGTAGAGCAACAGTCCAGTCTTGGCGTTGGTGGGCTGAAGCTGCCAGAGAAGACTTGAGTTGCCGGTGGAAGCGTTCGATGAGACCGTTGGCTTGTGGGTGATAGCTGGTGGTCCTGTAGCGTCGAATGCCGAGCAGAGTCATGACGTTATTCCACAGGCTAGACTCGAACTGGCTTCCACGGTCCGATGTGAGGCTAGGGGGACACCGAATCTGGAGACCCACGTACTGATGAAAGCACGGGCGACGGAGTCCGTTGTGATGTCCACAAGAGGTGCAGCTTCAGGCCAGTGGATGAATCGGTCGGCGCAAGTAAGGATGTACCGGTAGCCGTTTGAGTAAGGCAGCGGGCCGACGATGTCGATGTGGACGTGGTCGAATCTTGAAGAGATTGGCTTGAATGTTGCTGCAGGAGAGTGTGTGTGGCGTGTCACCTTTGAAGCTTGGCACTTAATGCAGGTGCGAGTCCACTGTCTGACATCATTGTTGATGCCATGCCAGATGAATCTGGAAGTTACCATGTGTTGCGACGCTCGGACGCCAGGGTGAGAGAGGTCGTGGAGCTGACGGAAGAGCCGGTAACGATGCTGCTTTGGAATGTACGGCCGGACAGCGTCAGTAGAGACATCAGCGTAGAGGTGCTCTTTGGTCCCAGGAAGTTGGATCTTCTTCATCTGCAAGGCAGCATTCTCCTGGAGTTGCTGCAACTCAGCATCATTGGCTTGGTCAGCGGCGATGGCAGCATAGTCGATGTGAGAAGAGATGGCCGAGATGTTACGTGACAGTGCATCAGCTGGAGCATTATCGGCACCCTTGACGTAGCGAATGTCAGTGGTGAACTGCGAGATGCATTCGATGTGACGCAGTTGTCGCGGTGTGTAGGTAGTCTTGTTGTTGACGTATGTAGTGGTTAGAGGCTTATGGTCGGTGTAAACATGGAATTGGCGACCTTCGATGAAGTACCGGAATCTCTTGATCGCCTTGTAGATGGCAAGAAGTCCTCTGTCGAAGGCACTGTACTTCGTTTCGGCGTTGTTGAACTTCTGGGAGAAGAAGGCGATGGGCTTCCAGTCTCCGTTGACGTACTGCTGCAGGACGGCACCAGCACCGATGCCTGAAGCATCTGTAGAGATGGAAGTGTCGGCATCTGGAGAAGGAAAGCTGAGCATCGAAACGTCACCAAGGGCCTTCTTAGCAGCGAGGAAGGCGTCGTCAGCGTCTGGGGTCCAGACGAGGGTGATGGACTGTCCTCTCTTGCAGGGCTTGATCATGGCGTAGAGTGGCCGGAGAAGAAATGATCAGTTCAGGATGAAGCGGTTGTAGTAGTTCAGCATGCCCAGGAACTCCTTGAGCTGGCTCTGGGTTGACGGCTTCGGGAACTGCTGGATGGACTCACACTTTGACTGGAGTGGAGTGATGCCTGCAGAGGAGACAGTGTGGCCAAGAAAGTCAACCGAAGGGATACCAAACACAGACTTGTCGATGTTGATCTGGATCCCGTAGTCCTGCAGACGAGTGAAAATCTGCTGGAGATGCTGTCGGTGTGCTTCAGCGTCAGAACTGGCGATGAGAAGGTCGTCAATGTAGGCGAAGCAGAAGGGTAGACCTCGCAGGATCTCGTCCATGAAGCGCTGGAAAGTCTGGGCGGCGTTCCGTAGTCCAAATGGCATCCTGGTGTGTACAAGTACAAGCCAAACGGAGTGATGATGGCTGTCTTCGGGATGTCTGCTGGATTGACTGGAATCTGGTGAAACGCCTTGACGAGGTCGATCCTGGAGAAGATGGTACAGCCAGAGAGTTGAGAGGAGAACTCTTGAATGTTGGGTACTGGGTATCTGTCCAAGACGGTGCGAGAGTTGAGTGCACGGTAGTCTCCACATGGTCTGATGTCACCGTTCTTCTTAGAGACGATGTGTAGTGCAGAAGACCAGTTGCTGGAGCTGGGACGGATGATACCTTGACGCAGGAGAGACTCGTACTCGGACTTGGCTGCTTGGTAACGTTCTGGAACTAGACGACGGGCCTTGGCGTAAGTCGGTGGTCCAGTAGTCTCGATGTGGTGCGTGACATGGTGTTTTGCTGGGCCAGTTGCAGAGTAAGGCTGCGTGAGTGTCGGGAAGGACTTCAGCAGTGAAGCATACGGGTTGTCTGCACTGACGGTGGAGATGCGAGTGCTCTCGCCAGTGGTTGTTGCTGCTGAGGTCGCGACAGAAGTTAAAGGATCTTGGAGTCGGCGATTCCTGATGTCGACGAGGAGGTCGAAGTGTGTCAAGAAATCGGCGCCCAAGATGGCTTGTGAGACTTCTCCGACATAGAAGGTCCACTCGAAGGAACGGCAAAGGTTGAGCTCCAGTCGCAGCGTCTGTCGCTTGTACACGGGTATCTTGGTACCGTTGGCGGCGTAGAGGTGCGTGACTGGTGGTAGTGTCCTATGGCTTGCTGTTGCAGGTAGGACACTGACTTCGGCCCCTGTGTCGATGAGGAACCTGTTCCTGGAGAGTGGATCGTAGACGTAGAGCAGCGCTGACGAAACATGGCGGACACAATGGACCTTTAGTGGTCGCCGTTGCTGTTTAAAGTCTTGACAAAGCTGCACGGTGTGTTGCACTTGCGTGCGTCCTTCCCAAACCTATGGTGGTAGAAGCAGAAGCCAGACTTGTCTCTAGAGTGGCTAGCAGATCTTGATCGTCGCCGGTAACGGTAGGGAGTTGTAGAACGGCGACGTGAGCGTTCATCATTGAGCTGATGCTGGATGGCGCTGACTTGTAGTGTAAGTTGGGACACAAGCTGGGCGAGTTGCTGAGTGTCTTGTTTTACATCGATGCTTGCGACAGAAGATGAGGTGTCCACGGGAAGAGACGCCATGAACTCGTCGGCAAGCACGGCAACTTCTTCGGGAGAGAGTTTGTTCTTGACGCTGAAGAGGTTGCGTTGGATGGTGGGCGGCAGACGTTGGTAGAAGAATTGCTTGAATAGGTCTATCGGAATAGGTCGAAAGACGTGTATTTGTCTCCGAGTAACTTCTTCATACGTCGTAGCAGGTCTGAAGGCTTCTCGTTGCCAAGCTCTTCCTTCGACAGAAGCTCCTGAAGACGTGTAGCCACTGTAGATTCCAGGCGGGAAAAAAGGGCAGACTTGAGGTCTTCATAAGGATTCGCAGAGTTGACGGCCTTGCAAACAACGTCAGAGACTTGTGAGAGCACGTTCGGTGGCAGAAGAGCAGTGGC
>JACEEZ010001149.1:2500-67500 GCA_016584305.1 Chionoecetes opilio | reverse complement strand
ATGAACGCTTCAGAGGTGCCTCTTGGTAGCGTGGAGATCCGAGATGTTCTGTCTCTCCTCTCGTGATTCTGGCCTCTCGTCTCCTCCGGTACACGGGTCGTTGAACCTTTAAAACTTACTGTGATAGCTGTAGATTTGTCCTGTGACCTACTTGGATCGAGCGTAGAGAGGCAAGCTATCACTGGTTCTCACGGAGGAACATAGCAGGAAAAGCTATATGGATAATCTATATATATATTACATATATATATATATAATATATGTTAAGATGTTCTAAAAAATCTACTTGATTCTTTGATGTTAAGTTTATGAAAAATCTTTATGAAGTTATAAACGTGTGACACTTGTTTGATTACTTAGGTGTAATTCACTAGTAATAGTATGCAACGTTATATATATGTTAGGAGTGATAACTGGACGACAATTGCTCGGGCCGCTATAAGATTGGTCTCCAATTAGGCCACATAAGAATAGCTAGGGAATAACAAATGGTACACTAACTAAAGGCTAAATGATATAAAATATAAACTCTAAACTTCAAAGCTTTATCCTATCTCTAAAATGTGAGTAAAATCTGAAGCTAAAAAAAAACTGAAAAAATGGAAAATGATGGATAACATGTGTCAACATTCAAGAAAAATTAACATTGGCCGCGTAAAAACATATTATAGATCAGTATAAGTGTGGGTAAATCCACAATGTGCAATATCACTTTAAGAATGTCAAGTGTAAGGTGTTGAAGTGTACGTGTACGTAGACGGTAGCTAGCAAGCCACAACTGTCACGAAATGGACTGTGAACAAATTACAAGGAAAAATTGATAACTTAAAATTCAGTAATGAAATTGTAAACATAAATCGTCATTAATCGTTAAAACCTGAATGAGTCAAGTAATGACGAAGGCTGTCTGACCGTAGAGCTGCGCTAGGTGTTTGCTAGTGTTGGGCAAATCCACGTCTTGCCAACAAATTCATACATAAATGATAAATAATTCAATGCTCTTGTAATAGAATAATGTGTGACCATCATCGAATGTAAAACTGACTGGCAGCAGAAATTAAATGAAGTTTAACCATTTGAATGACTTCAGAAAAACATGGTGATGTATAAACAGGTAGAGTGTGAGCACTTTGTATGTGAATTGTAGGAATAACCTGTGCTAAAGAAGCCTGATTTAACAATAAAGTATGAATTAGCCTGAGGACAGGAAACTGTCATCAGGGTGAATAAAAAATAAGATTGGCTGTCTCCACGGGAGTGATAATTAAAATGTACACAAAATTAAAGTGGCCATGGGAGTGGAATAGACAAAGCTTCCGATTGGAGGAAATCTCATCAAGGAAAAATTGCAAAGGTAGCCTGGTAAGCATTCGTGCTGTAAAAGGATAAGGTGGCATATTTGGTTATGACGTGGAATATAATAAAGTAAATCCTCATTGAGCAAATTATATATGCAACAGACTGAAACTTTTAAAATGGAAAAATGAACTGGGCACAGTATGGATATGATATATACCGCATCTCCATGAGAAGCGAGACAAAGTGTCTGAAACACATGGAGTCTCAGAGATCAGCAAGGAGGTTGATGGTGCAAGTTACATTAACAGAGAACCATGTAAATCTCTAGATAGGTTATACATTTCAAAATATGTCGATAGTGCCAGTGGTAGCAAAGAAAATGCTTTATCAATCCTTACTGAGAGGAAGAAAATTTCAGCTGAGAGTAATACAATTATATTCGTCAATGGTGAACAATGTTAAGGAGATAAGTTAAACTGTGAAACAATCAATGTTTCTGAGGTCGTATAAAGGAAAAAGTAGTCATTCGTAATTTTTCTGCGAGTTTGAATTGTTAGTAAGTAATCTAAATGATTTAGTAGTTGTAACATAGGTAATACATTGTGAGCATCATGTTATGTAAATAGTTCTAGAGTAACTGCTTGTATGCATATAGTACATAGATTAGTATGTTAGTAAGTACACAATTCCTACCAATACACACTTCATATAGTGATCGGGTACAACAGGAAGACTAAGTAAATCATTTCTGTAGTGAATGTAATTCACGTATGCATTGAAATACATGGGTTGTATAATGCATGGGTAGTATTTCATGCAAGTAAATAACGTATTTCGAACAATAAGGTGCAGTATAATTCCTCAAGGATGAAGAATGCGGCACTGTCATCCGCCAATGCACACTGTGGTGTAATACAAAACAGCTTGACTAATAGTATCTCTAAATGTGAAGCGATATATATATATAGGTTATTAGGTTCTGCTATCCATTAGAGTTTCTATCGTGCAGAGTTACAAGTTAAAAATGAAAAAACTATATCAGGTTCTACTAGTAGCTTGGTAGGAAAATATGTAGCTAAACCAAAAAAAATTAAAACACCAATGTTAAGATTTTCAAGTGTCTATAACATGGTTAGTGTGTTTGTGTAGACCTTTCCTAAAATGAGACACAACACACATTAAAATTCAGAATTACATGGTAATTGGGAAATAAATCAGGAAGATATAAAAATGTAATGATATGGAATGGTATGGAATATAATCGAAACTGCTGTTTATCGCGTGGTGACGCAATTTGTGACGGTAATCATTGGTAGCAGTGTGTGGTGTTATCATTAACTACAGGTGCGTTCCGGTGTTTTTAGTATTTGGGCATGGCAATCTTAACCGTATCTAATCTTCTAGGTACTCGTTTAACTGGTCAATATGGACTGTCTTGCATTGGTATTTATAAATAGCTGTATAGTATTTTGTAGTCCATGTTTAATGCAATGACTCGTAAGCTCCTCAAATGTAGGACATCTAAACTTGGACGTTAATGTGTACCTGAAACTAATAAACTACATTCACCTATAGCAATTGGCTTTTTCTGCTGTGTATGGCGTTGATTACTTAATCATGTCTTCCTTGGACAAATCAATAGCGTCTGTTACACGCTTGTATATTTTCTGAAAACAGCCACTAAACTTACGTAGTCATCAAAATTATATATGGCTGTGGACTCTCCTCTAGAATGAGTGTAAGTAGTCTTTGTCGCCCAAAATACAATGAAATGTGGTGTTTCACATGTAGACTGTGTAAGGAAGAGTTTAGTGTGGCAGATACTTGTGGCATCCACATTTAATCCAGTGTGAACTGTATGGTTGAGGTAATGAATTCAGGAGTTGATAAGCTTCCTATATTCTGTCTTTCTTTACCATGCCGTGCTGCTAGGGTGATAGCTAGTATGTTACATTTGTTTATGTTGAAAAGTTTGCAATATCAGTGAGAATTTGATTGTTAAAACTCGGTACCATGTCAAGGAGCAATGTGGATGGTGTATTGAATTTTAAGAAAAAACTTCATCGTAAGTGCTTTAGCAACTGTCAGAGCCGTTGTGTCTTTTAGGGGACCAAAAGAAAACCTAGAAAAATGATCAATGGCTACTAACAAGCATGAGAACCAGATTCTGTTAGTGGAGTTTTACAAAGTCTATGGCTATTGTCTCACAAGGTCTTTAGGTGTAGGCTAGGTAGCATAGGGGCAGGTTTACCAACCTGAACCTTTGTTCAGCGCATGACGGACATTATCTATGTGAGCAAAAAATATCACGGGCAGAAACGTCAAAAGTATTCTAAAACTGCTTGGATTGCAAGCATCTATCTTTCCCAGGGTGACCTGCAAGGCTAGAATCATGTAAAAGGGAAAGAAATCTTGGTATAAGTGTAGAAGGTACTTGTGGGAATTTATGTCACAGACATATTTAATATGAGGGTTCTTACCTAATCAATCAAACCCATCTCCCGACACATCATCCTAGCTAATCAACTAACTAGGATACTTATCGGTGGATAGTGGGTTGAAATGGGCTGTAGGCTTGTATTAACACTGCCTGTCCTTAAGATCGATGTGGTCGCGGCGTTGATTCAGAGCCCGCCCGTGAATGACAGAGGCGGTGGGCTGGAGGCGGTAGTTGGGCGTCAAGTGGGCTATCACACCAGTAATCTGACGCGGCAATATTCAGTGTGTCGCATTTTAACACAGTCCTATTCTTTTTACACTCTTATGTACAATTAAAGTATGTACACATCTCTTCTTTACACAAGCACGTATATTAGTAAGAGATGTTATTAAGGCGAAGGTCTGGAGGGAACTGATTCTCCAAGAGTGGCCGGCTGGTGGCGGCCACCACAAATTACAGGGGGACCACCTCAATTGGTTGATTGCAAATTTAAATGACGGCGACCAATAGCCCAGTTCGCTCCAATCAAGGGCTAATTATATAAGGTGCAAATGGTTAATAGCACTGAGAATATTAATTATCCTATACCAGTACTAATCATTTACTTAAAGTACATTAAATATTACCATTACCATTATATTTATATATAGATAGATCCCTATACTCACCCTCCTATGACGAGGGCCCGTGTCAACTACCTCACTCACAAGGGGGGGGGGGGGGATCAAACCACCACTCTACCAAGATGAGAGGGTGGTGAGGATAATTTCACACAGTACTATCAGCTGTGTAACTGGGTTTAGGTTCCTGTTTGTCGTGAGATATGATCTCGCACCAAAGGTTGTATGTAGCACTGTGGGAATAGCGATTTGGTGGTCATGTTTTGGTGGTTCAGGTTTGTTGCGGTTACAAGTGCAATATTTTGTGATAGTGAATCAGCCCGAAATTTACTTTGGCCTGACAGATACTCAAATTTGGGGTGGAAGCTAGTAATCGTCAGGCGCCCAACGTGCTAATTTGCCTGACAGTTCCTTGGATTGAATAATCTACTACAGGTTCATGATGTGTTTTAACAGATGTTGTCCATAAATTACAGATTTGAAAATGCTTTTAAAAGAACATACGACCGCCCAGAGCTTCCTTATGGGTGGTTGAATAGTTACGCTCTGCGGGATTAAGGAGTCCTGCTGCAAAGCTAATGCACGCTATTTACCTCTATCATCCTTCTGCATTCAGAACAGCCACCAAAGGGTACATCTATGCATCCAGTGGAGTGTAAAACGACGTGTAAAAAATAGGTAAGAAAGGACTGGGGCATCACACAACAAATGCCTTTAATTTAGAAAATGCTTGATCTGTGGAGTTTCCCATGAAATGATAATCTTTCTTAAGAGAGTGATAGTGGACTTGCAATTCGTGAGTAATCCATGATAAATTGCCGTAAAAACCACTGAGGCCCAAAACACTTCTTAGGGCTTTGACCTTTTTAGGTTTTGGAAAATTTATTTATTGCATCTACTTAGACGTGGTAGTATGTAAACCTGTGCATCCAAAAACATGACCCCAAGAAAGAAATTGTTTCTTTAAAAGGAAACATTTGATAGTTTAACCTTCAATTAGCATTCTTTAAGTTTAGAAGTACCCTGTTAGTGGTAGTAGGGAGAGTTGTGTCGGGGGTACAAATAAATTATGTGTCCAGGAATTGCAAAAACTGTATCCCCTATGTAATCTCAGAAAACAGTTGTTGATGAGATCTGAAAAAGATAGTGGTGCGGCCTGCATCCAAGTGGTAGCTTTTTGAAAGGCGTAATGGCTGCAGGAGTATGAACGCTGTGAGGCCTTAGATTACGTCATCTAATGGGACCTGCCAGTATCACTGACAAGGTTCGAGTCGTAGAGAACACTTTGCGTATCAGGCCCTATGGACATCAGAATTCCTGCAATACTGGTCAAAGCTACTTGTAACTAACAAACATCATTTTAGGCGCCGATAGTCTACGGACGGTCGCCAAGCGCCTGTTTTTTTAGGGATCAAAAATAATGGAAAGTTTCCAGGGCTGGGATGGCCAATAACCTCATCCTCTTAACATTTTCTAACCCCATGCCATCAAGTATAGAACCTTTGTGAGTGGGGTAAATCTTATGCTGGATGTAGATAGGTAAGGTCAGGTAGCAAAGGAATGTGATGGTAATAAGGTTTGTGTACGAAAGAATCCCCTTGTATCGGCAATTGTGTCATGATTTGCAGTTAGTAACTGGCACTAGTGCTTGCTTTGACTCTGGAAAATCCATATCACTCTAAGCGAAGGACTGAGTGGCATCTGTAACACACTGTGCATGATCAGTGGCAGGGTTTCCACAGTTGATAAAATGGAACTAGGGCAAAGTTCGCAATCAGACTCACTGCAGCTGGAGTTGACACGAAAATCGGTTAAGTACGTTCCTGTGTGGCAGCTTTGAGTGCACGGTCTGACTAATTATGAATGTACACTTTTAGTAATGCCCTTGGTGTTAAACACTGCACAATGCTGATGCATGAAAGAGTCTTCACTCGTACTGATTCAACTCAACACATATAGCTTCGCATTTCATCATTCAAACCGGCAAGTTTCAGAGGATACCAAAAGAGATGCGCGCGTTTAGTGAAGCGTCTCCCACTAGAAGGGCACGGTTGTGTCTAAGAATCTTGCGAAGGACAGAGAACAGTAGAAAGGGTAGTAGTAGAAACAGGAATCAGTTCAGGTTACTCAAGTGAATTCTATTTCAAACGTGAGCTTGTCAACGCTGATGGGCCGCTGGGCACGCTAGTAATTATTTACGTAATTCAGGAATTGCATATTGTAGAATAAATGGAAGCCACTGGGGAAGGATTTTTGACTTCGGGTAACATATGTTCATAACCTAATCCCGTGTAAGTAGATGCAACCTTCAATGCAGTCATCTGCAATTGTGAACTACATCAGGAGGAGTCAAAAGGGAATGTAATCACTGTGAATATGGAAACAGATAGGGTTGCAGGCACGAATTCCTCAAATTTTAAGTGAAGCCATACTTACATATGACAGGGATTCTAGCTATTTAAACCTGTCAGTCTGATTGAGGAGGCTCTAAGAATAGGACAGATTTCGTTTTCTTACGTCAATGCATCAGTGTATCTATGTCCATAATATTTGCACCTGCACCTGTGTCATAAAAGCCAGGTAATGCTTGTCCTTGTGGTGACAGGCACAGTGAGATCTTGGTTATAAAGTAGAGTACCTATAGAGACCCTCATCTAAGGTTCATCATTTGCAGTAAGTCACTACGAATGTACCCTGGAAATGTTTGCTTCAGTAGTATGAACTGTATATGAGAGGTTTAACCTTGTCTGGCATGGGTAAAGGAAAAATATTGCTTTTACTATGTTAACCTCGGAGGAAACTCTGTACTACATTCACCCCCAAAATTTGGTGCGTATCCATGAGGAAAAGTGTCATGTAGGCGGCGTTGTATATGTGCCTAACCTTCCTCCCGGTCGTGCGGGAGGAATAAGTGTGCTGCGGCCTGTGTTGAAAATAAACGGCAATGGTCAGGTTATGACTCAGGGAGGTAGATATACACAATACTGTTCTCGTAAATTACGGCATCTGTTGTAGTATATTGATCTACATAGTGGACAGAGTATGTCCTGGAAACTTTACAAACACACAAAAATAACTAGTACGTGGCGTAATGTAGCTATTCACGACGTTTGATAACGTTCCTTCACCTGATACCGGTGGAGTGTAATGCTTATGTTGCTTATAGCGGGAAGAATATCTACTCCTACGTGTATCGTAGGGAAAAAGTTGGGGTAAATGCGGCCTAGACTTCGCCTAATTATATGAGGGCTAGATAGTGGTTGACTTAGCACAATGAGTAAGGCGTTGACGGGTCTGTAAGAATGTACTGTACGTAGCCATTGTAAAAATTAAATGTAAAATATGTTAAAATAGCACTATAATATATTCTACGTTGAAAATGTCGTTAAAGAAGTGTTGTAGAGTGAGACGTACTGTGTGAGACACTGAATATAATGTAATGTAATAGTAAATGTGTGTAATACTACAAACTGGTAAAACTTGCCCAAAACTGTCAAAACTACTTAGCTGTTTTGCTATAGCATTGTGGAATGATTAGTGAGGGCCCTGGTGAGGCGAACGGCTAAAACAACCCAGGTGGGTTGATGCCTGGATGACGGAGGTACAGTACAGTGGATGGATACATACAATCTGTTAAAGAGTCATATTAGAAAAAAAATAACCAAAATATTAACATACACAATTTAAGAAATAATAACTATATCTCAGACACAGTTGATGTGTTGCGTCGCGCAGTCTTAAGGAGGGAGGGTGTTGTGTTAGAACGTGTAGTGGAAGTGGGGATGGGAAGGACGCCCCCCCCCCCCCTGTGGTCTGGGCGGAGTGGGGGGCTCTGACTTAGCACTGTGCGCATGAAGACAGAAGGGTGTGAGGGGCGGGGGGGGGTGGGGTTTCTGTCAGGGGGGGAAAAGGAAAAGGTATTGTGTGTCTTTGTGCTGAGGGTATTAAGTGTGGGTGGGGCTGCGTGGTTGTGTGCTGTGTTGCGGTGGTCATGATGGAGAAGATCTGCGGCGGCGGAAGATAGTAGAGCCGGTAGAGATGACGATGTCGGTTGCCTGGGTGGTAAAGGCAGCTTCGGGTAGCATCGCGTCAGCTGTCTGGTCGGCTGGCAGGGATGGTGGGAGGGTAGTGTTGATGCCCTGCGGACCCCATGCAGTGAAGGATGCGCTGCGTTAAGTGCTTGAGTTGGCTGCCTCTGCTCTCTTGTAATTGCTTGTATTTGTAGTAATACTTGTAGTTATTGCGGCTTGTAGTGTTGATTGTAGGTTTAGTTTTTTTGGCTTTGCAATACGAAGTAATTGCTTGTGTAGTAAGTAGTGACTGTAGTAGAGGTAGATGGATATAGTGTGGTTCCAGGGCTTTGTTTTCTCTCTTGTTTATCCAATGTGAGTTGGAATGATGAAGTTAAATTGTTTAATCTCCACGGAGAAAATATTTGTTAGTTTATAACTTCTAACGATGAAATGATTTTTATTTCGTAGGGAAATGCTTGCCACAGCCAAGCGGGTGATCCTCTTGTCTGACGTTGACCACGTTTGTTGAGATATGAGAATATGGTAGTATGGAGAATTGTCATGCACAGAATAAGGCTGAAACTCTTTGGAAAGACGTGAGTAAGTATTCCTCAGCAGAGAATAGATTCACATGGGTGCAGCGAAATACTAAGTCAGGTCAGCATCATTGGTATATTTTACTTGTAGAAATCAAAGACAATGTCTCAATATTGAATTCCCATAGGACCTAATGTACTACTTGTAAACTTCTCAATAGACAGATTATTTCACATAAGAGAATCTATCACTATAACTTATCCTCAATTTACACTGTAAACATTCGTATTGTGACTTGTTCCGCTTTACCTTACGTCACCTTTTTCAAAGGCGACTGGTGGGAAAATAATCTTATCCTTTGATATTCTCTAAACCTTACTTGAGTACAGGAAATCCTAGGGGACATAACTATAAACCTCTCATCTATAACCTCACTCTATGGTTCTAGTTTATTTCCTATATTCATCTAAAGCTAACACATGAAAGCAACGAAGAGGGAAAAATGTGGGAAAAGTGTGGGTGTAACGGGACCTATGGTATTACACGCTTCCCTAGATGAAGTCCACACGCTTAAACCTTGTGGGCAGTCAGAGGAGAGAGAGAGTGTTTTCAATACACTTAACCACTATGATAATTTGAAAATTAACACACGGTATACATATATAGTCGATATGCATAACTAGATAACTAAGGGGAGGTAGGGAGGTGAAACACGGAGAGGTTTACCTTGTGGCAGCAGAGAGAGAGTGACTTGGCCCGAGGCGAACAAAAGGTTTTGTTTGATTAGTCGGCGGAAAAAATCGGGGTGTTTGGAACAAACACGACTGGCTGACGTGAGATGAGTATTATACTGTGAATGACTAGGATGAGATGAGGGGGGGGCGAGGATAAGTATTAGATAGTTAATATAACATGGACTCTTAATTGATGTGAAGCCCTTTTCCCCCCCCTAAAAGCAGGTAATTGCTTGTCCTGTGGATACGGGGCACAGTGAGATCTGGATAAAGTAGATGCCTATAGATACCTCATCTAAGTTATCCATCATTTCGTAATGTCACTACGAAGGTACCCTGTAAATGTTTGTTCAGTAGTATGAACTGTAATGATAGGTTTAACCTTGTCTGGCATGGGTAAAGGAAAATATTGCTTTACTATGTTAACCTCTGAGGAACTCTGTACTACATTCACATTGTGTGCGTCTCCATGAGGAACATGTGTCATGTAGGGGCGTTGTATATTGTGCCTAAACCTTCCTCCGTCGGCGGGAGGGAATAAGTGCTGTTGCCTGTGTTGCAAATAACGGCACTGGTCAGAGTTATGACTCCAGGAGTTATGATATACACAATACTGTTTCTTGTAAATTACGTATCTGTTGTAGTCTATTGATCTACAATGTGACAGAGTATGTCCTGGAACTTTACAAAACACACAAAAATAACTAGTACGTGCGTAATTGTAGCTATCATGACGTTGATAACGTCGCTTCACCTGATACGGTGGAGTGTAATGCTTATGTTGCTTATAGCGGGAAGAATATCTACTCCTACCGTGTATCGTAGGGAAAAAGTTGTGGGTATAATGCGGCCTAGAACTTCGCCTATTATATGAGGGATAGATAGTTGTTTGCTTAGCACAATGATGTAAGTGCGTTGACGGAGTCTGTAAGAATGTACTGTACGTAGCCATTGTAAAATTAAATGTAAATATATGTTAAAATAGCACTATAATATACTTCTAACGTTGAAAATGTCCGTTAAAGAGGTGTTGTAGATGTGAACGTCACTGTGTGAGACACTAATATAATGTAATGTAATAATGTAACATTTGTGTAATACCTACAACTGTATAACTGCCCAAAACTGTCAAAACTACTTAGCTGTTTGCTACTAGCATTGGTGAATGATTAGGTGAGGGCCTGGTGAGCGACGGATAAACAACACACAGGTGGGTTGATGCCTGGATGACGGATGTACAGTACAGTGGCTGGATACATACAATCTGTTAAAGAGTTCATATTAGAAAAAAAATAACAACATATTATACATACACAATTTAAGAAATAATAAATATATACTCAGACACAGTTGCTGTGTTGCGTCGCGCCAAGTCCGTAAGGAGGGACGGGTAGTGTGTTAGCAAGTGGTAGTGGAAGTGGGGAGTGGGAAGGACGCTGTGGTCTGGGCGGAGTGGGGGGGCTGACTTAGCACTGTGCGCCATGAAGACAGAGGGTGTGAGGGGCGGGGGGGGGGGGGTTTCTGTCTGAGGGGGGGAAAGGTATTGTGTGTCTTTGTTGCTTGAGGGTATTAAGTTGTGGGTGGGGCTGGTTGTTGTGTTGCTTGTGTTGCGGTGGGTCATGATGAGAAGATCTGCGGCGGCGGAAGATACGTAGAGCCAGTAGAGATGAGATGTCGTTGCCTGGTGTGGTAAGGCAGCTTCGGGTAGCATCGCGTCAGCTGTCTGGGTCGGCGGCAGGGTGGTTGGTAGGTAGTGTTGATGCTGCGACCTCATGAGTGAAGGAATGCGCTGAGTTAAGTTGCTTGAGTGTGGCTGCCTCTCTCTCTCTTGTAATTGCTTGTAGTTGTAGTAATACTTGTAGTTATTTGCTGCTTGTAGTAGTTGATTGTAGTAGTTGCTTGTAATAGAAGTAATTGCTTGTAGTAGTAGTAGTTGCTTGTAGTAGAGTAGCTGCTTATAGTGTGGTGCCAGGGTTTTTTTTCTCTCTTGTTTATCCAATGTGAGTTGGAATGAAGTTAATTTGTTTAATTCTCCACTGGAGAAAAATATTTGTTAGTTATAACTTCTAACGATGAAATGATTTTTATTTAGTAGGGAAATGCTGCCACCAGTCCAAGCGGGTGATCCTCTGGTCTACCCCTTGAACACGTTTGTGAGATATGAGAATTATGGTAGTTATGGAGATATTAGTCATGCACCGAATAAGGCTGAAACTCTTTGGGAAGACGTGAGTAAGTATTTCCTCAGCAGAGAATAGATCACATGGGGTGCAGCGAAACTAGTCAGGTCAGCATCATTGGTATAATTTACTTGTAGAAAACAACAAATGTCTCAATATTGAATTCCCATAGGAACTAATGTACTACTTTGCTAAACTTCTCAATAAGACAGATTATTTCACATAAGAGAATTATCACTGATACACGTATCCTCAATTTACACTGTATAACATTCTTATTGTGACTTGTTTCCTGCTTTACCTTACTTTCACCTTTTTCAAAGGAGAATGTTTGGGGAAATTAATCTTATCCCTTTTGATATCTCTAAACCTTATCTTGAGTTACAGGAAATCCTAGGGGACATAACCTATAACCTCTCATCTATAACACTCCACTCTATGGTTCTAGTTTATTTCCTATATTCATCTAAGCTAAACATGAAAGCAACCGAAGAGGGGAAAAATGTGGGAAAAGTGTTGGTGTGTCACGGGACCATGGGTATTACACGCTTCCCTCGATGAGTCCACACGCTTAACCTTGTGGGCAGTCAGAGAGAGAGAGTGTTTTCAATATACTATAACACTTATGATAATGAATATTACACAACGGTATACATATATATTGATATGCATACTATATAACTAAGGGGAGGTAGGGAGGTGAAACAACGGAGAGGTCTTACCTTGTGGGCAGTCAGAGAGAGAGTGACTTGTCCCGAGGCGAACAAAAAGGTTTTTTGATTAGTCGGCGGGAAAAATCGGGGTGTTTGGAACAACACGACTGGCTGACGTGAGATGATTATTATACTGTGAATGACTAGGATGAGATGAGGGGGGGGGCGAGGGATAATTATTTAGATAGTTAATATAACAATGACTCTTAATTTGATGTGAATAATTTAATTATAAAAAAAAAGACTCGCGTTTCTTGTCATACGTCAAACTTAAGATCTCTCCATTGGTTTGAGAGAAGTTCCCGCTATATCCAGCCTATGAAAGAATGAAAGGGGCGGGGCTAGGGGAAGGAGGGAAAAGAGAGAAGCGTGGGGTTGTCACGTGATCGGTACTTTTCCATGATTGGGGAGATTCCTGATTTTGGGGAAATTTCCACTCTCCCACCGTACGCGGCTTCACCCAGCCCAGAATAAAAACTAACCAGTTGCTAAAACATATATATATAAGAGGTATAATGCTGGCATTACAATAGTAGTAGTAGTTGCTTGGTTGAAGATGGTTGTCACTGGCTGGTTGTGGTTATACTTGCTTGATGAAGATCGACGTATAATCTTCGTAGACGTGGAAAGCTGTAGAATGGCCGGAGGTTGGTAATCTCTTGTAGAGGCTGGTAGTGTTGCTTGTAGACAGCTTGGGGTATCTTAACACCGCTTATGCCACCATGTATAAGTCTGTATATTTGTAGAGACTTAGTTGGCTGAGTTAAAATGGTACTTCAGGTTTTTACACATTTATTGTAAGTCCGTTAAGGAACACTTAATATTTACAACCAATTATGTAGTGACCAGTCAGGGAGTCTCGGATGCACGCTTCAGAGGTGCCTCTTGGTAGCGTGGAGATCCGAGATGTTCTGTCTCTCCTCTCGTGATTCTGGCCTCTCGTCTCCTCCGGTACACGGGTCGTTGAACCTAAACTTACTGTTGATAGCTGTAGCATTTGTCCTGTGACCTACTTGGCTCGAGCTTAGGGAGTGCAAGCTATCACTGGTTCTCACGGAGGAACATAGCAGGAAAGATATATGCATAATTATATATATATATATGTATTACATATATATATATAATTATATGTTTAAGATGTTTCTAACAATATACTGATTCTTTTGATGTTAAGTTTATGAAAATATTTTGTATGGAAGTTATAATACGTTGTTTGATAATTAGGTGTAATTCACTAGTATTAGTTATGCAAGTTATTATATATGTTAGGAGTGATAACTGATTGACAGGACAGAGGGAGCACAAACCCAACACCATCCTTAGTCGTAGCACTGTTGGCGAGTTCATCTGCACGCTCGTTACCCGGTATCCCACAGTGTGATGGGGACCATATAAAGTTCACAGTTCTGTCCTGACACGTTATCCTATACACAAGTTTAATAAATCTGTTCTCGAGGACGGGGGTGTGAAGAAGGTTCCTGGATGTTATCGACTCTAGAGCAGTCGTGCTGTCAGAGGCAATGATGACGTCTCCGGACTCTCGCTTGACTGCTGCCAGAGCCGCTGCTACCCCGAGAAGATCCGATTTGGGTCGAGGAGCAGCCATCAGACGTTCGGATGCTTAGCGCCCGGTGTTCACCCCGGCTTCCTCCCTTGTAATACACGACCCCGGCCCCAGCACGCCCATCCTCATGCAGCGACCCATCGGTGTACAGGATATTGGGACACTCAGGGAGGGCATTCAATCTACTAAGGAGGTCCTGCCTCATCAGCTCACATGGGACATTACACTTCTTAACCTTGATGGCAGAATAGGGCCGTGGATTTTTGACATCACAACAGACGTGTTTTTCTTTGTTTGTATGAATTTGTGTGTGTGTGTGTGTGTGTGTGTGTGTGTGTGTGTGTGTGTGTGTGTGTGTGTGTGTGTGTGTGTGTGTGTGTGTGTGTGTGTGTGTGTGTGTGTGTGTGTGTGTGTGTGTGTGTGTGTGTGTGTGTGTGTGTGTGTGTGTGTGTGTGTGTGTGTGTGTGTGTGTGTGTGTGTGTGTGTGTGTGTGTGTGTGTGTGTGTGAACGTGCTCGTACACGATAAGAACAACACATATGACATGAATCATTCCATAATCCTTCCAACATGATTCATGCTACAGACAAATTATAATTATTCATCTATTTGTACGTAGCAAAACCTAAACCGGAAAACGATACATCACATTAATACATATTTCTCGATGCTTTATTTATTTGATGACAGTTATATTAATTAATCATAATCTTAATAACCTTACCTTCACCCCTCCTGCATCCCTCCTTCACCTCTCCTTCACCCCTCCTTCACCCTTCCTTCACCCCTCCTGCAACCCTCCGTCACCGTTCCTTCACCCCTCCTTCACCTCACCTTCACCCCTCCTTCACCCCTCCTTCACCCCTCCTTCACCTCTCCTTCATCCCTCCTTCACTCCTCCCTCACCCCTCCTTCACCCCTCCTTCACCCCTCCTTCACCTCACCTTCATCCCTTCTGCAAACCTCCTTCACCCCTCCGTCACCCCTCCTTCACCCCTCCTTCACCTCTCCTTCACCTCACCTTCACCCCTCCTTCACCCCTCCTTCACCCCTCCTTCACACCCCTCCTTCACCTCCCCTTCACCCCTCCTTCACCCCTCCTTCACCTCACCTTCACCCCTCCTTTACCCCTCCTTCACCCCTCCTTCACCACTCCTTCACCCCTCCTTCACCTCACCTTCACCCCTCCTTCACCCCTCCTTCACCCCTCCTTCACCCTTCCTTCACCTCACCTTCACCCCTCCTTCACCGCCTGCTGCAGTACTAACGGGTCACCCTGTGTCTTGCAGGATGTAGGGTGGGGCGCCATGGTCACCCTGGTACTCCTGCTGGCGCCCCTCACCGCCACGGCCCTCGCCACACTACCCAAAGGTCAGGCCACACACAGCCTGCCTGGACTGACATAGACCTGTGTTGACCTACCTCCATATTGATCTATTTGTATTGACCTATATCTATTTGCCTATTTGTGTTTACATATTTGTATTTACCTTTTGTATCTAACTATTTATATTTACCTTTTGTATTTACCTATTTATTTATTCACAAGATTGAGTCAAGCTCGTAATGTTCCGTCTTTTGATACCAAAGTATCATACTTTTTTTTCTCTCTCTCTCTCTCCTCCTCTCCCCTCTCTCTCCTTTCTCTCCCTCTCTTCTCTCCCTCTCCTCTCTCTCTCTCTCTTTTTCTTTTTTTTTCTCTCTCCTCTCTTCCCCTTCTCTCTCTCCCCTCTCTCTTTTTCCCTCTCTCTCTCTCTCTCTCTCTCCTCTTTTTTCTCTCTCCTCTCTCCTCTTTTCCCTCTCTCCCTCTCCTCTCTCCCCTCTCTCCTCTAGATTCCCGCCAGACACCCCTTTTTAAAGGTGCCAAAACACTGCCCCCCCTTGGCTTATTAGGGTTTTTACCTTAAAGTTCAGTTTTCCCTTTTCTGTTCATTATTTTTTTCTCTTTAAACTATCCCTTTCTATTAATCTTTTTTTCATGTCGTAATAATTACCTCTTTTTTTTTTTCCTTTTTTTATTATCTAGAATTTTGGCTAGTTCCCCCTTAAATTTTGTGTTTTTTATTTCTCGTTTTTTTTTTAACATTTTTCTGAAAACCAGAATTTTCATAATTTTTTAATTTTTGATTCATTTTTTTTTCCCTTTTTTTCCTTTTTTTTTAAAACCCAAATTATCATTCTACAATTTTTTTTTATAAAAACCTTACCTTAAATCTTCCCTTTTCTTTCTTGCTATCTCACCATCACTTTGCTATCCTCCTTTTCCCTATTTATTTTTTTCGTTTTTGCTTGTATTTTGTTTTATCTCTTCCCCTCCCTTTTTTTTTGTTGTTTCCCCCTATCTTTGTTTTTTTTTCCCTTCCTATTTCCTATCTTTCTTTTTTTTTACGATGTACTTTTTCAAAAACCGTCTCTCTCTCTTCTCTCCCCTCTCTCTCTCTCTCTCTCCCTCTCTCTTTTCTCTCTCTCTTCTCTCTCTCTCTCCCCCTCCTCTCTCTCTTCCCCCTTCTTTTCTCTCTCTTTTTTTTTTTTTTTTTCCCTTTATTCTTATGGGTTTTTACAGTCAGGAGCTTCAGCGGACTACTGAAAAACTATTTTTGACTTTGGGAAATGTGAGATTTTTCCTAGCTTAATAAGGGGTTACTTTCTAAATTTATTTCTCTAATTCACTTTTTCCTACTAAATAAATTTTTAATGTACATGTGTTTATTTAATTTTCATTTTATTTTTCACTACTACTAAAATATATATAGACATGTTGAATTAAGCGGGGTTTACAGGTTTACAGGAGGTACTTATACTATGGCTGTTTTATCCAAGCTTACAGCACTTTTAAAAGTCGGGAGTGCGAGGTGAGGAAGCTGTGTCTGCTGTCCCATGCGGTTTCCAATTCTTGTGTGGGGGAAAGGGAAAAGAAGCAGGGGGTTTCCCCTTTGGCAAAAGGGACGATCAGTTGATGGCCCCGGTAGCAGCATTCGTGTGGTGTGGCGGTGGTTTTGCACAGGGATGTCGGAGAGCACCCAAGGGGGGACATGCTGTGTGTTGTTTGTAAACGACGCACAGCCCGTACGTCCCGAGTGCGAAAGGGGTTTTGCGAGGAGGGGAAACGGGTCCTGCGACCCTTCAGAGTTTTAAACCGTTGGGTGGGCCTTACCTTGAAAGAAGGCCAGGTCGAAGGGGGGCAGAAGACCACGTGAGAGGGGGTACTCCAAAAGGGGACGGACTTGAGCTGCATAAAAGGTGGTGACCCCTTTGGGGAGTCAAGAAGGTGTGAGACACCCGGACACAGCTAATTCCAGGCGGTTTTCCCTTTGCGAGGGTTTGGGATGTGGTCGGTAAAGGGTCAGGACGCTATTCACTTCCACCCCAAGTAGGGAGATGGACTCTGCAGGGGCACCGGCCTCCCCCCCAGAAAGATGGTAGGGATGGGGATCAGGAGGAGTTGTCGTCGGGAGATGGCATCGCCGGGTTTTTTTGGAGCGAGATCCATTTCCCATCGACGCCCCCATGAGATGACGGTTTGGAGGACTGATTTATGGGGCGACGTCGTGGGGTTTTATCCCCACTGTCGCGGGGGGAATGTAAGGGTGCAGTCATCGGGCAATGCATGTCCCTCTGGGATGAGCTGGAGCAAGTCTTTGAAGAATACTTCCAGAGGGGGGGCCGAGCCACTACCCTTGGGACGCTGGAAAGTCGGGTTTTTCCTCTGGGGTTTTGCCCGTCACCACCACTCTGAGAAATCTGCCCCGAGGTAGTCTTGTAGAGGGCAGCAGATGCCCGCGGCACCCAAACTGTTCATTTGGGATGAGGCCCGTGGACCCACCCCCTGTCAAATCTCCCGCAAGTAAAGGGCAAGAGTATGTGCCCTTTCTTTGGTAAAGAGTTTATCCCATGGGGGACAATGGAGCAATAGGTGGGGGGCCGCTGACCGTTTGCCGGAAGCCAAATTGCTTGATTTAAGAAGGTGGTGTGATGTGAAGAAAGACGATATCTTTCGGAAATTATAGTTTCCCCAGCGTTTTGCCAAGAACTGAAAAAAGGGGAGAGGGGCCAGAGTTTTTGGGGTCAGTTTTTTTTCCTTTTTTGTATTGCCCCACCTCTGGCAGCCTTGCACAGGGGGGCCCCCTTTTCCAGTAGTGAGGCAGTGCTGAAAGAAGTAAAAAAGGGGGCTTTGCTATGAGGGCGCAGCGTTTGAGGATATGAAGGCAAAATGTTGTCTGGGCCCAAGGCCTTCTTCCGCCCTAAACTAAAGTGGGTGAACTTCCTCACTAGTTAAAATGAATTTAGAAAGGCTGGCATTGGTAAAGATGGGCACAGGGGGAGGGAAACCGGGGGATCAGGTACTGTCTTTTGTTAAAAAAAAATGTCGCGAGTACCTCGGCCTTGTCCTTGTTCTTGGTGGCCGCTGTGCCGTAAATTTGAATAGGGGAGGTATGGTTGTCAGTTGTCAGCCCTTGTTGGTTTTTTAAGTGGGGCCCCCACCAGGACTTATTACCCCTGAAACCACTGAGCTTGGTTTTGGGGTTTTGCCAGCGTCGTGAGCCCATTTTTGGATTTCTTTCATTGCTGCCAAGGTGCGTAGCGCTCCTTGTTAGGGTGGTTGGATGGCGTGAGTAGAGCCGCCAGGCACGATTTTTTTCATCAGCAACCATCCTACATTGGTAACCAAACCCGGGGCTTGCAAGGGGTTTTGGCGGGTTTAAGTTGGTTTGGGCACATTTTTCTTCTGGAGTTAAAAGAGTACGTGTGAATGTGTTACCTGTGATTACATCATTGCGAGAATGGTGCCCCCGGGTTTTTTGTTGCAGGGCACATAGACCTCCGTCTGCTCTGCCCCCCAGCCTTGGGGCGTGTGATGGGGGATCCCTCT
The DNA here is from genome assembly GCA_016584305.1 of Chionoecetes opilio. NCBI lineage: Eukaryota > Metazoa > Arthropoda > Malacostraca > Decapoda > Majidae > Chionoecetes > Chionoecetes opilio. The sequence goes on along the minus strand of JACEEZ010001149.1, from coordinate 48,531 downwards.
GAGCGCAACCCGTATTGTACTTAGGACGCCATGTGATCTGATATCCAAGCCCGAGAGGTGAACAGGTGACGCCCCCTGTCTGGGAGATCACTGATGACAGGATAAGTGATGATCCGGAAAGTGTGTGGGGGAAATCAACTTGGTTTGTTAGACCATACATGTGGGAACATCAAAGGATCTTGCAACTAATTTTGGTTCATTCGCCTATGAGACAACGTGCCCCAGGGGTGTTGTGAACGGTCATCCAGGTGAGTGTGAGATACTCAATAGGCTCCCTCCCCCGCCACTGTGGGCGGTTTGCATACACACAGAGATAGCGCTTTTTAGGTGAGTCCATATTTTGAAAAAATCATCTCCAGGGTTTTTGGGAGAGTGATTCAAGGGCTGGAACCCACAGATTCTTGTGAAAGGGACAGCGATACCACCAAAAGGGCCCGCGTGTCCTTCGCGTCGATGCCACCCCCCTATATCCATTTATCTGTCCAAAGTTGTCTGGGATTGATTTTGAGGAAGGTCTCTACTGCCGCAACGATTCGGGGGTTTAGGGATCAGTGAGTGTTTAATCAGGGCCCGATGTTGGTTTGGAGACCTCGACTTGGCAGATATGTGGGGATGTGGTCGCGGGACTTACTGGGGCCTAGTTCCAGGGGCCGTTGACTAGGGGGTCGGCGGGGTGAGTGTTTGATTGGGCCCTGGTCAGGGGGAAGGGGATGGTTGGGTGTGTGGGTTATTGTCCTGATGCGAAGCTGAAGCCCATTGTTGGGGATAGGCTGGGTGACGGAGAGAAGGAGTAGGAGAAGAGGAGTAGGAGCGGGTGAGTGTCCCGAACAAAGGGGGGCGTTGCTGTGCCGATCGGTTGAGTCTTGTCAAAGAAAACCCTTCTTGTCTCTCCTGCGTGATGCAGTATGACACTCTTTAACAGAATGTCCGTACGTAGACAATGCTGCACTTTAAATTTTTAGTAGGCAGTTGTTTTTAGAGTGCCCCTTGCGCCTGCAGTGTTGGCAGAAGGCTTATCCTGGTTATGGGATGTGGGGGGATGGGGCAGATTACCGAAAAATTTTTTTGTATTTGGCCTGTATTTCTTTTATTGTTTTCTGTTGCCCCGTTTTTCTAATGGAGTTCCCGGGGCTGGGACAGAGGCCTGGACACCCCAGCAAAAGGCGGGATGGAGGTGGGGTGGAAGTAGCTTGGTGGTAGTAGCCGGGGTCTGGGAGATGGATCCAGTGACCGGGATATAGTAGTCGGAGCAGCCAATTAGGACAGCCGGGGAGCAGCAGATGTAGTAGTAGCCCGAGGCGAGGCCTTTGGGGCCAGACGGATGAGTGTTGGTACCTTAGTTGTTTGGGGTTGTTGAAATCCCAATTTTCTGTTTTCTTATTTGTTGCTACTTTTTCTATTCCACTCCTCTCGATTCTGTTGGTATAGCGGGGGTAGCGATCGACCCTTTCGTCGATTTTTTCTATGCTTGATCTTGTGGACAGATGTTACAAGAAGTCCCCGGGCGGTAACAAAAACGTCCCTCTTCTGCCAGGGGGAGAGAGGTGGTTGAAGTAATTGATGATGTTTTTTTTTCCTGGCGATTCCCTCTTTGCTGCCCGGGTTTCCCACGAGTTCCCAGGGTCTAATTTAGCAGATCTGCTAGTCAGATCAGAATACTACAGAGGGGATTTAGAGATGTTAGCAACCCCTGTGGAAGGGCTGCACGGCTTCCTGGTAGACCACAGGGGCAGAGATATCCGCAGCCTACCAAAGCGCTGACCCACCGCAGTCAAAGGTTTTTTTGGGTTTTAGCCGACACGGTGGTTGAACGATGTTGGGGCAGTCAACTGCATCGTAAGGGAATGACTTCCGTTTGGCGGTTTTTTTGCCCCAAGCCCTAAACCATCTAAAAGGGGGCGATCCAGGGGACCTGTGGGGCGTGCAATGATGGCGGTGACTCACATCTCCCGCATATCCGGGGAGGTGTGGAGGGGGGCAGCACGGGTGTGGTGTGACGAGGGGCATCACGGGTGGGGGTGTGACGAGGGGGCAGCCCCGGGTGGGGTGTGACGAGGGGGATCCGGGTGGCCGTCACGGGTGGGGTGTGACAAGGGGGGCGTCACGGGTGGTGGGGTTTTGCGAGGTGGCAGCAGGGGGAGGTGTGACAGGTGGCAGTCAGGGGGGAGGTGTACGGGGGTGGCAGTCACGGGGGGTGGTGGGACGAGGTGGCAGTCACGGGTGGAGGGTTTGGGGCGAGGTGGCAGTCACGGGTTGGGGGTGTGACGAGGTGGGGAGTCCGGGTGGAGGTGTGACGAGGTGGCAGTCCGGGGGGTGGTGTGACGAGGTGGCAGGCGGGTGGTGGGTGGACGAGGGGGCATCGCGGGGGGGTGATGTGACGAGGGTTTGGGAGTCACGGGGGGGGTGTGACGAGGTTGGCAGTCACGGGGGGGAGGTGTGACGAGGGGGCAGTCACGGGTGGTGGGGTGCAGGGCACGCGAGTCACGGGGGTGTGGTGTGAGGGGTACAAATTACGGGGGGGTGGTGGGGGGCGGCGGTGACGTGCAGTGGTGCTTGTCAACAAGGAGGGGGAGGGGGTAGGGAGGGGGGGGAGGGAGTACTGTTTTTATGCAAAAAGAAAAAGGGTGGTGGGTTATTTACCCCAAATTTAGTTCTCTTGCAGATCCTCCAGGAAAAGGGGGCAGTATAGTAGAGAATGGGAGGAAAAAATGGAAAAAAGAATGTAGCGATGATAGAGGAATCAAAAGTGGGGGATGGTGTGTGGGTGGCGAGCGCGGGGGCACTGTATAGGGTGTAGGTGATTCGGGGTTGACAGGGAGTCTCGGGGTATTTGAAGGAGGGATGGCAGTTGACTTTTTTGGTTGAGGAAAAAACCCCATTATTTTTGTCTTTGGTTTGTTGTATGAATTTTTTATCCCCGGGGATCAGAAATCGTTACCGACAGATGGTCAAATCTGCGCAGTGAAGTGGCTCAGTTTTCCTAGGAAAAGCTTGAATTTGTCAGGAGCTGTATAACACCGTGCCCGGTCGGCTTGCGCGCGCTAATATCTCTCTCTCTCTCTCTCTCCTTCTCTTCTTAATACCTCTATCATACTAATATTGTTTCTGTTATCATTATTGTTATTGCTATCACTGTTCTCATTATTACATATATATTGCAATATTACGTTATTATCATGTTTATTCTTATCAATATTTTGCTTTAACTGTCATCATGACTCCGTCTATTCAAATATAGCTATCATTATCATTTTTATATTTTTTTATATTATTAGAATTTATTACTATTATTATTATTATTATTATTATTATTATTAATATTATTATTACTTTTTTATTTTTTTTATTATAACAATTTAAATGAACCCATATTTATATATCATTTTTTTTATAACATATTCGATACTAAAGTCCACACGTTTCCACGACTGTTGTAATTTAAAAAAAATCTAAGGCATCAGGTCCATAAAGAGTCTCGGCTCAATGGACCGCGGCTTGTATATAATTATTAATGTAATAATCAACTTTATGTATGTTATGTTAAGCCTAATAAACAATCAATCAATCAATCTCTCTCTCTCTCTCTCTCTCTCTCCGCCCAACCTTACGGTCATTTAAAAGCCACACACTTACGTCCTTTATGTCGTTTAAAAGGCACTCTGAAAACACCGGCGAACTAAGACTTTAAGTAAATGTTAAAGCCACTAAAGTTGGTCCCTTTTTCTTGTTAATATGCACGTGCACTTCATTTTCAGACGTGACCTATAAACTCCACAAAAAAATATACCTTTTGTTGTAAAAGTTTTAATGATGCTACGGCGTGAAGAAAGAGAGAGAGAGAGAGAGAGAGAGAGAGAGAGAGAGAGAGAGAGAGAGAGAGAAAGAGAGAGAGAGAGAGAGAAGCATACGCATCTCATTATATATATCGGGATGTTAAAGAATACAAGAATAACCGCGGCTTGTTATTTTCTCACGTATATCTATGGCAACTGTAACACCAAGACTCCAAGAGGCCTATGCATAAATAGATAGATAGATAGATAGATAGATAGATAGATAGATTATATGCGCGTATGTGAGAAAAAGAGTTTTTGTAAAGTTTACTGTAAAAACAATTTTGTGGACCATTTAATTGATAATGCGTTGTAGAACAACTTTTATGAATTGTGGTCAATAAATTATCTATATCTATCGATCTACATTATCCACACTTGAATAAATGGTTGGAGGTGTATGGAGGTTGGATGCTCGTTGGAAAAAGTGGAGAGAGGATCTGGTTGTGTTGGTTTGTATAGGACTAGTGTATCTCAACGGAGGACAAATATAAGGCCAGATTCCCAAGCGACGAGGCAGGTATTTCACGGTTAACGGAAAGGTGGATGGTGAGATGCGTTACCTGAGATCACCTTACTGGAGCATCAACATACCCGGAAGGAAGTATAGACGGGTAAATATATTAAAAATAACCACCTAACCCAACAAAAATGGATACAAAATGTTTTTTTAACGGATTCTACTACATCTGAATATGCTTAATAACATACTAAAAATCTAGTAAAATCCTGCTTCCAGAAATATATTGTTTTCAAGATGGCGTCCGACATGGCTACTGGGAGTTTACGGTGGCTGTATCTCAATGGATATGCAACCTAGAAAGCTAATTTTTGTGTCTAACCCTAGGTTTTATGGTTCAATGAATTCAACAAAAGGGGTTAAATTGTCATTGGTGAAGTATGTGGCACCGGGAGAAAAAAAAAAAAAAAAAAACCTGGATTCGCAGCAATGGTTGAAGAGTCTGAAGCAAGTATACAACACTTGTGAATGGTAAAGAAACTTGTGAAGACCAAGTGAGACACTTGGTAAAATATACGAAGAACTGCGGGCAAAGAAGATGGAACTAAGTGCTCGGTCCAAGACAAGTCAGCTGTGGCTGAATTACCAAGGCATGGTAAAGGTTGCTAGGTCACTGATAAATGCTGATCAAACAGGTTCGTGGGTGATGCACCTTCGAGGTGTTTCTGACTGTTTGCCGATATTTGCTGCAGCTGGACATTACAATTACTTGAAGTCAGCTTATTTCTATGTCCAAGACATGGGTAATCTTCACATCAATCACCCAGAAGTATTAAAAAAATTCGAACAAGGTTTTCATGTCATCCGTCGCAGCAGCAAGTTATGGGCAGGGCTCAGTGGGGATCTAGTCATCGAGACGACACTGATGAGGTCATTGAAGACCAGTGGCGGTATGACATATGGAAGTGGAATGTCTGAAAATCAGAGGGCCCTCTGGACCATGTCAAGCCCAATTACAGCAGAGTACAACATCGAAATGCAAGAGTTCACAAACCTGTCATACATGACATCTGAACAGCACAAGGATTTGACAGAGGCAAGGATGAATAGGGATGCTGCTGATCTGGAGGAGATCAGTTCAAAACTTTCCATAGATTCACCTTTTTCACCAGACTCTTCATTGCGAAATATTGTCACTGCTGTTGTGGCTGAGGAAGGCGTGAATGTGCATGAATACGAATCTGTTGGATGCAAGATAATGCAGAAAATGATCGGACAGCCTACCTTCAAATTATCGTTCACTAGGAAGGATAAAGCCATAACACTTGGACAGAAATCTGCTATCAAGGTTGCTCCTGATCGAACCATTGACTCTACTCTTCTTTTTCAACGTTTCATGGTAGTTTCTCAAACGGAGGAACTATCACTGGAAGACGTTATGTGTTACGAGCTCAGCCCATTCCCTCCTGCCCTTTTTGAAGCCCCAAACATTTTACGAAAAGGTAATAAGCCACAATTAGTGCATAAAATAACTGAGGAAGCAGGAGGTGCAATCCTACAGTCAGAACCAAAACCAGAGCACTATGTCCTTGTTGGCGGTTCTTTCCTTCACCGAATACCATGACAGCATGGAAAAAGCTTTGGTAAAATAGCACAATCATATGCTGATTTCACCATCCGGCATTATGGTTCAGGTTCGACTGTTGTCTTTGATGGCTATGATGGAGGGCCGACCATTAAGGATAACACACATCAGAGAAGGAGGCACAATATTAATCCTGTTATCAGCTTCACTGCTGAGACAATATTCACTGGTAAGAAGGGGGAGCTCCTGTCAGTAGATGTTAATAAACAGAGACTTATATGCATGATAAGTGATAAACTGACAGAACGTGGTTGTACTGTGATCAACGCACTTGGTGACGCTGATGTCGACATAGTAAAGGCTGCAGTCGAAATGTCTCTTCGTCACACCACTACGTTGATTAGAGAAGATACTGATCTACTTGTCTTTTATTACTTCTTCACTATGCACATGGGGATAGTAAGGGTCTATATTTCAGATCTGACAAGTCAAAAGAGGATGGCAATTGTAAAGTTTATGACATCACCCTTCTTAAAAAGAAAATTATCAAATCTAAAGAAATCTAAATCGTAATCTAAAGAAAACCGCAGCTAAATCTGCACCACATTAACCCCCCTCAGCCTCATCCGCCCAACCCCACAAACTAAAATCAACCCAAAATGCAGACCCCCACCACTCCCCTAAAATAGCAATCCCCCATCCATCCCGATGTTGCAACACCCCACCATCCCCCTAAAACAGCAATCCCCATCCATCCCCATGCTGCAACCTCCCACCACTCCCCTAAAATAGCAATCCCCCATCCACCCCCATGTTGCAACCCCCCACCACTCCCCTAAGATAGCAATCCCCCATCCATCCCCATGTTGCAGCCTCCCACCACTCCCCTAAGACAGCAATCCCCATCCATCCCCATGCTGCAACCTCCCACCACTCCCCTAAGATAGCAATCCCCCATCCACCCCCATGTTGCAACCCCCCACTTTTCCCCTGAAACAGCAATCCCCATCCACCCCCATGTTGCAACCCCCCACTTTTCCCCTAAGACAGCAATCCCCCATCCGTCCCCATGTTGCAACCCCCACCTCTCCCCTAAAACAACAATCCCCCATCCATCCCCATGTTGTAATCCCCACCACTCCCCTAAAACAGCAATCCCCCATCCATCCCCATGTTGCAATCCCCACCACTACCCTAAATCAGTAATCCCCCATCCATCCTCATGTTGCAATCCCCACCACTCCCCTAAAATAGCAATCCCCCATCCATCCCCATGTTGCAATCCCCACCACTCCCCTAAATCAGCAATCCCCCATCCATCCTCATAATGCAATCCCCACCACTCCCCTAAAACAGCAATCCCTCATCCATCCCCATGTTGTAATCCCCACCACTCCCCTAAAACAGCAATCCCCCATCCATCTCCATGTTACAATCCTCACCACTCCCCTAAAACAGCAATCCTCCATCCATCCCCATGTTGCTACCCCACCACTTTCCTAAAACAGCAATCCCCCATCAACCCCCATTCTGCAACCCCCCACCACTCCTCTAAAACTGCAGTCCCCCATCAACCCCCATTACGAGTTAATATTTCACTTTAAAACCAATATCTTCTCTGCTCAGACTAGTATTGAAACTCAAATTGATATTCCGTCTTCTCTGACAATTTTTTTTTCTCTTTACCTCTTTTTTTCTAATAAAAGAGTTTTTTTTCAGTAAATCACTATCCCTTTCAAGCCACATTTCCCTACCTCATTCCGGTAGTTTAATTACCTTCATTCTTTTTTTCCCCTCGCGCCTCAAGCTAACCTTTCAACTTTATTAACTTGTCATCTCTTTTCAAAGGCGATATTTTTCTCACATTCCAAACTGCTATTTTTTTCTCCACTGACGCAACTTTTCCCTCCACAGAAATATTTTATTCAAACTAAAATATTCACGACACTTAACAAGTTTCTTTCCACAAAACAAATATTTTCTTTTATTTAACCACAAACAAGTTCTTTCCCTCGCCACCAAATACTTTCATTTACTATTACTTCCCAATACACAAACCCATTTGAGACTTCGCTTCCCTCCACTACTACTACTACCACTACTACTACTACTACTGCCACTACTACTACTACTACTACTACTACTACTACTACTACTACTACTACTACTACTACTACTACTACTACTACTACTACTACTACTACTACTACTACCACTACTACCACTACTACCACTACTACTACCACAACAACAACTACTACTACTACTACTACTACCACTACTACTACCACTACTACCACTACTACCACTACTACTACTACTACTACCACCACCACTACCCCCACCACCACTACCTCTACTACTACATAATCTTCCACACAGAGGCGGGCGCGGCGCGGTCTGGCGGCGTGGTGGCGTCCGAACAAACAGCCGTGGACGACACAGCGGCGTCGCTGTCGTCCCTGTGGTGGTACAGCGCCGTCATCGAGGACAGGTGGGTCCCTGCTGAAGGTGGTTGTGGAAAGGATCTATTTTTCTTAATCATACATAATATATTTAGTGCTCATTTCATGCTCAATTCCTGAAATGGCATATTTCATATATTCATCTGTACATCATATTTCAAATCATTTCACATCACTTCAAGTCCCTTCACATTTCTTCATATCACTTCACATCTCTTCACATCACTTCAAATCACTTCACATCACTTCAAATCACTTCACATCACTTCAAGTCCATTCACATAACTTCAAATCACTTCGCATCACTTCAAGTCCTTTCACATCACTTCAAGTCCCTTAACATCACTTCAGGTCCCTTCACATAACTTCAAGTCCCTTCACATCACTTCAAATTACTTCACATCACTTCAAGTCCCTTCACATTACTTCACATCACTTCAAGTCCCTGCACATTACTTCACATCACTTCAAGTCCCTTCACATCACTTCAAGTCCATTCACATCACTTCAAGTCCCTTCACATCACTTCAAGTCCATTTACATCACTTCAAGTCCCTTCACATCACTTCAAGTCCATTCACATCACTTCAAGTCCCTTCACATCACTTCAAGTCCATTCACATCAATTCAAGTCCCTTCACATCACTTCAAGTCCATTCACATCATTTCACAACACTTCAAGTCCCTTCACATCACTTCAAGTCCCTTCACATTATTTCACATCACTTCAAGTCCCTTCACATCACTTCAAGTCACTTCACATCACTTCAAGTCCCTTCACATCACTTCAAGTCCCTTCACATTACTTCATTTCCCTTCACATCACTTCAAGTCCCTTCACATCACTTCATGTCCCTTCACATCACTTCAAGTCCCTGCACATTACTTCATGTCCCTTCATATCACTTCAAGTCCCTTCACATCACTTCAAGTCCCTTCACATCACTTCAAATCACTTCACATCACTTCAAATCACTTCACAACACTTAAAGTCCCTTCACATCACTTCAAGACCCTTCACATCACTTCAAGTCCCTTCCCATCTTTTCACATCACTTCAAGTCCCTTCACATCACTTTAAGTCCCTTCACATCACTTCAAGTCCCTTCACATCACTTCAAATCACTTCACATCACTTTAAGTCCCTTCACATGACTTCAAGTCCCTTCAAGTCACTTCAAGTCCCTTCACGTTACTTCAAGTCCATTCACATTACTTCACATCACTTCAAGTCCCTTCACATCACTTCACGTCACTTCATATTCCTTCAAATAACTTGACATCACTTCAAGTCCTTTCACATCGCTTCAAATCACTTCACATCACTGCAAGTCCCTTCACATTACTTCAAGTCCCTTCACATCACTTCAAGTCCCTTCACATCACTTCAAGTGCCTTCACATTACTTCAATTCCCTTCACATCACTTCAAGTCCCTTCACATCACTTCAAGTCCCTTCACATCACTTCACGTCCCTTCACATTACTTCAAATCACTTCACATCACTTCACATCACTTCAAGTCCCTTCACATCACTTCAAGTCCTTTAACATCTCTTCAAGTCCCTTCACATCACTTCAAGTCCCTTCACATCACTTCAAGTCCCTTCACATCACTTCAAGTCCCTTCACATCATTTCAAATCACTCACATCACTCAAGTCCCTTCACTTCACTTCAAGTCCCTTCACAAACTTCAAATCACTTCACATCACTTCAAGACCCTTCACATCCCTTCAAGTCCTTCACATCACTTCAAGTTCCTTAAGTCCCTTCACATCACTTGCCTTCACAGAATCAGTCCTTCCACATCACTTCAAATTACTTCACATCACTTCAAGTCCCTTCACATTACTTCACATCACTTCAAGTCCCTGCAAAATTACTTCACATCACTTCAAGTCCCTTCACATCACTTCAAGTCCATTCACATCACTTCAAGTCCCTTCACATCACTTCAAGTCCATTTACATCACTTCAAGTCCCTTCACATCACTTCAAGTCCATTCACATCACTTCAAGTCCCTTCACATCACTTCAAGTCCATTCACATCAATTCAAGTCCCTTCACATCACTTCAAGTCCATTCACATCATTTCACAACACTTCAAGTCCCTTCACATCACTTCAAGTCCCTTCACATTATTCACATCACTTCAAGTCCCTTCACATCACTTCAAGTCACTTCACATCACTTCAAGTCCCTTCACATCACTTCAAGTCCCTTCACATTACTTCATGTCCCTTCACATCACTTCAAGTCCCTTCACATCACTTCATGTCCCTTCACATCAAGTCCCTTCACATTACTTCATGTCCCTTCATATCACTTCAAGTCCCTTCACATCACTTCAAGTCCCTTCACATCACTTCAAATCACTTCACATCACTTCAAATCACTTCACAACACTTAAAGTCCCTTCACATCACTTCAAGACCCTTCACATCACTTCAAGTCCCTTCCCATCTTTTCACATCACTTCAAGTCCCTTCACATCACTTTACGTCCCTTCACATCACTTCAAGTCCCTTCACATCACTTCAAATCACTTCACATCACTTTAAGTCCCTTCACATGACTTCAAGTCCCTTCAAGTCACTTCAAGTCCCTTCACGTTACTTCAAGTCTCTTCACGTTACTTCAAGTCCCTTCACATTACTTCACATCACTTCAAGTCCCTTCACATCACTTCACGTCACTTCAAGTTCCTTCAAATCACTTCATATAATTTCAAGTCCTTTCACATCGCTTCAAATCACTTCACATCACTGCAAGTCCCTTCACATTACTTCAAGTCCCTTCACATCACTTCAAGTCCCTTCACATCACTTCAAGTCCCTTCACATTACTTTAAGTCCCTTCACATTACTTCATGTCCCTTCACATCACTTCAAGTCCCTTCACATCACTTCATGTCCCTTCACATCACTTCAAGTCCCTTCACATTACTTTATGTCCCTTCACATCACTTCAAGTCCCTTCACATCACTTCAAGTCCCTTTACATCACTTCAAATAACTTCACATCACTTCAAATCACTTCACATCTCTTAAAGTCCCTTCACATCACTTCAAGACCCTTCACATCACTTCAAGTCCCTCCACATAATTTCACATCACTTCAAGTCCCTTCACATCACTTTAAGTCCCTTCACATCACTTCAAGTCCCTTCACATCACTTCAAATCACTTCACATCACTTTAAGTCCCTTCACATGACTTCAATTCCCTTCACGTCACTTCAAGTCCCTTCACGTTACTTCAAGTCCATTCACATTACTTCACATCACTTCAAGTCCCTTCACATCACTTCACGTCACTTCAAATTCCTTCAAATAACTTCACATCACTTCAAGTCCTTTCACATCGCTTCAAATCACTTCACATCACTGCAAGTCCCTTCACATTACTTCAAGTCCCTTCACATCACTTCAAGTCCCTTCACATCACTTCAAGTGCCTTCACATTACTTCAATTCCCTTCACATCACTTCAAGTCCCTTCACATCACTTCAAGTCCCTTCACATCACTTCACGTCCCTTCACATCACTTCAAATCACTTCACATCACTTCACATCACTTCAAGTCCCTTCACATCACTTCAAGTCCTTTAACATCTCTTCAAGTCCCTTCACATCACTTCAAGTCCCTTCACATCACTTCAAGTCCCTTCACATCACTTCAAGTCCCTTCACATCATTTCAAATCACTTCACATCACTTCAAGTCCCTTCACATCACTTCAAGTCCCTTCACAAAACTTCAAATCACTTCACATCACTTCAAGACCCTTCACATCACTTCAAGTCCCTTCACATCACTTCAAGTTCCTTAACGTCCCTTCACATCACTTTAAGTCCCTTCACATCACTTCAAGTCCCTTCACATCACTTCAAATCACTTCACATCACTTCAAGTCCCTTCACATCCCTTCACATCACTTCACATCACTTCAAGTCCCTTCACATCACTTCAAGTCCTTTCACATCACAAGGGAGGGACAAGACGAAGTGAAACAAAGGAAGATAAAGAAGCAGCACTCAGAAATTAGGGAACGACGACTCTCTCTCTCTCTCTCTCTCTCTCTCTCTCTCTCTCTCTCTCTCTCTCTCTCTCTCTCTCTCTCTCTCTCTCTCTCTCTCTCTCTCTCTCTCTCTTTAAATTTCAATCCTGTTTTTTTTTGCGTCTCCTTTTGTATTTTTCGTGATATTTTTCCATCATGTTTCCTCTTCGCCTCTCGTGCAATTTATTTTATTGTTTCTTTTCTCAAGTTCCAGGTATTTTGTATGCCTTTTTTTGTATCATATTCGCTCGTTTGGTCGCCTTTGTGTTCCTTTTCTTTCGTTTTCTTTTTTTCTTTCTCTATCAACACTCACAGTACTCTTTTTTGTGTGCCCTATGTGTGTATTCATCTAGTTGTATTCATCTAGTTGTATTTTACAGGGCCTGAGCAACCCCCGTATAGCCCCGTCTCCATATCAACATTTATTTTATCATTCTACCTTAGTGTTTAGTGTTGGCCGAAGCCACCACCCTGGGAGGTGGGTCACAAACCCCCGGCAAACACCCGGTACCCATTCACTGCTGGGTGGACAGGGGCTCGGGTTTTAAGAAGACCACCCGTCTGTCTTCACTCCGCCCGGAGATCGAACACGGGACTTCTCGGTTGAGAGCCGAGCGTGCTAACCCTTACACTACGGTGTTCCCCTTGTGTGTGTGTGTGTGTGTGTGTGTGTGTGTGTGTGTGTGTGTGTGGTGTGTGTGTGTGTGTGTGTGTGTTGTGTGTGTGTGTGTGTGTGTGTGAGTGCGTATGTGTGTGTGTGTGTGTGTGTGTACAAATTTTTCAATGTTTGTATATTTCTCCATTTTTTTTTCTCTGAGTCACGGATTTTTAGACAGCATATTTATTTATATTGGTTTCCATTCACTTTCTTTCATATAATCATATACAAAATTTTCTTTAATTGGATTGATTAATCTATAAAAGCTTGAAAAAATGGCTGCTTTCTTTTTCTTTTTGTTTCCTTTTTTAATTGTTTTTATTTGCAGACATAATTTTTGTAATACGAGGATTCATTCCTTGCATGGTCTTCTTTCTTTCAGAGAGACAACACTACGAGGCAAACGCAAAGCTGCAAAGAAAGAATTTTTGTATTCCTCATTTTATTATTTTTTTCAGTCTTAGTCTGTCTTTGTGGGTTTATCATGAATTAGCATCTTTTTTTCTTGCAAATGTTTCGTGTGTGTGTGTGTGTGCGTGTGTGTGCGTGTGTGTGTGTGTGTGTGATGTGTGTGTGTGTGTGTGTGTGTGTGTGTGTGTGTGTGTGTGTGTGTGTGTGTGTGTGTGTGTGTGTGTGTGACTGCCGAATGTGCTTTTAACAAACTATAGATAACACATTCACACACACACCACACACACACACACACACACACACACACACACACACACAGACACGCACACACACACACACACCACACACACCACACACACACACACACACACACCACACACACACCACACACACACACACACACATATACACCCACACACACACACCACACACACACACACACACACACCACACACACACATACACACACACACACAAACACGTACACACCACACACACACAAACACACACATACACATCACACACACACACCACACACGCACATACACCACACACACACCACACACACACACACACACACACACACACACACACACACACACACCACACACACACACACACACACACACACACACACACACACACACACACACACACACACACACACACACACACACATACACACACATATACACATACACACACACACAAACAATTTCTCACACACACCACGTGATGGTCAGGTTGATAGCGTGCTGGCCTACCATTCTGTGGTAGGCGGTTCGAATCCTCACTGTTCCCGGGGATTTTTCACTGACAAATTTGGGCAGTTGCTGTGTCCCTTGAGCAAGGGGATGGGGATGTGTGGTGTCCCAAAATTACCCAAATATCGGTAATAAGGAGCTCCAAGCTCGCACCGGGAGGGTGAAACTGGCGATCGCGAGTCTGAATCACGTGGACAGGACCATTGGTGAATAACACAGTCACACACACATACACACACACACACACAAACCTACACGCAAACACACTCACGCACACACATACACACACGCGCGCACACATACACACACACATACACACCAACTATAAAAGTCACAAAGCATCCTCTCTCTCTCTCTCTCTCTCTCTCTCTCTCTCTCTCTCTCTCTCTCTCTCTCTCTCTCTCTCTCTCTCTCTCTCTCTCTCTCTCTCTCTCTCTCTCTCTCTCTCTCTCTCTCTCTCTCTCTCTCTCTCTCTCTCTCTCTCTCTCTCTCTTCCTCTGATTTATACACACATGCTCAAGTTATAAAGATCACTAACTTTTCTCCATTAAAAAATATTTCAAGATTTTTCAAAGTCTGATCCACATTTCCCCCAGTTCTCACCTTCCACCTCTCCTTCCACATGTGTTTTTTCCAGCTTAAAGACGACATTTCCTCCTTCTCCATCTCCTTTTTTACTCCCATGTGTAAATTTCCTCCTTACTCCTTTCTGTATTTACATTGTCTTCCTTTCTCTGTATTTATATTCGTCTGTCACTTTTGCTTTAACATAAGAACATAAGAAAATATGGAAGCTACAAGAAAGAGGCCGTGAGACCTACACGAGGTAGTTCCTGTTACATAACACTAAATACATCCACCTTTCATCCCCATTCATGAATTTATCCAGCCTCCCTTTAAAGCTCTCTAATGACTCCGCACTAACTACCTGTTTACTGAGTCCATTTCCATTCCAATCATTTACCACCCTATTTGTGAACCAGTTTTTCCCTATTTCTTTTTTTAAATCTACACTTTTCCAGCTTGAATCCGTTACTTCTTGTTCTACCCTGGTTAATAGCCGTAAGAACTTTTCCAACATCGCCTATATTGTATCCCTTTATCCACTAAAAAAATTCTATCAGATCACCCCTTACTCTGCGTCTCTCGAGTGAGTGTAAATTTAATAGCTTCAACTTCATCTCATAACTAAAGTTACGCACCCCTTGAATAATTTTGGTTATCCTTCTCTGCACTGATTTTAATATGGCTATATCCATCCTGTATCTAGGCTATATGTATCCTGTTTTGTATCCATCCAGTTTTTTGCTTTCAGTGTCCTTCTCTGTATATTCCCTATTTTTGTTTTCCTTTTTTTCCTTGCATCCCCTTCCTCACTTTAACGTTTCTTTCCATCATTGCCAATTATTAGAGAGAGAGAGAGACAGAGAGAGAGAGAGAGAGAGAGGAGAGAGAGAGAGAGAGAGAGAGAGAGAGAGAGAGAAGAGAGAGAGAGAGAGAGAGAGAGAGCCAGCGTGGAGTATGCATTTGCCTGCCAGGAAGGAGGAAGGAAAGAGTACATTTTTTTGGTGCTCGAGCTATAGAGAAAGTCGAGAGTATTGGTGGTGGTGGTGGGTGGTGGTGGTGGTCAGGTGAGGGGAGGAAGAGGAGGGAAGACGAGGAGGAAGAGAAGAGGGAGGAATGGGGTTACGAAGAAGAGGAGGAGGAGGAATGGGGAATGTAGAGATGTAGAGGAGAATGAACACGAAGGAAGAACAAACACCAATAATCTAAAAGTGAGACATATATTTATGTATATCGTATATTAACATCTCTTAAAAAAGCTTACATTAGCCTTACATACAACCTTAAGATAAACTTGCATTACAAACTGATACTAATGTTAAATCTGTACATTGATAAGAGATGAGCCGCTGGAGAGCCCAGTGCCTTGGTGTGAGCGCGGCGCGTCCCCTCGCTCCATGCTCCGCTGTGTGGCGTGTGGCGCGCTGCCAACAGCCAAGGCCGGTTCTCTTGTGCCCGCCGGAGCCCCAGGGCTGACCTAGCCTCGTCGTGCTCTGGGCCGCCGGGTTGCCACGGGGCTTGCCACGGGGGACGTAGAAGGCGGCAGGAAGGTGGGGTCCTTCCTGCAGTAGGTGGTGGAGGTGGAGCTGGTGGTTGGCGGCGAGGGCCACCCTCCGTAGCCAGGTGTTGCCGGCTGACAGGTCCCGTCCTTGTGGCGAGACCGTGCTCCCCTTGGACCCCCTCAGCCTGCTACGCCCTCTCCTGCTGGAGGATCTCGCCCACCCGACAGGCCGCGATCTGCTGCATCCTGGGGGTCAGGGGCGCCAGCCGGACCGCGCTCTGCATGACGCAGCCGCTGGTCCAGCGCGGCGCCCTGAGCATGGTTCCCATGGCCTGGTAATGAATGACCTCGATCCTCCTCTGCTGGGTGGGGGACAGCGCGATGAGCACCGGCGCGCTGTAGTGCACCAGCACTGATACACAGTAGAACTGGGGGGGGGGGCACTCAGTAGAGCACATACCTCCACCGGAGGAAGGCGCTCTAAAGCAAACAGTTGTGATTCGATTTTATCCAAAATTAGATCAGTTCTTCCTTATACCAAATAGACTTGGTATACCAAGTTTGGTCCAAATCTATTTGTAACTTTTTGAGAAATCCTGTACACTAACAAACAAACAAACAGATCCGGGTGAAAACATAACCTCTCTCCAACTTCGTTGGCGGAGGTAATAAAAACGAAGAGAAAGAGGAATGGAGGGACGAAATTGAAGATTAGAAGGAATTGTAGGGGGTGGGTGGAAGAAGATTAGGAGGCAGCATGCAGGAATTAGATGAAGAAGAAGAGGGGGAGATTAGATGAGGAAGAAGACGGGAAGAGGGAGGATTAAGAAAAAAAAAATGTAGGAATAAAGTTGTAACAGATAACATAATTATAACATCATTTTCTTTCAAACCAATTGGCTTTCCTTGCCAACAATTGGTGTTGCATGAAACAAGAAAACAGATATTCATTTTTATCTGCTCTAATGGGAAATAACACAAACAGGGAGGGGGACGATATTTGACCAAGCAGAATATCATACACGCTATTTCACTCAATATAAGAAACTTGTAGAGAAGCAAGAAGGCTCCTCCCCGCCAACCCCTCTTTCTAAACGACCCGCCAGGGTGGCCTGGTGGTAGAGCGCGCGGCCCGAGTGTAGAGACCCTGCATTCGGTCAGCGGTCCGAGTCCACCAAGTTCGTCGTGTTGTGGTGGCGCTTTGTATAGTCAATAACCTTGTAGTTGGTACTTGCAAAGTGTCTAGATAGGATCAAAGTATCTTATCTTATCTTTCTAAACGCCGGGCACAGCTCAAAGAGGAAAAAATAATGGAACATAACACAATAACAATTGAAAAAAATATATTTATGGGTGGAAAATTGCTCCTGTAAATCATATGTACAAAAACAACAGCATAAAAGCCCTTCCCAAAAATTGTTGTACAAAAATATAGAGAAAATTTACTTCTCCAAATGTTGCACCGAAATAAAATTATATTGGAAAAAAAAATCGGCCCCCAAATAAAATAACTCAAAACTGCAATAGAATTATACTCTTTCCATCGATATATTATTTCTAACCCCCAGCCAGAAAATATAAGTGTTGGCTTGTCAATTTGCCATTTGCACGACTGCTAATCCACTCGTTGGGAATTAGGTGGTGAAATAATTTCCTGATGAATAATAAAAAAGTTATTCATTGTGACAAACATAAATGTACTATATTTTTTTTCATAATATATTAATTTCAAATGGTAATATCATATGTATATATTTATCTCAAATGGTATTTTCATCCAGAGCAAATATATTCAGGAGAGAAGATAACAGTTACGAAAGACAGAATAGTTAGAGGACAATAATTACAATAGTTTCCCTTCCAACGTGTTGAGAAGAAAATGCTAAGCTTGGTTTTATGGAAATAGAAGCGTTGGGGCAGAACAGAAAGAAAGAAAAAATATACATTAAGACCAAACATGAGTAATTTTGCAAGAGGAGGAGGCGGGAAAATAATGATAATGTCCCTTCTATAAGGAACATTAGGAGGTTCCTCTAAATAAGGAATATTTATTTTGGATTTTAACGCGAAATATTTTAATGAGAAAAAAATTAAACTGGAGACGCGTTATATTACAGGAGAGAAAATATAACCTTCATTACTCTCTCTCTCTCTCTCTCTCTCTCTCTCTCTCTCTCTCTCTCTCTCTCTCTCTCTCTCTCTCTCTCTCAAATGAAACAAACAAAATTATCTTTACCTTTCTTTCCTATCCAGACGAGCGGGCCTGATCGGCGGGCATGTCCGTCATCCCGTTGCCCGTCAAATGTTTGCCCATTTGACGGGCAAACCATCGAAATGCCCGATCCCCTGTTTAGTTGAGCGAAATCACCAAGCAGTGGATGGTGGCTTGAGGAGTTACGGCGCTGCCAGACGCAATTTAACATTGAGGATCCATAGAAGACTTGCCTCCCACTTATCACTTCGTTGTAACACGGTTCGCATCAGGAACTTTATACACACAGCAACAATTATGCTACACAATACTATCTTCGCAGTAGTACTGGGTACCATGTGTATCGTACCCCACTAGACAACCTACTGGCATCGTCGGGCACGCCCGCCCATTCATCAACTCTGCCGTGTGGACCAAGGTAAAGGAAAAGAGAAGGTAGCCTCACCACCCCCTCGCCACGCAGGGGGACGTGACGTCAATAATTATTAAGAGGGCGAGGAGGGGGGAAGAGGGACAGAGAACGCCTGTATTGGCGGGAGGGAGGGAGGAAGGGAACGCGAAAGGTGTGAGATGAGAGAGAGAGAGAGAGAGAGAGAGAGAGAGAGAGAGAGAGAGAGAGAGAGAGAGAGGAGAGAGAGAGAGAGAGAGAGAAGAAGGAGGGGGATGGGGTGAGGGAAGGAGGGAGGAAAGGGAAGGTGGGTGTGTAGAGTGGTCCCACCCATGTCGGGTCGGCGGACTAGGCCTGAGTGAGGCCAGAAAATATTTGAACCCTGTTGGCGCGATAACCATTGACGTCACGCGCACAAAGGACTGATTTTGCCTCGACGCCCCCACAACGTGAGGCTACCTTCTCTTTTCCTTTACCTTGGTGTGGACAACATTCACGGGCATGCCCGCCAGAATTTTTCGACTAACAGCGCTGCCCGCCGGGCACACCCGCTCGTCTGGATAGGCCTTAGGCCTATCCAGACGAGCGGGCGTGCCCGGCGATCAGCGCGGTCGGCGGACAAATTTTGCCGGGCATGCCCGTGAATGTCGTCCACACGGCAGAGTCGATGAATGGGCGGACGGGCGTGCTCGACGATGCCAGTAGGTTGTCGAGTGCGGTACGATACACACACATGGTACCCAATACTACTGCGAAGATAGATAGATATTATAGTTTTAAGGCGCCGCAACTGCGGGGTTATTGACGCCTGCTTACAAAAGACACAGTAAAATTAATAATATTTTTTTTTTTTTTATAATATAATAAAAATATTTAGAATATAAAAAATTGCGAAGAAAGTATTGTGTAGCATAATAATTATTGTTGCTGTGTGTATATAGTTACTGATGTCAACCATGTTACAACGAAGTGATAAGTGGGAGGCAAGCCTTCTATGCATCACCAATGTTAACTTGCGTCTGGCAGCGTCGTAGCTCCTAAAGCCACCGGGCACTGCCTGGTGATTTCGCTCAACAAGGGATCGGGCATTTCGATGGTTTTCCCGTCAAATGTGCCCGATGACGGGCATGCCCGCCGATCAGGCCCGCTCGTCTGGATAGGCCTTAAGACATGAACTCCTTCCATCTTTTATCCTCTTTTTTTTTTTCTCTTTCATTTTACCTTTAATTTTAGTCTTGCATTTTTTCTTTGACCTCTTCCTTACTTTCTTTCTTTCCTTTTTTCTCTCGTTGCACTGGAGTGTCATACTTCCTCCTTTTCTTTCTTTATTCTTTCTTTCTTCCTACTATCTTTCTTTCTTTTTAAACTCTTCCTTCTTTCCTCTTACCTTTTGTTTTATCTCTTCGTTTTATCTATGCCTCTGTACGTATATGTCAGTATTTTGTCATTTTTCTTTACTTTCTTTCTTTCTTTCTTTCTTCTTAGATTCCTTCTTTCTTCTTTCCTCCTTTGTTACATTCCAACTGGCCTTATTTTGTTCTTTCATTTCTTATTATTACTTGCCTGCTTTCCTGTAATCTGTTTTATCCTCCTTTTTCTCTACTTTATTTTTCCTCTCCCTTTTTGTAACTATCTTTTTTCTTACTTTCTTACTCCTCCTTTGGTCACTTACTTCATTTATTATTTGCTTATTACATTTATATCTATTCCTATTCTTATTCTGTTAATTTTTTATTCTAATTATATATTTTTTTCTTATTCACTTTCATTATTATGGAATTGTCTTGTTTTCCATTTCGCTTTTTTTCCTTTTCGTTTCCTCTTCACCTCTTTTTTTCTTTGGATCAATTCAGTACTACGTCGTCTTTTCATTTTCCTCGGCATTTAGTACCTTCACTTATTTCTTTTAATTTCCTTTATTGGGTCACTTTCCTCTATTTTCTCGTCTTTGTTATCATTCATTCTCCTTTAAGCCTTTCCCCCTTCTGTATTTTTCCATCCGTGTTGCTGTTTTTGTTTGAGATAATTGCATAACTATTTGTACACTTTTCATTTCTCTTCTTTCACTTCCTCGTTAATTGGGTCTATTATACTTTTATATTTCTTCACCACTGCGTTCTCCCTCCTTTTGCCGGCCATCCATTCACTCATGTAGGATTCACTTCCCTCTCTCTCTTCCTTCCTTTCCCTTTTCATCCTTCCTCCTCGCGTATTCTAAAACATGAAATCTTATTTGATGTAAAGGATGGAGTCATGGAAATGTTATGTGAAAGACCTATCTATATATCTTATCTATATATCTATATATAGACCTATATATAGACCTTTCTATATATCTTAGGCCTATCTATATATCTTATCTATATCTATGTATCTATTTTTCTTTCCATACATCCATAGATCTACCCATATATCTATCTATCTATCTATATATCTGTCTTTATCTATCTATCTTATCCATCTATCTATCTTATCTATATCTATATATCTATCTATATATATATCTATCCATATATCCATCCATCCATCCATCCATCGAAGAGGAAGAAGCAAGCGTCTACTTAACATAAAAAATATATAAAGAATAATAAAAACTCAGCTTATTACAGATTAAAATGAGAATCCACCTCCGCATGCAACGCTAAAATCAATGATGAATACGAAATGTTTAAAAAGATCAGAAAATATGTTTAAAAGATGGAAAGGAATCTGCCGGTAGCGTTAACATCGAAAACATTTATGCTTGGTGATCAAAGGTGAAAGTTTTAGTTCAATACGTTAGCTTTTTTGGTGATGACGAGGTTGAGTGAATTGAATGGAACTTTGTGTGTGTGTTTTTGTATTCTTATATATCTTTTATTGCCATATATTTTCGTTCATTATTCATTCGCTAATGTTGCTCAGGGAAAATTTACTCAAATCTTCTTCGCGACAAGTTTCTTTATCGTACTCCAGCATAACAAAACAACAGCCTTCGATAATAACACACAATAGCAACGAGGGAGACAAGGACAACCTTTTCACAATAACAACGGGAAGAAAAAACTAAGTTAGGATTAAGATCTTCTGAGTTTCAATACCAAGATATACTGGATTGTTTTTATATTTCCTTCATATTGGGATCAAAATATAAACATCTCGAACGTGTCTGTTTATATGTGAGCTAAAAGCACCAAAAATTCTGGATGCTACGATGTGTGTGTGTGTGTGTGTGTTATTCACCCATGGTCTTGTCCACGCGAGTCGGACTCGCGATCGCCAGTTTCACCCTCCCGGTGCGAGCCTGGAGCTCATTATTACCGATCTTTGGGTAATGCTGGGACTTCACACACCACATACCTCCATCCCCTTGCTCAAGGGAGAACGTAACCGCCCGAATTTGCCAGTGAAAAATCCGCGGGTCAGTAAGGATTCGAACCGGCTACCACAGAATGGCAGGCCAGTGTGTTATCCACTTGATCATCGTGGTGTGTGTGTGTGTGTGTGTGTGTGTGTGTGTGTGTGTGTGTGTGTGTGTGTGTGTGTGTGTGTGTGTGTGTGTGTGTGTGTGTGTGTGTGTGTATGTGTGTGTGTCGTTGAACCGGGTAATTGGAAGCAGCGAGACAATAAGAGCACTTCTGGGATTCCACCTTCCTGGCATTGACTGACAAACAACAATCTTGGTTGGCGCCTGACTTACCCTGAGTGTTAAGAAGGAATGGAGATCAACTTCCAGTGCCAGCCAGTATGCACACACACACACACACAGATAGATAGATAGATAGATAATTTATTGACCACAGTGTTCATAAATCTTAACATTAACACATAATCTTATAACAATACATACTGTTAGTACTAATATAAACAACACAAATAATGCAATCTGCAGTCCACATAATTATATTAAAACAAAAACAACATCAATTGTCGGTGCACGAACAGTGCCAGGAAATATCCATGACACACATACCTTACGCATACAAGTGCAAAATATCATGAATAATTTTACAACATTCAAAATGGCTATATTTACCGTTAAATAGCTCACCTAAACAGGTTAGGCCTACTGTCTGCCTAATATTGTTTGATACAGGACAATTTTCAACAACATGTTCCTCAATCTGTACATCGCCACATACACACAGACGTTCCTCCAGTGGCAACCGGTCCCGCCCCCGCCTATTCCATCTTCCAGTCTCAACACACAAACTATGACCTGACACTCGGAAACGAGTGAAGGAGATCCTGTATCGGTCGTCGACCTTGTGGCGGTCCCTGTACACACTGTGCACTGTAAGGCCGGGGTTTATGCTGCGGTACACGGCGCACCTTGACCCACTGGAAGCTGCGATGCGCTCATACACATTCAACAAGAGGCCATGCATGTCGGGCACGTTGTTACCAATAAACTCTGAAATAGTTCTGCTCATTGTCGTGTTGGCTCTAGTGACAATTTCTATAGTAAACATTAATGGATCATCCGTTATATGAGATCTTTCCAAAGCTAGCTCAGAATAAAAAGTGCTGCTTTAATCTGACTAAGTCCGGCAGTGAAGGGTATCCTAACTCAGTGTAACACACGTCATTCGGGGTTGATTTTCTCACACCTAACAGCTGTTTGAGTGCCCGGTTGTACAACTTTGTAATTGGCTTTAAATCGGCTCCTACCCATGACTCGCAGCCGTACAGTAACGCAGACATTAACGCCGCATCTAACACCCTCCGTTTCACCACAAACGGTACATCGTTATTCTTATGAACAAATGACACAAACTTCAGTACATGACCTAATTTGTTCTTGGCATGCACCCTAAGGGTGGACGACACCGAGCCGTCGCTGGTGAAGGGCGACCCGAGGTAAATATAGGACGTGCATGGAGCAATAACGAGCCCATCCACCCGCAGCGGCTCCGCGTCAACCTCTGTACCACAAATCACGAAAAATTTGGTCTTACTTTCATTAATGGTCATCCCATGCTCACTACAAAACTCCTTCAATATCCTAACCTTGTTGATCATTCCCTCCCTGCTCGTAGCCAGCAATACAGTGTCGTCCATCAACACCAGTGTGTGGAGCCAGCCTAAGACCCTGTCAGGCGCACACCTCGCCTTGAGCATTCAGATAAGTTCGTTCATGAATACTATAAACAAGAGGCAGGAGGTGGGTGAGCCCTGTCTGACCCCGAGGGTTGCGGTCATGACGGCCCCGCCGATCACTGACTCGGTCTCACGGTACATGGCCACAAGTGCCGCCAACAATAGCATTCCACACCCTAGCCGCTTCAAGATAGTGAATAATTTGCCACGAGGGACCATATCATAGGCTTTACTAAAGTCCACAAAAGTTACAAACAACTTAAGTTTTTTCCGACGCGCCATGTCGGTGAGGGGCCGCAGCGAGACAATGTGCTCTGTACACCCACGCTTACTCTGGGCTCCAGCCTGCTCATGGAATGGGCGGAACCACAGGTTTAATCTGTAGCAAAGGACCATGTCGAATAATTTACTAAGAGAGTTTATCACACTAATTCCTCTGTAATTGTCAGCATCCAACCTGTTCCCTCTTTTAAAAATCGTAAAGACCTTTGCTCTCACCCACGACACAGGGTACATGCCAGATAAAAACACCGTGTTAAACATTGAGGTAATGGTCAACAACCACTGTGCAGGTAACATGGTTAGAACACCAGGACTGAGGCCGTCCGGCCCACACGCTTTATCCACTTTCAGTTTCTTAATTTGCAATTCAACTTCTACAGGAGAGATAGGGTCATCCAGCACTGGCATTGTCACATCAGTGCTCACATGCAGGGGGGGAGGTACAGGAATGGGATTCAACACACGCTCAAAATGAATTTTAAAATCCTCGTCACTCGGACGATCTTCATTGTCACGTTCGCTTGCCTCAAAATTCCCTTTCCAGCTGATAGCCTTCCATACCCTGGCATCATCGGTGTCACCCAACAGCCTTTCCCACCTACCCAAGAGCAGGTCACCCTGGCCTACACCTGATGTCGGGGCACACTAGACACACACACACACACACACACACACACACACACACACACACACACACACACACACACACACACACACACACACACACACACACACACACACACACACACACACACACACACACACACACACACACACACACACACACACACACACACACACACACACACACACACACACACATACACAGACACACACACACACACACATCATCTCTGAAATATCTCCTGGGCAAAACACTGTCCACTATTCTTCATACATACAATTGAGCCGTGTTTTTGTCGTCCAAGCACCGTCTTGGATTACGAATCCCAATCCAATAACACTTGCTGAAATGTGTGTTATACTACTTTGTGATATTGATTGCAATATTTTGCATTGATTATTATTTCGGCTCCTACCCAGCTTCTTGTGTTTTTGTCGCAGAAACCAATCCTTTTTCAATTGCGACAAAAAACGGTCTTCGTATCCAAGACGGTGCTTGGACGACACAAACACGGCTCTGAGTTCACGTCGCAATACACACAAACGCATGAAGGAAGTAAAAAAGCAGCTTATTATTCCTGTGGTGTAATATTCAGGCAAACTAAATTAATCCTTGTGCACTTTATTTGAAGTCATCATTATCAACGAAGGTTGTTTTTTCAGCTCGAGTCCAATAGTTTCTTGGCTTGAAAAAAAGTCATCTCTCCAGGACACCAGCAGCGCGTGAATAGTAAACGAAAATAACACCAAAACGATAACAAAACCAAGTACAAGAAATACAAAGCTAAGAGAGTACCCATCACTTAACACTGCCAGTCAGCAGCGCCAAGAAAGAGATTCAGTAAGACACAAGTGAGCGCGAGACTAGTGGAGGAAGGAAACAGCGTAACACCCGGGGACAACATGAGACAACATGGGAAAGAGATGGTCAAACCAGTACCATTGACTTTTTCTTAATTAACAACACTTTTTACACAGTTTTTGAAAACATGGACATAGATGAGAACGAAGAAGAGTATGACCTATCAGATCATAAAATGATAACAACAAACTTTTGTTACATAGGAAAAATGTATGAAGCAAAAGGTAAACCAAAATACAAGGAAATGCACTACCTTAAAATAAATTAATACACCACAAATGAATACTTAAAGGAGCTAGAGAGCAAGACACCAGTGTGACAACGATGACAGAATTAGAAAAGAAAATCAACGAAGCAGTATCAGTCGAAGCAGACAAGGAGAAGAAAAGTAGGAAAGAGAGAAATTAGTAATGAAGAGCAAAGCAAACAGGAAAAAAAGACAGAAGCAGTCTGGTTCAACGAACAGATCAGAAAGGACATTAAGAAAAGAAAAGACTATAATAGAAAATGGCGAAATTCAGTAAATGAAGAGGAAAAAAGGAAAATAAAAAAGTTATACTTCAAGCAAAAGGAAATTGCAAGGAGTATGATAAAAAACAAAATAACAAAACATGAAGAAAAGATAACTAGAGATTTCAGAGCAGATAAGAATAATGGAAAAATATAGGAACACATAAATAAGTTAAGAGGAAAAGGAAATGAAAGAAAAAAAGAAATCACTCTTACAATATAAATGGACAAAAGGAAAAAACAGATGACTACCTCGAGAAAATGAAGAAGTTTTGGGAGAAAATATATAGAAAAGAAGAAAATTTGCCCAAACAGGCGGTGAGGGTGTGCCCCGCCAGCATATTCCACAACTTTATGCGAGTATGTGGTTTCCGAGTGTAGACGCTTGGCTGTAGCTCCGAAACTAACCATAGGATTTTCTCGAAAATACCTTCATTGTGATTCCCACACAAAGTTACTTGTCTTATTGCAGGTAACTTACCCTACCCTAACCGTAACCTAATATAACCTAACATGACGTTTTCAAGAGTAAACGCGACATACTAGGCGGTAGCGGAGCGGTTAGAGTCTCCGACTGGCGTTCTCGGTGACCCGAGTTCGATCCCCGAAGACACCCAAAACCTTTATGCACCGTCGAGTGGCCTAAGAACACCCACATGCCCTGCCTATCAACTCTACCTTCGACTGCGAGGGCATCGGAGGACACAGGGGGGCGGCATGAGCCTCTAATTACAGGCGTCACTATAAGAATCCTGCCTGCGCCACCATGGGCGAGGACCAACCATCAGAACCCTCAAGTGAACCTCCAGAGCCTACCATCCGAGCCCTGGGTCACCACTGCCTACAGGCGCTATAGGCACAAATGTAAAAAAAAAAAAAAAAAAAAAAATACTGTTCCAGAAAACGGGAATATACGTCCCGCCACCCACTGAAGCACCCGTCATATACCTCTGTGTGTTACCTGTGCTTGCCTCACCACCACCACCACCACCACGGCGGCGTGCTGTGATAGCCTCATCCCGCTTGGTGATTACACTTCTGATCCGCTGCTACAAAGGCTGTAATTAGTGTGGCAACTGCAATAAATTACTATGCGTAACACAGTCCTTTATCGGAAAACTTTCGAGCTATGTAGTTTGCCCTAACTGCGCATACTGCCATCTGGTGACGGATTTTTTTACCTTTAACAGTTTCTAACAAAGGAAAACAGCCCTTGTATATTTCTGAACTATAAACCAACGCACTATTTTTTTATTCTTGCTTTACATCTTGGCCTATAGCGCTTGTAGTCAGTGAACTCCAGGGGTGGGATCGTAGGCCCTGGAGGCTCACCTGCGGGCTGTGATGGTTAAGCCTCGCCCGTGGTGGCGCAGGCAGGATTTTTATAGTGACGCCTGTAATTAGAGGCTCATGCCGCCCCCCTGTATCCACCGATGCACTCGCAATCGAAAGTAGAGTTAATGGGCAGGGCATGTGGGTATTCTTAGACCACTCGACGGTGCAGAAATATTTTAAGTGGATTTATGGATCGAACTCGGGTCTTCGAGAACTCCACCCGGTGACGCTAACCACTCTGCTACCGCCTCCCCTTTACTATGATACTGTTATGTTATTATGATAATAACATCTAACTAATACGTAAATAAAAACTGAATAATAGTAAAAACTGAAATAAAACGTACACCGACAAGTCACCTGTTATCCGTTCTTCCTATGTAATTATCCTCCTCCTCCTCCTCTCCTCCTCCTCCTCCTGTTCTTCTACTCCCTTCCCTTCTCCCCAAATATTTACCTTAGTTTCTCTATTAATCTCTATTTCCTAAAGTTTTAGATTGCATAGCAAATTCTTTCCTGTGAATAATATTCTCCTCCTCCTCCTCCTCCTCCTCCTCCTCCCGCTCTCTTTTTTCGTCTTCTCCTAAATTTTTAACAAACTCACAAGCAAGGGGGGGAGAGAGAGAGAGAGAGAGAGAGAGAGAGAGAGAGAGAGAGAGAGAGAGAGAGAGAGAGAGAGAGAGAGAGAGAGAGCAATTATAGATAAACTTGGCGCGAAAAAGTTTGAACCTCTTTCGACTTTTTTTTTTCTTAAACCAATCCTCCTCTCTTTCTTTCTCTGTTTCCTCTCTTTTCTTACGTTCTTCTTCTTCTTCTTTTTCTTCTTCTTCTTCTTCTTCTTCTTCTTCTTCTTCTTCTTCCTAGTGGCCGTGTCATCAAAGTTTTTAACAAGGGAAACATTTCGTCACATAGAACAGGCAATTCGTCTCAGTCGTCGTCAGGACCTCAACCTCCTCATTCTCCTCTTCCATCTCCTCCTCCTTTTTCCTTCTCCTCATTTCTCCTCCTCCTCCACTTCATCTTCTTTCTTGCCAATTTTTCTTGTTTGTTATTCGTCATTTTCTTGTTTTCCATGTTTTCTTTTTCCACTCCTCCTGTTCCTCTTTATCTTCTTCCTTGTTTATTTTTTACACACTTTCCATCATCTTGTCTTTATTTTTGTTTTCTTTGCATATTCATTTACGTATTTGTCAATCAATATATTTATTATTTTTCATCTTCGTTGGGTAAAGAAACGAGAAAAATAAGAATATTAGTAATTACACAAAGAATTGGAGTAGTAATTGTAGAATAGTAGTAGTAGAATAGTAATTAGTAGTATTATTAGTAATAGTAATGGTGGTATAATTAGCAGTGGTGGTGTTAGCGGGTATACAGATGGAGGTTGTGGTGGTAGAAGGATTATTTACAGCCCAGTATGAAAATAGCGTGAAGTATTTTGTTGACATATACACGCGTGCATTTCACTGATATATTTGTTTAGCCTCACGAGATTTAGGCATGACACACACACACATACACACACACACACACACACACACACACACACACACACACACACACACACACACACACACACTCCGTAGTGTAAGAGATAGCACGCTCGGCTCACAACCGAGAAGTCCCGGGTTCGATCCCAGGGCGGAGCGAAGACAGACGGGCGGTCTTCTTAAAACCCGAGCCCCTGTCCACCCTGCAGTGAATGGGTACCGGGTGTTAGCCGGGGGTTTGTGACCCCCCTCCCGGGGTGGTGGCTTCGGCCAACACTAAATACTAAGGATGAATGATAAAATAGATGTTGATATGGAGACGGGGCCATACGAGCGTTGCTCAGGCCCTGTAAAATACAACTAGATGAATACACACACACACACACACACACACACACACACACACACACACACACACACACACACACACACACACACACACACACACACACACACACACACACACACACACAGTTTTGAAAGGTATTTCAGAGAGAGGGAGAGAGAGAGAAGGTAGAAAGAGGGAGCCAGTAGAGCAAGAAGACAAAGGGTGATGTAACAGGGAATAAGAGAGTGAGATAGGAGGGAAGGGAGGGAGGAAGTAATACCCATAAATTGATAGAGAAGGGAGGAAACAGCCTTGACAAGGAGAGAGAGTAAGAATGTTCCTGTTTAAATAATGGGAAAAAAATATTTTTGACTTCTTTGTTTACTCTCTCTCTCTCTCTCTCTTCTCCTCTCTCTCTCTCTCTCTCTCTTCTCTCTCTCTCTCTCTCTCTCTCTCTCTCTCTCTCTCTCTCTCTCTCTCTCTCTCTCTCTCTCTCTCCTCTCTCTCTCTCTCTCTCTCTCTCTCTCTCTCTCTCTCTCTCTCTCTCTCTCTCTCTCTCTTTGTATGTGTACATCTGTATGCATATTAATATGAACGTCTGTGTATGTGCATAGGTATCTGTTTTTGGATGTGAGTGGATGTTATGCGTGATAACTATATTTGATAGGAAGGTGTATGTATATGTTCTTGGGTGTTCACTATTCATATTTTTGTTTATGTATGCATTATCCATTACTATCAATGTTCTATCGTAATTGCGTACTTCTTTGACGACTCAATCTATTATAATTTTCATGGGTCCTATTAAGAGCTCCGGGCTCAATGGACCCGGCCAACATGTACTTATTAGTAGGGTCTAGAACCTCAATTCCGTGACCATTCTCTGGCTAAGATGTTTTGACAATTGATTTGACTTCTTTGGACTTATTATAAAAAATGTAGCACTCCGGTCCCTCCCAAAAATCCCGGCATTTTTTCAAGCGGGCCAAATCCAAGATTGCCGACACCGCCATCATGAAAAATTAACTTTTGAACCGGAGCACCTAGATTCATGTATGAATACACTTTTCTAGGTAAATCGACCATGAGGATTTCAATTTGCATCAGTTTGCTGTTTTTACATCATGTTTACCCAAAAATCCAAGATGGCCACAATTCGGTGAAGCGAAAATGTAACTTGAAAAGCAAAAACTATTATCATCAGTAAAGTCTGATTTCAGCTAATCTATTGCTAATGTAAATGGTACTTCTGGAGGTGGGACATATTGATTTAGAGTAAATGTCCGTGGTATGGTCAAGGTCATTCAAATGTCATCTTCAAGGCAATATATAATAGTCATGGAATTGAGGTCTTGGATCAACTAGTATAAAGTTAGTGAGAACCGAGCAGTTGGACGAGGTGAATAATATTTCTAGAGGTGAACTCCATGTAGGATGAGAGCATACACTGGCTGAGAGCTACATTGGCTGATTTCATTTCTATGAATGGTACTTAGTCATCTGACTATGTAATGAATGTTACTTAGTGAGACAAATTTGTTTTTGTAATATTTTCAATCAAATAACATACTTATTTCTTTTTTTCCGCAGACTGGTATGATCCAACAAGAGAGCGTGATGTGTGATGCCGTGTCCACCATTCAGTGTGTCCTACAGTGTGGCAGGCCATGTGATGAAGTCACTGATTCTATTACCTCAACCGAGAAGTAGGAAAATCTCAAGACAAAGGCCCTGTTATGGAGGGGTCTTAACCAATTTGGAGACGTGTATGGAACTGTGGATTGGGATAAGGTTCCCGTCGGACAATATGTACATAATACATGTAGGTTGACCTTATCGAGTGGCAAGAAACTGGAACAGGCCATCAACAGACAGAGAAAACGAGAGGTCGATGAGAGCCAAGGTCAATCTTCATCCAAGTCTGATGATTGTTTTCCAGCTGCAGCTCCAGCTTCCAAGCGACTGCGGTCAAGTCTAGGGCCAATCCATGATAAAACAAAATGTTTCTGGTGCTGTAAACCAGAGTCGCCCAAGCACCCAGAATCAAAGCTGATCCTAATTTCATATGATCATGCTTGGGCAGCATTCAAAAGCCACACAGTAGCCCTAGAAGATCAAATAATGCGAGACAGAATCAACTGTCTGATCGACTATGCAAATGATCAGCCCTATGCACTTGAAATCAGATATCACCTCAAATGCTGGTTAGACACTACATGGGCGTAGTTACCAGAAAATGAGTGAAGATGATAAACTCCCACGCATGCATAACGTCACTTTCCGTGAGGCTCAGACTATGTTCTTTGATCACATCAGAATAGTCATCTGTGAGGAACATGAGCTAAGGTCACTACAGAGCCTCCTTCAGGACTACAATTCTATCATATCTCGGTATGGTTTCTCGGCATCT
Source organism: Chionoecetes opilio (assembly GCA_016584305.1). Lineage (NCBI taxonomy): Eukaryota > Metazoa > Arthropoda > Malacostraca > Decapoda > Majidae > Chionoecetes > Chionoecetes opilio. The sequence goes on along the minus strand of JACEEZ010001149.1, from coordinate 16,710 downwards.
GGAGTCAAGTCATCCTACATCAAAGACATCCTGACCCCAGAGTTTGGGGGCAAGATCGGTTTCCAATCCCGCCCTCAGAGGAACCAGAGTGACCTAGTATATGACACATCTGGGGGTGGTACTTATGTCGAAGCAGCACTCTTCTCCATCGGTGTCAGCAGTGAGCAGCTGGTGCATAATGTTTCCTCACGGAAAGTGACGTTATGCATGCGTGGGAGTTTATCATTTTCACTCATTTTCTGGTAACTACGCACATGTTTTAACCAGCATTTGAGGTGATATCTGATTTCAAGTGCATAGGGCTGATCATTTGCATAGTCGATCAGACAGTTGATTCTGTCTCGCATTATTTGATCTTCTAGGGCTACTGTGTGGCTTTTGAATGCTGCCCAAGCATGATCATATGAAATTAGGACCAGCTTTGATTCTGGGTGCTTGGGCGACTCTGGTTTACAGCACCAGAAACATTTTGTTTTATCATGGATTGGCCCTAGACTTGACCGCAGTCGCTTGGAAGCTGGAGCTGCAGCTGGGAAACAATCATCAGACTTAGACGAAGATTGACCTTGGCTCTCATCGACCTCTCGTTTTCTCTGTCTGTTGATGGCCTGTTCCAGTTTCTTGCCACTCGATAAGGTTAACCTACATGTATTATGTACATATTGTCCGACGGGAACCTTATCCCAATCCACAGTTCCATACACGTCTCCAAATTGTCAAGACCCCTCCATAACAGGGCCTTTGTCTTGAGATTTTCCTACTTCTCGGTTGAGGTAATGGAATCAGTGACTTCATCACATGGCCTGCCACACTGTAGGACACACTGAATGGTGGACACGGCATCACACATCACGCTCTCTTGTTGGATCATACCAGTCTGCGGAAGAAAAAAAAATAAGTATGTTATTTGATGGAAAATTATACAAAAAAGGATTTGTCTCACTAAGTAACATTCATTACATAGTCAGATGACTAAGTACCATTCATAGAAATGAAATCAGCCAATGTATAGTGCGGTATGTAATGTTAGGAAAAGGGCTCCCGTAGGATTTTTGTGCTAAAATTGATTTTTTTGCAGTTCTGGCTTCTATAGGTATCAGATTAACAGAAAAAGATGGGGTCCCAATTTTCAGACCCCTTACCCCCCTTTTGGGGGTCACTTCCCTTTTGGGGCCCCCCGGCACTGAGCATGCAGCTATCTCCGCCAATAATTGACCGATTTTCATAATTTGAGTATCCTTGAGTAAAGTCATCAAATTGCGTGAGGATCGTAATTTACTGGGCAGATTTCTCATTGTTCAGGGAAGCCGACCAGGTCTAGTGCCAAAATTCGAGGAAATAATTGGCAAGTACGAGATGTCAACAGTGCCCCGCTCTCTGTGTGCTGTTGATAGATCTTTGTACATCCCAACTGACAAGGCCAGTCTGATGCATGCAGTTGAAGATGCCACGGTTGAATCCCTTGATGTTCCTCCAGTACCAGACATAGGGCAGGAAGATCCTCCAGTTAAAGTTCTCATCATTGATGCAATGGGTGTACTTCAGAGTATGACAAAGACGCCAAATATGCTGAAGATTTCACACCTTCAGGATGCATTCAACAAACGCATAGAGACAATGATGACAAGCTATGATGAGGGGCGTGTTGTGTTTGATCGATACTTGGATCTGTCGTTGAAAAATAAGACCCGGCAGAAGCGATCAACCACATCCATTGAGTACGAAGTTCATCCCGAAATGAAGCTCACCATGTCCATTAAGGAGTTACTTTCAGCATCAAAACAAAGCGGAAGCTCACATGCTTGTTTGGCAAGGACTGCTTGACTATTTCGCAAGCAAAGATTCATTCGTGCTCGTTGGTCGTGTACGATGATCATATCAAAGGACTAGGTTTTGAGTATGCTCATACACATGAAGAGGCTGACACATTGATTCCAAACCAAGTTACTTGCCTCTACAGCCTGTGGTGCTGCCAGAAAGTTCTGCGTATGGTCGCCCGACACTGACGTACTCCTGCTCCTTCTTGATCTTATCGCCTCCAGACAGATTAGCATTACTATATCCTTGAAGTTTCATACAGGCAAAGGAAAGAAGAAACGGGAAATAGACATCTTTGAAAGAGTGCAGGTTATGGCCGTCGCAAATGTCAAGGACTTCTTGGACTCCACAACTTCTCAGGTGCTGATTGGGGAGGCAGATTCATAGGAATTTCAAAGAAATCATGGGTAGATGCATACCTAAAGCTTGATGATGATGACCCTGCCATTGACTGCTTCAAAGCATTAGGGGTGCATTTCTATTCCTGCCGAGTTGGGTCAATGACGAGCTTCCCACGCAGGTGAAAAGCGTTGGAGACTTGTGTGTCATGTCTACAGTTCAAAGGTCCACAGCAACCCTACCATCACTCAGGTGGGAGCTGTTCGGTCAAAGAACTTGGAAGGGGAAATGGCTTCCACCAACTCGTGCTGCATTGCTTCCCCATATCATGCGTGCAAACTACATGACAATGCGGGACAAGTCATACCCTGAAAATTGTCCAACCCTTCCTGCAATTGAAAAAAATGGATGGAAATTGGAGAAAGGCGTGTATGTTCCACTGACATGTCTTAGCCCTGTCCTTGCCCCACAAGCTGTAGTTGAAACTCGTCAAATGTGGCTGCAAAGTAGGATGCAAGGGAAATAGGTGTAGCTGCTTGAAGAATGGCCTGCCCTGTACTCCTCTCTGTAAATGCTATGGCAGTGATTGCGCAAACGCTATTCGGGAGGACATTTCAAATATGGACATTGATGAATAACTGATTGATTTACGTCCGATTTTGACAGTATCGCAAAATCGGACGTAATCGCTAAATACTAACGCGCTTTGGGTGGATGGTTGGGCGCAGGGGTGGTAACTCCGCCAGTGGAACTCCACTGTCTGTCTTAAGCCACAATAAAGGAGGAAAGACAACCCTGTTAACATTATTTAAGTATGCCTAGCATAAAACGTAGTACTGGAAAAGTAGCTTAGACGGCTTTCGTAATAGAAGCGGGTGAGAAAACAACGAAAAATAGAGGTTTCGGTTATACCAAATCTGGACGTGATAGAGAAATTTAGATATGCAGACCTGACATCCAGCATCGCCAATTTAGTAGGAATCAGTAGTTCACGTGTCTGTAACAAAGAAAATGTTGAAATTTGTTGCTTAGTGTTACCAGAGACCAATCCTGGGGGTGCCAAAGGAGGAATGACCACCCAGAAAGGGGGTGAAGGGTCTGAAAATTGGGACCCCATCTTTTTTTGTTAATCTGATACCTATAGAAGCCAGAACTGCAAAAAAATCAATTTTAGCACAAAAATCCTACGGGAATACATGGCATACCACACTAGCAGCTCTCAGCCAGTGTATGCTCTCATCCCACATGGAGCTCACCTCTAGAAATATTATTCACCTCGTCCAACTGCTTGGTTCTCACTAACTTTATACTAGTTGATCCAAGACCTCAATTCCATGACTATTATATATTGCCTTGATGATGACATTTGAATGACCTTGACCATACCACGTGACATTTACCTTAAATCAATATGTCACCTCCAGAAGTACCATTTACATTAGCAGATAGATTTAGCTGAAATACAGACTTTACTGATGATAATAGTTTTTGCTTTTCAAGTTGCATTTTCACTTCACCGAATTGTGGCCATCTTGGATTTTTGGGTAAACATGATGTAAAAACAGCAAACTGATGTCAGAATTGAAATCCTCATGGTCGATTTACCTAGAAAAGTGTATTAATACATGAATCTAGGTGCTCCGGTTCAAAAGTAAATTTTTCATGATGGCAATGCCGGCAATTTTGGATTTGGCCCGCTGGAAAAAAATGCCGGGATTTTTGGGAGGGACTGGGGGGCTAAATTCTTTATAAAAGGTCCAAAGAAGTCAAATCAATTGCCAAAACATCTTAGCCAGAGAATGGTCACGTAATTGAGGTTCTAGACCCTACTATATAGACGAATTACTTGTACTGTGTATACAAGGGCCAAATAAAAATGAATAATTTTTTTTTTCTCTCTCTCTCTCTCTCTCTCTCTCTCTCTCTCTCTCTCTCTCTCTCTCTTCTACTCTCTCTCTCTCTCTCTCTCTCTCTCTCTCTCTCTCTCTCTCTCTCTCTCTCTCTCTCTCTCTCTCTCTCTCTCTCTCTCTCTCTCTCTCTCTCCTACACCTTTTCGAGCCTTCACACCGAAAGGTTGTGCTGCTAACTTGTTCTGCAGTCAGCTTGTGCCCCTCAACAGCCAAATGGATTCGGCTACGTTAAAAACTATTTTAGCGTGTCAAGACCAAGCCTACAAGGGAGCACTGGATATATTTGTGAAGACAATCAACGAGAAATTGGAATCTAACAACAACATCATCAAGGAATTAACAAGAAGTCTCGAGTTTACCCAGAGTGAAGTTCGAGACTTGAAACAACAGGTATGTCGTCTCGAACGGGAAAAGCGAGACAGTGAAGAAACAATTGTTCAATTCAGAACAGACCTACGGTCAAGCAATAAATCAACCGAAACATTGGAAGCTCGAGCTAACTATCAAGAGGACTACAATCGGCGAAATAATCTACAGTTTGTTGGACTTGAGGAACGTCAAAACGAAATATGGGAGCAGATTGCCGTCCAGGTTACGAAGCTCCTGGAGGATAAACTGAAGCTTCGAAACATCCAGCTGGAACGAGCGCATCGGGTGGGACAGCGTCATGAACAGCGTCACCGCCTTATTGTGGTTCGTTTCACTAAGCTCTGTGATCGAGAAGCAGTAAGGAGGAATGCTGCGAAACTGCGTGGAACAAGGATCTACGTCAATGAAGACCTGTGCCCAGCTTCCCAAGCCATACGGAAAGAAAAGCTGCCTCGCCTTAAAGAAGCAAGAAGGGAAGGTAAGATAGCTTACTTTAACCACACGAAACTGGTGATTAAAGAAAGAACTCAAACTCCTACGAACACTTCTAGTGGTGGTGCTGATGGGGCGACGGGTCGGAGAGATGCTGCCGGGCCTGCTAATGATAGTGATGCTGGTTTTGCAGCCGCTGAGGATGCTACTGGTACTACTGGAGCTGATGCTGGTACGGCTACTGGTGGTACTACTCGAGGCGCGACTTCTGGGACTGCTGCCGGTGCCGCCAGGGGCGAGGTTGGTCCAGATGGTACAGTACGTGTTTCGTTCATCTCGGACTCCACTGGAGCTGTTCGTCCTAAGGGCGCACCTACTGCTAGCGGGAAGCACACCTCGTCGGGCGACCCCGGTGCAGCAGGGCAGCCCAGGGAGCAGCAGGTTGGAAGGATGAGTACACGAAACGCCAAAAAGTGATTACGTATTTATAGTGTAATGTCACGGACATTGCTCTCTGCTAATTAAGGTAGAACTTCTATGATTACTTTAAATGATATGATATTTGAGCCAAATAGATATCAAGATAGTGAAAGATTATTAGTTAGCAATAACCAAACTGACCTTGTTACACCTGAATCATCATGTAATTATTATTTTTGTAATGACCTGAACAGTGACGATATTTTCTCTACGCATGATGTAAAAATATTGACTTGTGATATTGCTAGTGTACCATATCATTTAGATCAATTTTTCAGCAAAATACTAACCTTTACACTTCAAGTTTGATATAATAGGTTTATGTGAGACACGCCCTAAATGATGCCATAAGTCCAATATATAAATTAAATGATTTCAAAGGACTTCCAGAACAAAAGCACCAGTGAGGAGGTCTAGCCATTTACGTGCGTTCTAACTTCCAATTTTTTCCAGTGCAAAACACATCCTTCCAATTACCTCATATTGAGTCACTATTTTTAAGGGTAACTCAACCACACAATTTTTTAGTGGGAATCATATATAGAACTGCCTCACTAATAGACCACATTTGGACGAACAACGTACATAACCACTCAGGTGGTGGTATACTGCACACCACAATAAGTGATCATTTCCCCATATTTGGATGTTTCTCAGAACATAACGTTGATAACAAGTACCCCCACAAAACTGTAACGAAAACTATAATTACTCAAGAAAGTATTAATAACTTTAGAAATGAACTTGGCACCTACAGATGGGAACATCATAGTACGTCAATGGATGTTAACGAAGACTTTGGCATTTATATTGATGAATTTACTGATATATACAGGAAACATTTTATAACTAATACTTTTAAAGTTAAAGATCAGCACATTGCCAAGCCGTACATTACAACTGCCATTAAAAATTCTATTAAACACCGTCATAAATTACAAAAGCAGTATGCAAAATGGCCACTAACTTATGGTACTGAATTTAAAAGATATAGAAATGTACTCACTTCAACAATAAGAGCCGCTAAAGAGAATTATTATAAAAATAAATTAAAAGAACATTCAGGAAATTCCAGTAAAACATGGGAAGTGTTGAACACTATAATGGGGAGAAGTAAGTCTCAACTACCAACCGCTTTTTCGTTTCAAGACAGATATGTTTCAAATTCTAATGATATTGCTGAGGGATTTAACAACTATTTTACAAGCGTCGCTGATAACCTTTCAGAAGTGATACAGGAAGCTCAAGTACCATTTACATATTTCTTACCTGCACCTGCTCCTTATTCTTTTTACTTAAAACCGACAACAGTGACAGAAATACAGACAATAATTACTAATCTTAAAGGAACTTCTCCTGGTCATGACAATATTCATACCAAGGTTGTAAAAGAATGTTCTGATACAATTTCTCCCTTTTTAGCACATATCATAAATAAATATTTTCAGTACGGTACCTTTCCGAAATATCTCCAAATAGCCAAGGTAATACCTATATATAAAAAAGGCGTCAACACCAATCCTGAAAATTACAGACCCATATCGTTACTGCCTACCTTTAGTCAAAATTTTGAGAAAGTAATGGTAACTCGTTTAATGATCTACCTGAATAAGTACTCATTGTTATCAAATTGTCAGTTTGGGTTCCGACCAGGCTACTCCACTGAGTTGGCTGTACATAAACTGTGCCAATCACTTTACAACACCTTAGACAACAAACTTTACCAAGTAACACTATTTTGTGATCTTACAAAGGCTTTTGACACCATTTCACATTCCATTCTTGTAGAAAAATTCAAGGTTTATGGGATTCGTGGCCCCGCTCTTGAATGGTTTAAAAGCTATTTAAGTCATAGGAAACAGTTCACAGTTTTTAATAATATTTTTTCAGCTTGTAAATCAACTCAATGCGGTATCCCTCAAGGATCAGTATTGGGCCCTGTTTTATTTTTGATATATATAAATGATATAATACGCTCAAGTAATGAATTAAAATTCTTGTTGTTTGCTGATGACACTACTATTTACCTTCAAGGCCACAATCTCAAGACACTACAGGACACACTAAACAATGAGTTAATACATGTTTCTGACTGGATTAAAAGAATAAACTAACACTAAACATTAAAAAAACGAATTATATGGTATCACACTCCCTACACGCTCAACCAACCGATATCATCATCAAAATGAATGATCTTACAGTCAACAAAGTTAAAGCAGTAAAATTTCTAGGGATCTTAATTGATAATACTCTCAAGTGGAAACCACATATTGACGACATTAGATCTAAAATATCAAAATTAATAGGAGTAATTTATAAAATTAGGAACCATTTAAATCTGCAAAATCTTAAACAAGTCTATTATTCAATAATTTATCCTCATCTTATATACTGTGCATCCATTTGGGGCGGAGCCTATCAAACATATATATAAAGCTTATTTACCACACAGAAAAAATTTATACGTGCAATATCTAACTGCCATCGATATGACCACACAAATCCGTATTTTAGAGATCATAGTCTTTTTAAGTTGCCAGATATCGTAATGTTGCAAAGTAGTATTTTTCTTTATAATGCCATAAACACATATCCTATTGACATAGGATTCCAAGTTATAATTCATAACACTGACACGAGAAGACCACAGGAGCTCCGACTTCCCCTGTACAGGACATCGCATGCCCAACAAAGTATTCTGTTTCGAGGAGCCAGACAGTGGAACCAGCTACCTGACACCACAAAACTTGTTCCATCAAAGCATTTATTCAAATCAAGCTCAAGCAACAGTTGTTAAACAATTATTCGAATGAATAAGATGCTTGAATACTATTGTGAGGTTACAGTACTTAGTTGCGTAGATAAGTACCTGATGAAATATGTATGCAATTTTTTTTTTTTTTTTTTTTTTTTTTGTGTATTGTTAACAGCATTTGACCTGTTGTACTCAGATCTTACTATTGTTTTTTTTTTTTTTTTTTTTTTTTTTTGTCATATTTTCTTAACATATAAATGTTTTTGTGATGTTCTATGTTCTAATTCTTAGTTATGCATGCCTTTCACGATGTGATAGCAAAATCCTTATATATTAATTATTGGCCCGTATTAGAGCACCTGCTCATCGGGCTTATACTTATCAGTGTAATTTTATATTGTGTAAACTATTCATACGTAACTTATTGAGACCAATAAAATGATCAATTATATTATCAATTATCAATTCTCTCTCTCTCTCTCTCTCTCTCTCTCTCTCTCTCTCTCTCTCTCTCTCTTCTCTCTCTCTCTCTCTCTCCTCCTCTCTCTCTCTCTCTCTCTCTCTCTCTCTCTCTCTTCTCTCCTCTCTCTCTCTCTCTCTCTCTCCTCTCTCTCTCCTCTCTCTCTCTCTCTCTCTCTCCTCTCTCAACACACACACACACCCCACACACACACCACACCACCCCACACACACACACACACACACACACACACACAACACACTCAATTCTTCACTATTTTCATTACACTTTCCAGTTTCCACACTGCATTCGTACCCAACACCATCTTCCTTCCTTCCCCTTCTCTTCTCCTCCTCCTCCTCCTCCTCCTCCTCCTCCTCCTCCTCCTCCTCCTCCTCCTCTCCTCCTCCTCCTCCTCTTCGTCCAGTAAATCAAGATCATTATGACTCAGTCTACGTAAAGATTAAGCTTAACGGTAAACTGCTAACTATTGGGACAATATATCGTCCTCCCAAATCAAATGCAGAAGGAGATTGCCTACTGTATGACGAGATAAAGTCAGTTGTCAACAATAATAACGACACAATTATATGTGGAGATTTTAACCTAACGCGTATAAACTGTAATAATAATTCTGCTGATATTGAAGGTATGCGATTGCTTGATATGGCAAACGAAGTATTTTTAAATCAGGTGGTCCGTGAGCCTACAAGGGAAAATAGTATCCTAGATTTAGTTTTCACTACAGACATTGATCTGATTGATTACTGCGATATAGGTGAACATCTGGCAAGCAGTGATCACAGGTTAATCAGATGCGGAATAAATTGCAGCGTAGACATCACAGAAAATCTGTTAGTAGTTCCCAATTATAATAAAGCAGATTTCACGAATATCAGCAGGGTACTAAGCGAAGTTGATTGGATTGACCTACTAAATGGTAATAACGCTGGAAACATGTGTAATGTATTCACAAATAAACTCCAATCGGTTGTTGAAAAATATGTTCCCATGGTAAGAAAACGTTTAAATAACATAAACAGACCCTATTGGATGATTAATGAGATACAACAAATCATCGGCAGAAAGCGCCGGGCATATAAAGTTTACAAACGATCAAATGCGGACTGCGATTATAGAGATTACAATGACGTAAAGCGTCGTTGCAAAGGATTAATTAAGTCTAAAAAGCGCGAATATGAAAAAAAAATTGCAAAAGAATCCAAATCAAACCCGAAAAGGTTCTTTCAATACGTTCGGAGTAAGAAAAATGTCAAAACATGTATTGGACCACTGAAAGATAAGAACAACATCCTGGTAAATGATAATAAGAGTATGGCGTCCGTACTCAATGACTTCTTTAATGCAGTGTTTATTAAAGAAGACGAAGCTCCATTACCAGAACCAGTAAACATGTTTGCGGGACTCGCAAGAGATAGATTGGAAATAGGAGAGATAACAGTAGACGAAATATCAAAGTATTTGCAGAAACTTGACCCAGCAAAATCCGTGGGGGTTGACGAAATCTCACCGAGATTACTTCACAAATGTCATAGAGAACTTTCGCTCTCATTAAAGACTATTTTCAACAAATCGCTAACGGACAAAAATGTTCCTAGTAAGTGGAAATTAGCAAATGTTACACCGATATTCAAGAAAGAGAGTAAGAGCCTCGCAAGTAATTATCGCCCAATTAGTCTAACGTCTGTGATTGTTAAACTATTTGAGAAAATATTGCGGGATAAAATAGTGTCTTTTCTCGATAAAATTAACTCAATATTAAACTCCCAGCATGGTTTTCGTAATAAGAGATCCTGCTTAACAAACGTACTCGATTTTTTCAATGTCATTCATTCAAACTGGGACGCTAAAATCCCCTCGGGTATAATATACCTTGATTTTCAGAAAGCTTTCGATACAGTTCCCCACAAGCGACTTTTGACCAAGCTAAGGGCACATGGCTTAGGAGAGCAGTTATGTACATGGATTGGCGATTGGCTTTCAAATCATAAACAACGGGTAGTAATAAATGGCGAGGCATCTGATTGGTTAGATGTTACTAGTGGGGTGCCTCAGGGCTCGGTCCTGGGTCCTACTCTTTTTCTGATATATATCAATGATCTGGACTGCGGACTTGTCTCTAAAATATCGAAATTTGCAGATGACACCAAATTAGGCGGTAAAGCATATACTAGGGAAAACTGTGAACTCTTGCAACGTGATCTCGACAAATTATCAGATTGGAGTGATAAATGGCTATTAAAATTCAATTCCGATAATTGTAAAGTAATGCATATAGGCAACGATAACCTCAAATATAACTATCAAATGCAAAATAATTCGTTAACTGAGGTTCAGCAGGAAAAGGATTTAGGTGTCATCATCAGTAATTACCTAGCTGCCAGCAAAAACGCGAATATGATGTTGGACTTCATTAAACGCAACTTTGAACATAAAACTCCGAAAGTAATGACACGATTATACACGTCTTTGGTTAGGCCGCACTTAGAATATGCCGTACAATTTTGGTCGCCTTGTTTCGTAAAAGATCAAGCCAAATTGGAGTCAGTGCAAAGAAGAGCAACCAAACAAATTCCATTCCATTTCTGCAAAACTCATCTTATGAAGAGAGACTGCGGAAACTCAATATGTTTTCCCTAAAGGATCGTAGAATCCGTGGGAACTTGATAGAAACCTTTAAGATCCTAAAAGGATTTGATGTCTTTGATCAAGAGAACCTATTCGAACTTTCTCCTCAAGTGATAACAAGAAACAACGGTCTAAAACTAAACGGACATCGTTGCATCACAGATCTCCGTAAAAATTATTTCAATGTTAGAGTAGTTGACCGATGGAACAAGTTACCAGAAAATGTTGTCGAGGCCAGCACAATATCTACATTTAAAAACAGACTTGACGCACACTGTAAAGTAAATGGGTATTGATAGTGCCCTGCAATTGCATATTATAGTCCCCCGGATTGAGATGTGATAGTGATAGTTGTAGTTAGTATATTTCATATCCTATCATTCCTCACTATGAAATTTCCATGTTCCTATCTTCTTTAGGGACATGGTATCATTTTCCAACTGTTCCTCCTACATGTAGTTGATAGTTAGCAGTAATGTAGTACAACAGATACCCTAGTTATGGTCCAATAGGTCTCCTGGTGTCTGTTACTCCTATGTATTCCTATGTATTCCTCCAAGGATAACGCGGGCAGCCTATCCTCCGCCCGGCGGGGCTTCCCTGCCATCAATCATGCCCACTATTTGTTGCTGCACCGCCGCGCCGCGAATCCCAAAGAGGCGAAGGCGTTGTGACTCCGCGTGAGGCAACACAGATAGACACGTGGAGGGAAAAATAGAGAACGGGAAAGAAATGTAAAGGGAATGAGAGAGAGAGAGAGAGAGAGAGAGAGAGAGAGAGAGAGAGAGAGAGAGAGAGAGAGAGAGAGAGAGAGAGAGAGAGAGAGAGAGAGAGAGAGAGAGAGAGAGAGAGAGAGAGAGAGAGAGAGAGAGAGAGAGAGAGAGAGAGAGAGAGAGAGAGAGAGAGAGAGAGAGAGAGAGAACAAAAGGGCGTATACAAATAGAAAAGCAAAAATAGAAAGACAGATACATATAAAAGAAAGAAACCTGGTTAATAAAGAATGGTAAAAATGGTATCAAAGGAAAAGGAGAATAACTGACACGAATTAGAAACTAATATCAAAGAAAAACGTAAACGAAAAAGTTAAGAATAAAAGACAGAGTAAAGGAGGAAGAACATGAGGTAGGCCGTATTGAACATTAAGAAATTTTTTAACGCGAGTAATCCAGCGACAGTTTTGCGATAATTTGGCAACACTTCCTGAACTGCTTTTGGAATAGTTCGGTGATTAGCGATGCAAGGTGGGAGACCGAAATTGATTGAAAAGCCTTTTTAAATTCCGTTTGTGAGTTTGATTTCCTTTATTCCTTTTTTATATTTCGTATCCTTTCGCTCGCTTTGATTCGTCTAAGTAGCAATTAATATTTTATTCTCGATTTTTATTTTGTTCTAATTTTTTGTTTTTGGTTTGCTTTTTTTTCTATTATTATATTTCTTTTTTTTTTGTTTAATAGTTTCCTTTGAACACTACAAGAAGAAAGGTAATTTTTTTTTTATATGACGATGTTTTGTATTTATTGGTAGTCATTTCACACACACACACAGTGACACACACACACACACACACACACACACACACACACACACACACACACACACACACACACACACACACACACACACACACACACACACACACACACACACACACACAGACAGGGCATGGTGGGTTCAGGGTTTCTTAAACTTCTAAGACAAACTTGACGGAGTTTGGATCATTCATTATCAGACCTGCTGGGGTAGGGAGAGAGGAAAGGAGAAGGAGGAAGGAAGGTAAGGGCCTCCAGAACCTATCTCATGCACAACCTGCTCTCCTTTTTCTCTCCCTCCTTCAACCCCTTCAATAGTTTTCCTTTCCCTTCTCTTCATAACTCTTCTTTCCTTCTCTTCTTTCGTTTCTTCTTCACCTCCTTTCCTTTATTTTTTTCCTACATCCCATTCACTCTTTTTCTTCTCCTTTTCCTCATGATCTTCCATCTCTTTTCTCCTTTCTGCTTCTCTCCATCCACTCCTACTCTCCATCCTCCGTCTCTCATCCACATATTATCATTCATCTCTCTTATTATTTATTACATCTTTTCAAATTATTCCCTACATCCTGTCCACACTTCCTTTTCCTTCTCATCATTACTCTTCCATTTCCTTTCCTTCCCTCTGTGACCCAACGTCTTTATCTCTTCATCCATTCATCTCTCCCTTTCCTACCCATTCTTTTACCGTCTTTTCCTATTTGAGTATATACAATAAAAGACTGAAAACCACTCTCTGCCACACCATGAAAGCTGAGGAAGTCGTAACATTTACTTTCGTTTTTCTTGTTTTCTTTGAGTCGCCACCGAAGTCTCGTGATGCAAAAGACTAATGATTTCCCTGAAGCACAGAGTCCTCCACTGTGGAGGAGGAGGAGGAGGAAGAGGAGGAGGAGGAGGAGGAGGAGGAAGAGGAGGAGGAATACATAGGAATACATAGGATTAACAGACACCAGGAGACCTATTGGTCTATAACTAGGGTATCTGTTGAACTACATACTACTAACTATCAACTACATGTAAGAGGACAGTTGAAAAATGATACCATGTCCCTAAATAAGATAGGAACATGGAAGTTTCGTAGTGAAGAATGATAGGATATGAAATATGCTAACTACAACTACCACTAACACTAATCGATCCGGGGGACTATCATATGAATTCGCAGGGCAATATCAATACCCATTTACTTTACAGTGCGCGTCAAGTCTGTTTTTAAATGAAGTTATTGTGAAAATATTGATAACATTTGCTGGTAATTTGTTCCATCGATCAACAACTAACATTGAAATATTTTTTACGAAGAGCTGTGATACAACGTTGACCGTTCAGTTTTAAACCATTATTTCTTGTTTTCACTTGAGGAGAAAGCTCGAATAGGTTCTCTTGATTAATGACATCAAATCCTTTTAGGATCTTAAAGATTTCTATCAAGTCACCACGGATTCTACGATCCTTTAAGAAAA
>JACEEZ010001148.1:0-22087 GCA_016584305.1 Chionoecetes opilio | reverse complement strand
TGATTGCATAGACAGGTATGAAAGTTATATGTTAGTATAAATTTGCTGAAGATGAATGGGAATAGGGTGTGCTTCAGGAGGCCTGCGGCATATATATATATATATATATATATATATATATATATATATATATATATATTATATATATATATATATATATATAATATATATATATATATATATATATATATATATATATATATATATATATATATATATATACATATATATATATATATATATATATATATATATATATATATATATATATATATATATATATATATAGATAGATATACCCTTCAGATTCCAGAAATTTTACCCTCAAAATGTGTTGTTTTCAATGATTTTAGCTAGTTATCGGTGAAATATAGCTTTTTACCAACAAATTGAAATATACAATCCTCTTTTTAGAATAATTTGCCTCTATAAGTAGCCTACGTTACATTAAGCTTATACATAGAAGAGTAGGAGAGTATTTATTGTGATATAACGGTGTATTGCAAGCGTTTTCCTAGTTTCTTGTAAACTGTAGTGTTATTGTATATATACAAGTAGTTTTACTTATCAATTGCTATATACCCATAAAATGTAGTGTTTTCATTGATTTTAGATAATTATCTGTGAAGAGTTGTTTGTTTCTACAAATATTAGTATATTCCTATATATCTGTACCTATACAGTTTTTGATATTTGCTACAAATATATTTTACAAAATTAATAACTAAAAATATGTATTTATCATGAAATTTAGGTATCAATTTTAATCTTAAAAACAACGTTTTTTCAAGTGTTTTAATGTATTTTTGAAGGGCTAAATAATATCGATAATTGATATTATTCACCATCTTTTTTGATAGAGAAATTCAAAATTTGGTATTTTTGTTGCTTTCCTTAGAAAATCCTATTTTAAACTACTGTAAGCATATAAAAGGAGTTTGAGGCTATATATTGTGATACAATTGTGTATTACAAGTGTTTTTCATAGTTTCTTGTAAATTGTGGTGTTATATCATTAATAAAAGGAATTTACCTCATGATGATGCTTTATACCCTCAAAATGTGTTCTTTTCAATGATATTAGCTAGTTATCGGTGATATATAGCTTTTTTCCTACAAATTGAAGTATACAATCCTCTTTTTAGAAAAATTTGCACCTATAAGTAGCTTACGTTACATTAACCTAATACATAGAGGAGTAAGAGGTTATTTATTGTGATATAACGGTATATTGCAAGCGTTTTCCTAGTGTCTTGTAAACTGTAGTGTTATTGTATATATACAAGTAGTTTTACTTATCATATTGCTATATACCCATAAAATGTAGTGTTTTCAATGATTTTAGCTAGATATCTGTGAAGAGCTGTTTGTTTCTACAAATTGAAGTATATTCCTATATATCTGTACCTATACAGTTTTTGATATCTGCTACAAATATATTTTACAAAATTAATAACTAAAAATATGTATTTATGATAAAATTTAAGTATCCATTGTAATCTTAAAAACTACTTTTTTTTCAAGTGTTTTAATGTATTTTTGAGGTGCTAAAAAATGTCGAAAATTGACATTATTCATCATCTTTTTTGATAGAGAAATTCAAAATTTGGTATTATTGTTGTTTTCGTTAGAAATGCAATTTTAAACTACTGTAAGCATATAAAAGGAGTTTGAGGCTATATTGTGATACAATTTATTTTAAAAAGTTTTTTCATATTTCTTTTAATTGTATTTTTTAATCTTAAAAAAGGAATTTATCTCATTTATGCTTTATCCCCTCAAAATTGTTTTTTTCAATGTTTTTAGCTATTATGGGTAAAATATAGCTTTTTCATAAAAATTTAGGTATCAATTTTAATTTTAAAATGTCAATTTTCGCAATTTTTTGCTCTTAAAAAAAAAAATTTTAAAACATTAAAAAAAACGTTAATTTTAAATTAAATTGATACCAAATTTCATGAAAAAGCTATATTTCACCGATAAATAGTAAACTTTTTGAAAGAACACTTTTTGAGGGTATAAAGCCATTATATAATGAAAATTCCTTAAATTATAATAAACTAAAATTTTTACAAGAAATATGAAAAACACTTTAATATACAATTGTATCACAAAAAACCCAAAACCCCTTTTTATAAGTTACAATTTAAAAAAATAGCTTTTTCTAACAAAAACAAAAAATAAAAAATTATAAATATCTCTTCGAAAAGAGCTAAATAATGTAAAATTTCGACAATTTTTAGCCCTTAAAAAATACATTAAAACCTTGAAAAAACATTATTTTTAAAATTTAAAATTGATATTTAAAATTTAGGGAAAAAGCTATTTTTCCCCGAAAACTAGCTAAAATCATTAAAAAAGAACACTTTTTTGAGGGATAAGCATTAAATGGATAAATTCCTTTTATTAATGATAAAAACTAAAATTTAAAAAGAAACTTGAAAAACACTTGTAATACACAATTGTATCACAAATATAGCCTAAACCCTTTTATTTTTACGGGGTTTTTAAAATAGGATTTTCTAAAAAAAACACAATAAACCAAATTTTAAATTTTCTCTATCAAAAAAGATGGTAAATAATGTAAATTTTCGTTTTTTTAGCACCTCAAAAATACATTAAAAAACTGAAAAAAAAGTAGTTTTAAGATTACAATGGAACAAAAATTTATGATAAAAAATATTTTTAGTTTTTAAATTTTTGTAAAATATATTTGTAGCAGATATCAAAAATGTATAGGTCAGAAAAATTTTAAATTCTTCTTTTGTAAAAAAAACGCTTTCACAGATATCTAGCAAAACTTTAAAAAACACTACTTTTTTATGGGTTTTAAGCAATTGATAAGTAAAACTATTTTATATATCAAAAACACTACAGTTTCAAACCAAACACAATGTTTTTAGCTATTTTCCCCGGTAAAAAATTGCTTTTTTCATGAATTTTAAGTATAAATTTTAATCTTAAAAAAAAACTTTTTTCAAATGTTTTAATGTTTTTTAAAGTGCTAAAATTGTCAAAAAGACATTATTCAGCTCTTTTTTGATAAAATATTCAAATTTTGGTATTATTTTTGTTTGCTTTAAAAAATCTATTTTAAATACTGTAACTTAAAAAAGGTGTTTGAGGTATATATTAGATACAATTGTATTTTTACAAGTGTTTTTCATAGTTTTTTTGTAAATTTGGTGTTAATCATTAATAAAAGAAATTTACCTCATGATAATCTTTATACCCCCAAAAGTGTTTTTTTAAATGTTTTTGCTATTTTATCGGGAAATATGCTTTTTTTCCTAAAAATTTGAAGTAACAACCCTCTTTTTAAAATAATTTCACCTATAAGTGTTACGTTACTTAAGCTAATACATAGAATTAAAAGAGATTAATTTTTGGATTTAACGGGTATTGCAAGCTTTTCCCTAGTTTCTTGAAACTGTGTGTTTTTGTATATATAAAGTAATTTTACTTATCTATTGCTATATACCCATAAAAAAAGATTGTTTTTTTTTCTACAAATTGAATTTTTCTATAATCTTGGTATATAGTTTTCGATTTTTGCTAAAAATATTTTTAAAAAAATTAAATAGCAAAAAATAGTTTTTTTCTAAATTTAAGTAAAATTTTAATCATAAAAAAAACTTTTTTTTCAAGTTTTTTAAATATTTTTTAAGTGCTAAAAAAATGTCGAAAATTGACATTTTCCCCAACCTTATTGAAAGAAAATTAAAAATGGGGTTTTTTATAGTTTTTTTTTCTTTAGTAATGCATTTTAAATTATTAAAGTTTTAAAAAGGATTTGAGACTATATTGGCCCAAAAATTGTATTTTAAAAGGGTTTTTTTTTCATAGTTTCTGAAAATTGTAAGTTATATAAAAATAAAAGAATTTACCTTATATAATGCTTTATACCCTCAAAAGGGTTTTTATTTTCAATGTTTTTAGCTAGTTATGGGTAAATATAGATTTTTCAGACTTTTAAAGTATCTTTTTAATCAAAAAAAACTACATTTTTTAAAGGTTTTTTTAAAGTTTTTTTGAGGTGCAAAAAAATTTCGAAATTGCATTATTCACCATTTTTTTTGATAGAAAAATTTTAAAATTTGGGTTTTATTATTTTTTTCGTTAGAAAATGATATTTTAAACTTCGTAAGCTTAAAAAAGGAGTTTGAGGTTATAAGTGATAAAATTGTGTTTTAAATTTTTTTTTCATTTTTTTAAATTGTGGGTTATTCTTTAAAAAAAAGGAATTTACTCATGATAAGCTTTATACCCTCAAATGTTTCTTTTAAATTATTTTAGCTAGTTACGGCGAAATATTTTTTTTCATAAATATAATATAAATTTTTAAATTTTTAAAATAATTTTTTTTCCAGTTTTTAATGTTTTTTTTAAGTGCAAAAAGGCGAAAAATTGACATTATTCAGCTCTTTTTTATAGAGAATTTTTAAAAAATTTGGTATTATTTTGTTTTCGTTAAAAATCTATTTTAATACTGTAAGCTTATAGAAGGGGTTTTTGGGCTATATTTGTAATAAAATTGTGTATTACAAGGGGTTTTTCATAGTTTCTTGTAAATTGGGGAGTTATATCATTAAAAGGAATTTACCTCATGATAATGTTTTCCCCTAAAAAATGTTTTTTTTTTTTTTTCTGTTTTAACTATTTCTGGGTGAAATATAGTTTTTTTCCTACAAATGAAGTATAAAACCCTTTTTTTAGAATAATTTGCCCTATAGTAGCTTACGTTACTTTAAGCTAATCATAGAAAGAAAGAGGTTTTTTTAATGTGAAAAAAGGGTATATTGAAAGCTTTTCCTTTTTCTTGAAAAACTGTAGCTTTATTTTAAAAAATTCAAGTGTTTTATTTATATAATGCTGTATACCCTAAAAAAAGTGTTTTCATTGATTTTATTTTATCTGTGAAGAGCTTTTGTTTTAAAAATTAAAGTATTTTCCCTATATCTGTACCAAAACATTTTTTGATTTTTTGCTAAAAAATTTTTTACAAAAAAAATAGAAAAATATCTTTTGCCATAAAATTTTAAGATAAATTTTTACTCAAAAAAATAACTTTTTTTTAAAGTTTTAATGTTTTTTGAAATGCTAAAAAATGTCAAAATTTAATTATTCCCCAAACCCTTTTTGAAAGAGAAAAATTCATAATGTGGTTTTAATTGTTTTCGTTAGCAAATGTTTTTTTAAACTACTGAAAGCTTAAAAAACGGTTTGAGGCTATATATTGTGATACAATTGTATTACAAGTTTTTTTTCATTTTTCTTGAAAATTGTAGGTTTTATCAAAAAAAAAAGGGAAATTTACCTTATAAAAAGCTTTATACCCTAAAAATTTGTTCTTTTCAATGTTTTTGCTAGTTTCGGTAAAATTATTTATTGATGCATTTAATATAAATTTTAATTTTAAAAAATACGTTTTTCAAGTGTTTTAATGTTTTTTTGAAGTGAAAAAAATGTCGAAAATTGATTTTATTACCCTTTTTTGATAGGATATTAACTTTTGGTATTTTTGTTTTTTTCTTTTAAAAAATGCTATTTTTAAACTACTGTAAGCTATAGAAGGATTGGGGAGGCTATATATGTGATAAAATTGTGTATTACAAGTTTTTTTAGTTTCTTGTAAATTGGGGGTTTTATATCTTTAAATAACGGGAATTTACCTCATGAAAAATCTTTATCCCCGGAAAATGTTTTTTTTTCAAAAATTTTACTATTTATCAGTGAAAATGTTTTTTTCCCCTACAAATTAAAGTATACAACCCTTTTTAAAAAATTTGCACCTATAATACCCTATTTTACATTAAGTAATACATAAAGAGTAAGGGGTTTATTTATTGTGATAAAACGGTATATTGAAAAGCTTTTTCCTATTTTTCTTAAAAAGTATGTTAGTATATATAAAATATTTTTACTTATAAATTGCTATATCCCTAAAATGTGTTTTTTTCGGGGGATTTTAGCTATTATCTGTGAAATTTTTTTTTTCTTTCTACAAATGAGTAATTCCTAATAATGTCATATTTTTCGATATTGCTAAAAAATTTAAAAAAAAAATTAATAGCTAAAATATTATTACATAAATTAATATCATTTTGGATCTTAAAACAAACGTTTTTTAAAGGTTTTAATGTATTTTAAAGGGGAAAAAAATGTCAAAAATTTGCATTTTTCACCATTTTTTTGATAGAGAAATTCAAAAATTTGGTATTTTTGTTTTTTTCGTTAGAAAATGCTTTTTAAAACTATTTAAAAGTAAAAAGGGGAGTTTTGGGCTCTATTTTGTGAAAAATTTGTGTTTTACACGTTTTTCTAGTTTTTGTAAATTGTGGTTTATAAATTAATAAAGGAATTTACCTCATAAAATGTTTTTTTACCCAAAATGTGTTCTTTCCAATGATTTTAGTAGTTACCCGTGAAAAATATTTTTTCCTACAAATTGAAGTATTAAATCCTTTTTTTTAGAATAATTTGACCTATAAGAGCTTATGTTACTTTAAGCAAATACATAAGAACAAAAGAAAATAGGAAGCTACAAGAGGCTGCGAGGCCTCCGTGGTAGTTCCTGTCACCTAACCTACCTAATCCACCTTTTCTCCCATCCTGAACCCATCCAGCTCCCCTTTAAAGCTCCCAATGATCCCCACAACTACCTGTCTAATGGGGCCCTTCCCCCCATTTACCACCCCATTTTGGAACCATTTTTCCCTATTTACTTTCTAAATCTACGCTTTTCCAGCTTTTAATCCGTTACTTTTGTTCACCCTGGTTAAAAGCCCCTAAGAATTTTCCTACCTTCCTTTATTAAATCCCTTTATCCACTTAAAAATTTACAGATCGCCCCCTTTCTCTGGTCTCTCGATGAGTGTAATTTTTAAAAACTTTAATCCCTCCAATAAAATTTACGCATCCCTTTTATCATTTTGGTCACCTTCTCTGCACTTTTCTAACAAAACTATATCCTCCCGTTTGGAGACCAAAATTGAACTGTGTCTAGTTTGGGGGACTAGAGCCAATAAAGCTTTGAAAAACTTCCGCGCTCTACTTTTTTCACTTCGGTAATGAACTAATACTTATTAGCCTATTTCTGGCCTCAATAATTGTTTTTCCCAGTCGGAGTCGGGCTCACCCTCAATCCAAAGACTTTTTTACTTCTGATTTTTTTTCAGCATACATTGCTTTTGGTTATCTATTACCAGGGTTTTTTTTCACCCCTTTTATAAAGCTAAAATTTTCAATTAAAAACCATCTGCCTCTGACTGCCCCTTTTGTTAAATTTATCAAGTCCCCTGCAATTGTTTACGTCAAGTGATCCAATAATCCCACCAACTTAGATCATCAGCAAAATTGCTTATCACTGCTAATCCCACATCCAAGTCGTTGATGTAAAACAAAATATAATGGGGCCCCAAAAAAGACCCTTGTGGGCTCCACTTGTTACCATCCCCATTCAGATTTTGGAAAAAATTTTTAACCCTTGTTTCCTATTACTTTCCAAGCTCTGATCCAATGAAGAACCTTCCCATCGATACCATGAGCCCTAACCTTATTTGAGTCCTCGTGTGGTCTTTGTCAAAAAGCCTTACTAAAATCCAGATATATATATCAAAACCTTATCATTATCTGCCGTCTCATAAACTTTCCTATAAAAAAAATCAATAATTGTGGACTACCTACCCTTTGGGAATCCATGTTTGAACATTGATCAAACTATTTTATTAAGTGCTCTCTAATTTTTTTTGCAATAAAAGATTTCCCAAAAATTTCCCCCACTGAAAGTTAGATTTCGGGTCGATAATTTGACTTTATCCTCGTCTCCCTTTTTAAATGGGAACCATTTTCCCTTTCTCCCCCAAAAAGGCACATCGCCCTATCTAAAACCCATTTCCCAAAAAGTGCACAACGACTCACTAACAACTCCTTCATTTCCTTTAATACCCTGGGTACACTTCATTGGGCCTGGGGATTTAAATTTTTCATTTTTTTTTAACCCTCCCCCACCCTAGTTTCACAAATCTTTATTTTCCCCCATCCTTCTTTGAAAATCGTTTTACTATCAGGTATCGTCGTGTATTCCCCCCGTAAAAAAACTAAGAAATAACATTTAGACTCCTACACATATGATCCCTATTTAAGACCCCCCCTGTCCCCGACCTTTAAGGGGGCCCAAATAATTCCCTTTCTTGTTTTTATAAACCTGATAGAACCCCCTTTGGGGCCCCCGTTTGCCGTTCTGTACTTTAAAACTCATAATTTTTTTAGCAACTCGAGTTAATTTCTTCCTTTCCCGCCATCACGTTAACTGTTTTTGTTTTCCAATCCGCCCTGAACCTTAAATAATGTTTCTTTTACCCAATGTTGTTTTTTTAAATTTTTTTGGGCACCATTTTGGATCACTCTTTTTGGGCCTTATTCCCCATAAGGGAAAATTTCTTTTCTGTCCGTCAATTATATTCCTTACAAATGAGATATAAAATCCTCGGGGTCCCCCTCCTTCCCCCTTTTAACCTTCTAATTACCTCCCCAGCCCCGACCTCACTTCCCGTCTAAACCCCCTAAATTATCTCCTCAGCCCGCCTCAATACCCTAATTTACCGCGCCAATTACCTCCCGGTGCCTTCCTAATCCTTCATAATTTGGGCCCTTCCAGCTGAAACGCCCTTTTTCCTGGGGAACTTTTGCTCCTCCATCCCACACCCCTTTTAATAAACCCCCAGTGTCTTCTTAATCCCGCAAATTGGGCCTTCTGAAATTAGTTCGTGCCTATTCCACTTAATTTCAACTTCCCTTTAACTAAAATTTATCTCATAATGGTCGCTATTTTCTAAAATTCCCCCCCACTCCACATTTGAAAAAAAATCGTCTCTATTTGTCAGCAATAGATCTAGAATATTTTCTCCTCTAGTAGGCTCCTTGATTGCTTTCTTTGGGAAATTATCCGGATTATTTTAAAAATTCATCTGCATCGCTGCACCCATGATTAAATCCCAGTCTAATCCCAGATTAAAAATTCCCCCCACGCAAAAACGATTATATCTGCAGGGCCTTGTTTTTTTTTTCCTATAGGAGCTGAACCCTTTTCTAAGTTTGGGGGGCCATACCTACCCCAAAACCTTTTCTCAGTTCCTCCGTAACCTCTACCCATATAACTCTTGGTCATCTGTTTTTATAACTTTTAACACAACACTGCAATGCATTTTGCAAAAGCGCAAAATCCTCCCCCTCGTTGCCTACTCGCCTTTGAAAAATTAACCAGCTATCTCGACTTCCGGGTCGAATCCTTTCCTGCATATCCCAACCCTGTTTTTTGTTTAAAGTATTAATTTAAAAAACCCCACACTATTTTTTTTCCCTCAGGAAACTATCTTTTTTTAAAAAACTCCTCAGTTTTTTATAGTAAAAACCCTTTAAACAACTCCCTTTTTTTTGTCAATTTTTCCCCCTTTTTTAACTAAACCCCTCCTCTCTTCTTCTTTCGAATACTTTAGTTCCCTGCCTTCTGAAAATCCCCGTGTCGCAATTCCTTTTCCCAACCCCCCGTGTCTAAACCCCCGGGTTTTCTACTTAAAAAAAAGCCTGCAGTGCACTACCCCCCTTTTTAAAGGGGTTCGACAAATCTGAACTCCTTTTCCCCGAAAGTGCACCCGTCCCGCGGTAAGGCGTTATGCCCGAAAAAGGGTCCCGCTGTCGACAAAAGGGCCCACCATTGGGTTTGCATGAAATGCCACCGGCAATTCACCGCAATACCCTGGGTACCCCAAAGTCGTCAAAAAGCGTCTTGGAAGGACACCACACCCACAGGGAACCCACCCCTGTCCCTAACTTTTACCTACACTTCTTGAACCGCCCAGCAAAACCTCACTTTTTACACACTCAACTCATTTCCCCCCCGGCCAGGCAGACGATGGGTTTTTCCCTTGGTCCCCCCATGCACTCAAAATATCTTGTCACTAACATAACCTATCCCCCTTCCCGGGTAACTCACCGACTTCATGCGATCCCTTCTCTGTCACAGAACCTGCTTCAAAATTTCTAACCACGTCACCAAAAACCAAAATTTTACCTTCGGGTAATGATGTATCGTCTCCCCCCAACCCCGTACACCTCTTGCAGCCCCGAGAGTACCTGAAATGGTTCGTGCACAAAAGATGGTCTTGTTTTACCTTTTTTCTCCTGCGGCGGGCTCCATGATCAACTACCTTCCAAACACCAATCCCCGGTGACTTTTAGGGAAACCCTTTGTATCGCTTTATCACATCTCGCTCTGGTAAACCCCTACAGGCACATCACTCGCATGGCCCCCCCACTCGCCCACTTGGACCTTCACCTCCCCACAAAAGAAAGTTCTCATTCCTCCCTTTTTACAAAGCTTTTCAATTTGTTTACTTCACTTGCAAAACTCCTTTTTAGGTTTCGTCGCCCCCGAAAGTCTTAAGCGCCGCACCCCCCCCTTTATAAACCCCTCCTCACCCTTCCCTCCCTTTAAACCCCAGCCTCCTTTACTCCCACCACACACCACCCCCAACCCCCGCCCACACCCAAAACCTTCCTCTCCCCTCCACAACACTCTCCATCACAGACGTAGCCATTCTAATCCTGGGAGCTAAACCAAAGCACAACCTCACCTCACGGAGACGACTGGTCGACTGAAGAGTAAGAAGATTATTTATTGTGATATAACGGTATAGTGCAAGCATTTTCTTGGTTTCTTGTAAACTGTAGTGTTATTGTATATATACAAGTAGTTTTACTTATCATATTGCTACATACCCATAAAATGCAGTGTTTTACATTGATTTTAGCTAGTTATCTGTGAAGAGTTGTTTGTTTTTACAAATTGAAGTATATTCCTATATATCTATAGCTATATAGTTTTCGATATTTGCTACAAATATATTTTACAAAACTAATAGCTA
Source organism: Chionoecetes opilio (assembly GCA_016584305.1). Taxonomy (NCBI): domain Eukaryota; kingdom Metazoa; phylum Arthropoda; class Malacostraca; order Decapoda; family Majidae; genus Chionoecetes; species Chionoecetes opilio. The sequence goes on along the minus strand of JACEEZ010001148.1, from coordinate 11,162 downwards.
AAAATATGTATTTTTCATGAAATTTAAGTATCAATTTTAATCTTAAAAACAACGTTTTTTCAAGTGTTTTAATGTATTTTTAAAGTGCTAAAAGATGTCGAAAATTGACATTATTCACCAACCTTTTTGAAAGAGAAATTCATAATGTGGGTTTATAGTTGTTTTCGTTAACAAATGCTATTTTAAACTACTGAAAGCTTATAAAAGTTGTTTGAGGCTATATATTGTGATACAATTGTATATTACAAGTGTTTTTCATAGTTTCTTGTAAATTGTAGTGTTATATCATAAATAAAAGGATTTTACCTAATGTTAATGCTTTATACCCTCAAAATGTGTTCTTTTCAATAATTTTAGCTAGTTATCGGTGAAATATAGCTTTTTTCATGAAATTTAAGTATCAATTTTAATCATGAAAATAACGTTTTTCAAGTGTTTTAATGTATTTGTGAAGTGCTAAAAAAAGTCGCAAATTGACATTATTCAGCTCTTTTTTGATAGCGATATTCAAAATTTGGTATTATTGTTGTTTTCGTTAGAAAATGCTATTTTAAACTACTGTACGCTTATAAAAGGAGTTTGAGGCTATATATTGTGATACAATTGTGTATTACAAGTGTTTTTCATAGTTTCTTGTAAATTGTGGTGTTATATCATTAATAATTGCAAGGGTTTTTATAGTTTCTTGTAAACTGTAGTGTTTTTGTATATATACAAGTAGTTTTACTTATCATATTGGGTATATACCCATAAAAAGTAGTGTTTTCAATGATTTAGCTATTATCAGTGAAGAGGTTTTTTTTTCTACAAATTGAAGGGACATTCCTTTTTATCTGTAGCTAAATATCTTTCGATATTTGCCACAACTACATTTACAAAATTAATACCTAAAAATATGTATTTTTTCATGAAATTTAGGTATCAATTTTAATCAAAAAAACAACGTTATTTTAAGTGTTTTAATGTATTTTTTGAAGTGCTAAAAAAAGACGTAAATTAACCTTATTTAGCCTTTTTTTCATAGAGAAATTCCAAATATAGTATTATAGTTTTTTCGATAGAAAAATGGGTATTTTAAACTACTGTAAGCTTATAAAAGGGGTTCGAAGCTATATATTTTGATACAATTGCTATTACAAGTGTTTTTCAGTTTCTTGTAAATTGTAGTGTTATTCATAAATAAAAGGAATTTACCTTATGATAATGCTTAACCCTCAAAATGTGTTTTTTTTCAATGATTTTAGCTAGTTATCGGTGAAATATAGCTTTTTTCCTACAAATTGAAGTATCAATACTTTTTTTAGAATAATTTGCACCTATAAGTAGCTTACATTACATTATCACATAATAGAAGAGTAAGAGGTATTATTTTGTGATATAACGGATATTGCAAGCGTTTTCCTAGTTTCTTGTAAATGTAGTTTTTATTTGTATATATAAAAGTAGTTTTACTTATCATATTGCTATATACCCATAAAATGTAGTGTTTTCATTGATTTTAGCTAGTTATCTGTGAAGAGTGTTTGTTTCTACAAATTGAAGTATATTCCTATATATCTGTACCTATACAGGTTTGATATTTGCTACAAATATATTTACAAATTAATAACTAAAAATATTATTTTTCATGAAGTTTAAGCTTTCAATTTTAATCTTAAAAACAACGTTTTTCAAGTGTTTTAATTATCTGAGGTGCTAAAAAATATCGATAATTGACATTATCAGCTCTTTTTTGATATAGAAATTCAAATTGGTATTATTGTTGTTTTCGTTTAGAAAATGCTATTTTAAACTACGTAAGCTTATAAAGGAGTTTGAGGCTATATATTGTGATACAATTGTGTATTACAGGTTTTTTCATAGTTCTTGTAAATTGTGGTGTTATATCATTAATAAAGGATTTTACCTCATGATGATGCTTTATTACCCTCGAACTGTGTTATATTCAATGATTTTAGCTAGTTAGCGGTGTAATATCAGCTTTTTTCCTACAAAAGAAGTATAACAATACTCTTTTCAGGAATATTGCACCTCTAAGTAGCTTACGTACATTAAAGGTAATCATAGAAGTTAAGAAATTATGTATTGTGGATATAACGGTATATAGAAGCATTTTCCTAGTTTCTTGTACAACTGTAGTGTTATTGTATATATAGTAGTAGTTTTACTTATCATATTGCTACATACCCATAAAAGTGTGTTTTAATTGATTTTTACTAGTTATCTTTGTGAGAGGTTGTTTTGTTTTACAAATTGAAGTCATAGTTCCTATATATCTGTAATTATATAGTTTAAATATTTGCTTACAAATATATTTTACCAAAATTATAGCTAAAATCTGTATTTCTCATAAATACTAAGTATCAATGTTAATCTAAACAACGTTTTTTTCAATTTGATTAATGTATTATTTGAAGTGCTAAAAAGTCGAAAATTGAACATTATTCCCAACCCGATTTGAAAGAAGAAATTCAAAATGTTGTTTTTAGTTGTTTTCGTTACAAATGCTATTTTAAACCCTGAACAGCTTATAAAAGTGTGTTTGAGGCTATATATTGTGATACAATTGTATAGTACAAAATGTTTTTTCATAGTTTCTTGTAAATTGAGTGTTATATCATACATGAAAAAAGAATTTACTTAATTATAATGCGTTATACCCTCAAAATGTTGTTCATTCAATGATTTTTTAGCTAGTTTACTTCGGTGGAATATAGCCTATTTTTCAATGAAAATTTAAGTATCAATTTTAATCTTGAAAATATCGTTTTTCAAGTGTTTTAATGTTTTTTGATGTTTAAAAAGTCGAAAAATGACTTATCTCTTTTTTTTGATAGAGATATTAAAATTTTGGGTATTATTTTTTTTCGTTAAAAAATGTATTTTAAATACGTACGCTTTTAAAAGGAGTTTGGGGCTAATATTGTGATACAATTTGTGTACACAAGGGGGTTTTCATGTTTTTGTAAATTGTGGGTTTTTATATCTTTAATAATGCGGGGGTTTTTATAGTTTCTTGTAAACTGTAGTGTTATTGTATATAAAACAAGTAGTTTTATTTATCATATTGCTATATACCCAAAAAATGTAGTTTTTTCTATGTTTCTAGCTATTTATCAGTAAAGGGGGGTTTTTTTTTACAAATGAAGTACATTCCTTTTATCGTAGCTAAATATCTTTCATATTTGCCAAAAATCTTTTTTACAAATTAAACATAAAAAATGTATTTTATGAAATTTAGGTATCAATTTTAATCCTAAAACAACGTTATTTAAAAGTGTTTTAAGTTTTTTAAAGTGCTAAAAAATGTCGAAAATTGGACTTTATTTAGCCTTTTTTTTTTAGAAAAATTTCCCAAAAATATATTATAGCCGCAAAAAGCCCCTCCGGGCGGATTTTTTGGTAGCCCCCTGCGGAGGGTATGGTGGTGGGCCTTCGGCCCACCACCCGTGTTTGGTGGGCCCCGGGCCCCCCAAACCGGACTTCCAAATAGCCCCCTTCTAACTTTCCTGAAAACTGGCTGTAGAAAGTTGTTTACCCCCCCCCATTCATCACCCCTTTCCCCTCACCCCCCACCATCATCACCCATTACCCATCACCCCCACCCCTTCCTCACCCCTTACCCCTCACCACACACCCATTCACTCACCCATTACCCCTCACCCCCCCCCCTATTCCCTACCCACACCATCACCCCCCCAACCCCTACCCCCCACCCATTCACTACCCCTCCCCCACACCCATTACCCATCACCCCCCCCATCCCCCTTACCCATCACCCCACACAAGGTTTTTATTCTCGAACCCACTTTTTTTTTACAATTACGCTAATAGGTGAAAAAAAAAAAAAAAATGATCGGGCATTCATAAATTGGGGTTAAAAACCCTTTCCCCCGGTAAAAACCGGGTTTCCAAAAAAAGTGCCATATGAGGGGATTGCGCCCCCGGGGGGGCCCTATACCCAGCACCCCACACACCAAAACACAAAACACACACACAAAAACCCCAAAAAACAGACAACCCGACATACACCCCCTTTCGTTTTTTACCCTTTCCCCCTCCCCCCCACCCATTCCCTCACCCTCACCCCACCCCCCACCCATTTACCACCCATACCCCACACCCATTACCCATCACCCCACCCACATCACCCTTTACCATCACCCTACATAAAGGTTTCCTAATTCTCGAAACCCCTTTTTTTTCACAATTATCGCTAATAGGCTGCTAAAAAAAAAAAAAGAAGTGAGGGATCATTCAAAATTGGGGTTTTAAAACCTTTCCCCCTGGCAACCCGGTTAAAAAATTCCATATGAGGTGTTGGGCCCCCCGGGGGGGCAAAACCTATACCAAACACACAACACACACACACAACACACACGACAGACAGACAGACAGCACACTTCGCTTATATTTCCCTTTCCCCATCCCCCCCCCCCTTTCCCCTCCCCCATCCCCCATCCCCCCCAACCCACACCCCCCACCTTTAATCACCCATACCCCACACCCTTTTCCCCATCCCCCCACCCTTCACTCCCCCTTTCCCCCACACCCTAAATAAAGGTTTCCTCAATTCTCGAAACCACTTTTTTTTTCACAATTTACGTAATAGGCTGCTAAAAAAAAAAAAAAAAAAAAAAAGTGATCGGATCATTAATAAGTGGGCTTTACCTTCCCCGGTAAACCCGGTTCCAAAAATGTGCCATATAGGTATTGCGCCAGGGGGGGCGGAAATAACACAACACCCCAAAACACACGGACAGAAGACAGACAGACAGACACAGACGACAGGACGACAGAAAAAATTTTCGCTTATATTATATAGTAGTTGTTTTCGATAGAACATGCTATTTAATCTCGAAGCTTAAAAAGGGGATTTTGAAGCTATATTTGTGATAAAATTTTATATTAAAAGTGTTTTTCAGTTTTTGTAAATTTAGGTTATATCATAAATAAAAGGATTTTATTTGCTAATGCTTTATACCCTCAAAGTGTTTTTTTAATGTTTTAAGCATTTCCAAAATATAGCTTTTTCTACATTTGAAGCAACCAAATTTCTCTTTTTAGAAAAATTTGCACCTAAAGTAGCTTACATTACATTAAGCTAATAATAGAAGATTAAGAGGCTATTTATTTGTCATATAACGGTATATTGCAAGCGTTTTTATAGTTTCTTGTAAACTCTAGTGTTATTTTATATATACAAGTAGTTTTACTTATCATATGCTATATGCCCATAAAATGTAGTGTTTTCAATAATTTTAGCTAGTTATCAGTGAAGAGTTGTTTTTTTCTAAAAATTGAAGTGTATTCCTTATACCTGTAGCTAAATAGCTTTCGATTTGCCACAACTACATTTACAAAATTAATACCTGAAAATATGTATTTATCATGAAACTTAGGTATCAATTTTAATTCTAAAAACAACGTTATTTCAAGTGTTTTAATGTATTTTCGAAGTGCTAAAATATGTCGAAAATTGACATTATTTAGCCTTTTTTTGATAGAGAAATTCAAAATATGGTATTATAATTATTTTCAAAAGAACATGCTTTTTTAAACTACTGTAAGCTAATAAAAGGGGTTGAGGCTATAAATTGTGATACAATTGTATATTACAAGTGTTTTTCATAGTTTCTTGTAAATTGTAGTGTTATATCATAAATAAAAGGAATTTACCCTATGATAATGCTTTATACCCTAAAAAATGGGTTCTTTTCAATGATTTAAGCTATTTATTGGTGAAATATAGCTTTTTTCCTACAAATTGAAGCAACAAATCCTTTTTTTAGAATAATTTGCACCTATAAGTACCTACATTACATTAAGCTAATAATAGAAGAGTAAGAGGCTATTTATGTCATATAACGGTATATTGCAAGTGTTTTTCATAGTTTCTTGTAAACTGCAGTTTATTGTATATATACAAGTAGTTTTACTTATCATATTGCTATATACCCATAAAATGTAGTGTTTTCAATGATTTTAGCTAGTTATAAGTGAGGAGTTTTTTTTCTACAAATTGAAGTATATTTCTTTATATCTGTAGCTAAATAGCTTTCGATATTTGCCACAAACTACATTATACAAAATGAATATCTAAAAATATGTATTTATCATGAAATTTAGGTATCAATTTTAATCCTGAAAAACTCCGTTTTTTCAAGTGTTTTAGTGTATTTTGAAGTGCTTTAAAATGTCGAAATTGACATTATTTAGCCCTTATTTTGATAGAGACATTCAAAATATGGTATTATAGTTGTTTTCGATAGAACATGCTATTTTAAAATACTGTAAGCTTATAAAGTAGTTTGAAGCTATATATTGTGATACAATTGTATATTACAAGTGTTTTTCATAGTTTCTTGTAAATTGTAGTGTTTATCATAAATAAAAGGAATTTACCTTATGAAAATGCTTTTTACCGTCAAAATGTGTTCTTTTCAATGATTTAAGCTATTTATCGGTGAAATATAGCTTTTTACCTACAAATTGAAGCACCAATCCTTTTTTAGATTAATTTGCACCTATAAGTAGCCTACACTACAATAAGCTAATAAATAGAAGAGTAAGAGGCTATTTATTTTCATATAACGGTATTGCAGTGTTTTTCATAGCTTCTTGTAAACTGTAGTGTTATTGTATATATACAAGTAGTTTACTTATCATATTGCTATATACCCATAAAATGTAGTGATTTCCATTATTTAGCAAGTTATCAGTGAAGAGTTGTTGTTTTCTACAAATTGTAGTATATTCCTTTATATCTGTAGTTAAATAGCTTTCGATATTTGCCACAACTACATTTTACAAAACTAATACCAAAAAATAGGTATTTATTATATAATTCAGGCATCAAATTAAATCCTAAAAAACAACGTTTTTTCAATTTTTTTTTAAATGTATTTTTGAAGTGCTAAAAAGAGTCGAAATAGACATAATTAAGCCTTTTTTTTGATAGAGAAATTCAAAATATGCCATTATAGTTTTTTCGATAGAACATGCATTTTAAACTATTGTAAGGGTTATAAAAGAAGTTTGAGGCTATATATAAATTTCTTTTAGAAAAATTATATTTACCTATTAATTTGTTAAATGTAGTGTAGCAAATATCAAAAACTATTTAGCTACAGATATAAAGGAATATACCTTCAATTTGTAGAATACGCAACTCTTCACTAATAACTAGCTAAAATCATTGAAAACACACATTTTATGGGTATATAGCAATATGATAAGAAAAACACTACTTGTATATACAATAACACTACAGTCTACAAAGAAACAGAAAAGCGCTTGTAATATACAATTTTTTATCACAATATTAGCCTCAAACTCCTTTTATAAGCTTACAGTAGTTTAAAGGTTGCATTTCTAACGAAAACAACAATAATCCCCACATTTGGATTTCTCTATCAAAAAGGGCTGAATAATGTCAATTTTCGAGATTTTTTAGCATCTCAAAAATACATTAAAACACTAGAAAAAACTTTTTTTTTTATGGTAAAATTGATACTTAAATTTCATAAAAAAACATAATTTTAGCTATTATTTTTTTTAAATATAGTTATGCAAATATCTAAAGCTATTTAGTTACAGATATATAGGAATATATTTTCAATTTGTAAAAAAAACAATCTTCCCTAAAAAACTAGCTAAATCATTGAAAACACTACATTTTATGGGTATATAGCAATATGATAAGAAAAATTTTTTTGTAATTACAATAACACTACAGATAACAAGAAACTATAAAAGCGCTGCAAATACCGTTATATCACAATAAATAACCTCTTACTCTTCTTTTATTAGCTTAATGTAATGTATGTAAGCACTTATAGGTGCAAATTATTCTAAAAAAAGGATTGTATACTTTCAATTTGTGGGAAAAAAAAATCTATATTTCACCGATAACTAGCTAAAATCATTGAAAAGAACACTTTTGAGGTTTTTAAAGCATTATCATAAGGTAAATTCCTTTATTTATGATATAACACTACAATTTACAAGAAACTATAAAAATGCGCTTGCAATAGACCGTAATATCACAATAAATAACCTCCTATCTTCTATTTATTAGCTTAATGTAATGTAAGCTACTTATAGGTGCAAATTATTCAAAAAAAAGGTTTGGGATACGTTCAATTTCTAGGAAAAAAGTTATTTCACCGATAACTACCTAAAATCATTGAAAAGAACACATTTTGAGGGTAAAAATCATTACCATAAGGTAAATTATTTTATTTATGATATAACACTATAATTTACAAGAAACTATGAAAAACCTTGTAATATACACTTGTATCACAATATATAGCCTCAAACTCCATTTAAAAAGCTTGCAGTAGTTTAAAATAGCATTTTCAGGACGAAAACAACTATAATACCACGTTGTGAATTTCTCAATAAAAAAAGCGCTGAATAATGTCAATTTTCGATTTTTTTTAGCATTGCAAAAATACATTAAAACACTTGAAAAAGCGTTGTTTTTTGGAGTAAAATTGATACCTAAATTTCATTAAAAAAACATATTTTTAGCTATTAATTCTGCTAAATGTAGTTGTAGCAACTATCGAAAGCTATTTAGCTACAGATATAAAGGAATATACTTCAATTTGTAGAAATAAGCAACTCTTTAATAATAACTAGCTAAAATCATTGAAAACACTACATTTTATGGGTATATAGCAATATGATTAGTAAAACTACTTGTATCTATACAATAACACTCAGTTTACAAGAAACTATGAAAAGCGCTTGCAATATACCGTTATATCACAATAAATAACCTCCTACTCTTGTATTTATTAGCTTAATGTAATGTAAGCTACTTATAGGTGCAAATTATTCTAAAAAAAAGGATTGTATACCTCAATTTGTAGGAAAAAAGCTATATTTCACCGATAACTAGCTAAAATCATTGAAAAAAACACATTTTGACGGTATAAAGCATTATCATAAGGTAAATTCCTTTTATTTATGATATAACACTACAATTTACAAGAAACTATGAAGACCACTTGTAATATACAATTGTATCACATTATATAGCCTCAAACTCCTTTTATAAGCTTACAATAGTTTAAAATAGCATTTTTTAACGAAAACAACAATAATAGCACATTTTAAATTTCCCAATCAAAAAAAGGGCTGAATAATGTCAATTTTCGACATTTTTTACAATCACAAAAATACATCAAAACACTTGAAAAAACGTTGTTCTTAGGATTAAATTGATACCTAAATTTAATTTAAAAAATATTTTTTTTTAGCTATTCATTTCGTTAAATTTAGTTGTAGCAAATATCAAAAGCTATTTAGCTACAGATATAAAGGAATATACTTCAATTTGTAGAAAAAACAACTCTTCACTATTAACTAGCTAAAATCATTGAAAAGACTACATTTTATGGGTATATAGCAATTTGATAAGTAAAACTACTTATATATATACAATAAAATAACACTACAGTTTACAAGAAGCTATGAAAAACGTTTGCAAAATACCGTTATATCAAAATAAATAACCTCCTACTCTTCTATTTAATAGCTTAATGTAATGTAAGCTACTAATAGGTGCAAATTATACTAAAAAAGGGATTGTATACGTCAATTTGTAGGAAAGAAGCTATATTTCACCGATAACTAGCTAAAATCATTGAAAACACTACATTTTATGGGTATATAACAATATGATAAGTAAAATTACTTGTATATATACAATAACACTATAGTTTACAAGAAACTATGAAAAGCGCTTGCAATATACCGTTATATCACATTAAATAACCTCCTACTCTTCTATTTATTTGCTTAATGTAATGTAAGCTACTTATAGGTGCCAAATTATTAAAAAAAAAAAATTGTATACGTCAATTTGTAAGAAAAAAAGCTATATTTCACCGATAACTAGCTAAAATTATTGAAAAGAACACAAATTTGAGGGTATAAAGCATTATCATAAGGTAAATTCCTTTTATTTATGATATAACACTACAATTTACAAGAAACTATGAAAAACACTTGTAATATACAATTGTATCACAATATATAGCCTCAACTCCAATTATAAGCTTTCAGTAGTTTAAAATAGCATATTCTAACGAAAACAACTATAATAATACAATTTGAAATTTGAATAAAAAAAAGGGCTGAATAATATTCAATTTTTTGACATTTTTTAGCATCTCAAAAATACATTAAAACACTGGAATTTTTTATTTTTAGGAGTAAATGATACCAAAATTTCATTAAAAAAACATATTTTTAGCTATTAATTTTGTTAAATGTAGTTGTAGCAAATAATGAAAGCTATTTAGCTACAGATATAAAGGAATATACTTCAATTTGTAGAAGAAAAAAACCTCTTCACTATTAACTAGCTAAAATCATTGAAAGACTACATTTTATGGGTATATAGCAATATGATAAGTAAAACTACTTGTATATATACAATAAACTACAGTTTACAAGAAACTATGAAAAACGCTTGCTAAATACCGTTATATCACAATAAATAACCTCCTACTCTTCTATTTATTAGCATATCACCGATTACTAGATAAAAATCATGAAAGGAACGCATTTAGAGGGTATAAAGCATTATCACAAGGTAAATTCCTTTTATTGACGGCTTAGAAGTATGAAAAGCCTATTTTTGGGTCCCTGACAGAGCTAGTGCACTAAGCTATTAGGATAGGAAAGATCGCCACCCAGGGCAAACCCTGGGTATTCAGGCAACCAATACCCACATATGGTTAGGTAACCAGGCTACACTCAGATCTGATAGAAAAAGAAAACACACGTCTGGCAACGACGTGCCAACCCCTGCTGAGGCCGGTGGTCCGCCAGCCGGCTGGAGCTATCATAACCATCCCAATAATCATTTCCGGGGAGATGGGCTGAAAACTTGGTGGGGAAGGAAGGGTGGGAGACCGAATGCCGTGCACAAGCTCTGTCAGGGACCAAAAAATAGGCTTTCATACTTCAAAGCCGTCATTTTAGTCCCCTTAGAGCTAGTGCACTAAGCTACCTGCCACTTGGAGACGGGGCAAGAAGCCCCCGACCCCCGCGGGGAGGCAAAAGAGCAACTGCACAAGAACAAAAAGATACCACTAGTTACCCACCCAAAAGGAGATCAAGGGAGCCCCTCAAACCGCCCC
>JACEEZ010001147.1:0-17147 GCA_016584305.1 Chionoecetes opilio | reverse complement strand
AAAGTTTTTTTGAAAAAATTAACATAAATTTTTATGAAAAAAACATATTTTTAAGCTTATAAATGTTAATATGTTTTGTAAAAATGGAAAAAGTTAAATTTTTACATTTTTTGGCTTTCAAAAATCTTAAAACACTTGAAAAAAAAAAGTTGTTTTTTTAAAATTAAAAAATTTCTACCTAATTTCATGAAAAAAACATATTTTTAGTCTACAAGTAAAATATAGTTGTTAAAAGTGGAATAATGTCAAAAATTTGACATTATTTACTTTTAAAATACATAAAAATTTTTGAAAAAACAATGTTTTTTTTTGATTAAATTGAATAAAATTTCATAAAATATATTTTTTACTTTAATTTTGTAAAATATAGTTGTAGCAAAAAAAAAAGCTATTTTGCTCAGATATAAAGAAATATACTTCAATTTTTTAAAAAAAACAACTCTTCAATGAACTAGCTAAAAAAAATTGAAAAAAACTACATTTTATGATTTTCAGCAAAATAGTAAGTAAATTTCTTGTTTAACAATAACGCTACAGTTTTTCAAAAAACTAGAAAAAAGTTTCAATATCCGTTATTCACAATAAAAACCTCTTACCTTGTTTTTTAGCTTTTGAAAGTAATACTTTTAGGGAAATATTCTAAAAGGAGGGGTTTTTTTACTTTAATTTGAGGAAAACAGCTATATATCACGAAAATAGCTTATATTGAAAAAATACATTTTAAGGGTTTTTTAGCAATACGTTAAATAAAAACTTTATATTTCAAAAACGTTCGTTTAAAAAACTAGAAAAATGGTGCAATATACCTTATATCCAATAAAAAACCTCTTACTCTTCTATTTTAAAAGCTAAGTATGTAAAATACTTATAGGTGCAAATTATTCTAAAAGGGGGATTTTAACTTCAATTTGTAGAAAACAGTATATTAACCGAAAATAGCTATTCCCTTAAAAACTATATTTTAAGGTTTTTTTAGCAATTGATAATATAACTACTTGTATATTTACAAACGTTACGTTTAGAAGAAAACTATGAAAAACGCTTGCAATATACCGTTATATCACAAATAAATAAACCCTTACTCTTCTATTTCATAGCTTAAAAGTAAGTAAGCTCTTTAGGGGCAAATTTTTCTAAAAAGGGTTTTATCTCAAATTTTTAGGAAAAAAGCTATATATCACCCATAAATAGCTAAAATCATTGAAAACACTACATTTTAAGGGTTTTTTTAGCAATATGATAAGTTAAAATACTGGTATATATAAAAACGCTACAGTTTACAAAAAAACTATGAAAAAAAGCTTGCAATATACCGTTAGATCCACATAAATAACCTCTTACTCTTCTATTTTTAGTTTAAATGTAATGTAGGCAGGTGCTATAGGTGCATATTATTCTAAAAAAGAGGATTTTATACTTCAATTTGTAGGAAAACAGCTATATATCACTGATACTAACTAAAATCATTGAAAACACTACTTTTATTAGTTTACAGCATATATAAATTAAATTACTTGTAATATAACAATAACGCTACAGTTTACAAGAAACTATAAAAACGCTTGCAATATACCGTTAATCACAATAAATAACCTTATACTCCTTCTATTTAATAGCTTATGTAATGTAGCTATCTTATAGTTGCAAATTAATTCTAAAAAAGAGGATTTTATACTGACCCATGTTGTAGGAAAACAGCTATTATCACCGATAAACTAGCTAATATCTTGAAAACACTACATTTTAAGGTTTATAGCATATGATACTTAAACTACTTGTTATATACAATAACGCACAGTTTTCAAGAAAGTATGAAAAACGCTTGCATTACCTTTATGTCATAATAAATAACCTCTTACTCTCATTTATTATCTTAATGTAAATGTAAGCTACTTAGAGGTGCAAATTATTCTAAAAAAAGGATTGTATACTTCAATTTGTAGGAAAACGGAGCTATATATCACCGATAACTAGCTAAAATCATTGAAAAGAACACATTTTGAGGGTATAAAGCATGATCATAACGTAAATTCCTTCTATTAATGATTACACTAAGCATTAATAAGAATTATGAAAAAACATGCGTATAATATACAATTGTACCACAATATAGAGTCCTCAAACTCCTATTATAAGCTTACAGTAGTTTAAAATAGCATTTCTAACGAAAACAACTATAGATTCCACATTTTGAATTTCTCAGCTCAAAAAGGGCTGAATATGTCAATTTTCGACATTTTTAGCCTTCAAAAATACATTAAAATACTTGAAAAAACCTTTGTTTTTAGATAACATGATACATAAATTAAATGAAAAACATATTTAAGCTTATAATATTGTTAATATAGTTGTGTAAAAGTGCTGAATAATGTTTTAAATTTCGACATTTTTTTAGGCTTCAAAAATACATTAAAACACTTTGAAAAACGTTTGTTTTTAAGAATGAAAATTGCTAACCTCAATTTCATGAAAAATACATATTTTTTAGCTCGTAAACATGTAAAATATAGTTGTGTAAAGTGCTGAATAATGTCAAATTTCGACATTATTTAGCATTTCAAAAATACATAAAAAATTCTTGAAAAAACAATGTTTTTTTAAGATTAAAATTGATGATCTAAATTTCATGAAAAATACATCATTTTTTGGCTATTAATTTTGTAAAATATAGTTGTAGCAAATATAAAAAGCTATTTAGCTACAGATATAAAGAAAATATACTTCATTTGTAGAAAAAAACAACCTCGTCAATGATAACTAGCTAAAATCATGTGAAAACACTACTTTTATGAGTTATACAGAGCAATTAGTAAAGTAACAATTTTACTTGTTATATACAATAACGCTACAGTTTTACAAGAAATATGAAAAAACGCTTGCAATATACCGTTATATCTACAATAAATAACCTCATTACTCTTGTATTTAATAGCTTAATTGTAAGCTACTTATAGGTTGCAGAATTATTCTAAAAGGAGGCATTTTTATACTTCAATTTGTTCAGGAAAACAGCTATATATCACCGATAAATAGCTAATATCCTTGAACAAAAACTACATTTTAAAGGGTTTTAGCAATCTGTTTAAGTAAAACTACTTGTATATTTACAACAAAAAAACGTTCCAGTTTGAAGAATTATAAAAACTCTTGCAATAAATACCGTTATATATAACAATAAATAACCGTCTACTCTTATATTTAATGGCTTTATGTAATGTAAGCTACTTATAGTGCAAAATTATCTTAAAAAGAGGATTTTATACTTCATTTGAGGAAAACAGCTATATATCACTGATAACTAATCAAAAATAATTGAAACACCACATTTTTAATGGGTTTATAGCAATACAATAAGTAAACTACTTGTATATATACAATAACACTACAGTTTTAGAAGACTAGACAAACGCTTGCAATATACCGTTATATCACAATAAAATAACCTCTTACTCTTCTATTTATTAGCTTAATTAGTGTAAAGCTAAATATAGGTGCAAATATTCCTAAAAGGAGGATTTATACTTCAAATTTGCTAGGAAAACGCGCTATATTATCACCGATAAATAGCTAATATCATTGAAACACTAACATTTAAGGGTTTATAGCAATATGATAAGTAAAACTACTTGCATATATACAATAACGCTACAGTTTACAAAGAACTATGAAACGCTTGCAATATACCGTTATATTAACAATAAATCACCTCTTACTCTTCTATTTATTAGCTTAATGTTAAATGTAATCCTATCTTATAGTTCCAATTATTCTAAAAAAAAACGATTGTATACTTCAATTTGTAGGAAAACAGCTATATATCACCGAAATAAATAAGCTAATATCATTGATAAAAAACTACATTTTAAGGGTTTATAGCACTTATGTTAAGTAAAACTACTTGTTATTTTACAAAAACGTTACAGTTTAGAAGAACTATGAAAAACGCTTGCAATATACCGTTATATCACAATAAATAACCTCTTACTCTCTATTAATAGCTTATTTAATGTAAGCTACTTATAGGTGCAATTATTCTAAAAAAGAGGATTTTTATACTTAAATTTGTAGGAAAACAGCTATAATATCCTGATAAACTAATAAAATAATTGAAAACCCCATTTTATGGTTTATGCAGTACAATAATACAACTACTTGTATTATACAATACGCTACAGTTTAGAAGAAACTATGAAAAACGCTTGCAATATACCGTGTATATCACAATAAATAAACCTCTTACTCTTCTTTTATGCTTAATGGAATCTAACTACTTATAGGTCGCAAATTATTCTAAAAAAACGATTGTCTTTTTCAATTTGTAGGAAAACAGCTATATATCAACCGATAACTCGCTAAAAGTATGAAAAGAACACATTTTTCAGGGTATAAGCATTATCCATAAGGTCAATTCCCTTCTATTATGATATAACACTACAATTAAGAAAAACTATGAAAACACGTATAATATACAATTTTCATCACAATATAGAGTCCTCACACTCCTATTATAGCTTACAGAAGTTTAAAATAGCAATTTCCTAACGAAAACATATAATTCCCATTTTGAATTTCTCTATCAAAAAAGGCTGAATAATGTCAATTTTCGACATTTTTTTAGTCCCTTCAAAATGCATTAAAACACTTGAAAAAAACTTTGTTTAAGAATAAAATTGGATACATAAATTTTCATTTAAATACATATTTTAAGCTCCTCATATTGTAAAATATAGGTGTGTAACAGTGCTGGAATAATGTAAATTTCCGACATTTTTTAGCACCTTCAAAAATACATTAAATACTTGAAAAAACGTTTGTTTTTAGGAATAAAATTGATACATAAATTACATGAAGAAACTCAATATTTTAGCTTATAATAGTTTATAATAATAGTTTTTTTGTAAAAGTGCTGATATGTTAAATTTCGACATTTTTTAGGACTTGCAAAAATACATTAAAACACTTGAAAACGTTGTTTTAAGATTAAAATTGCTACCTAAATTTCATGAAAAATACATATTTTTAGCTCATAACAATGTACAATATAGTTTGTGGTAAAGTGCTGATAATGTCCAAATTTCGACATTATTTAGCATTTTCAAAAATACCTAAAAATTCTGCAAAACAATGGTTTTTAAGATTAAAATTGATATATAGGATTTCATGAAAAATACATATGTTTTAGCTATTAATTTTGTAAAATTAGTTGTCTCAAAATATAAAAAGCTATGTTAGTACAGATATAAAGAAATATACGTCAATTTGTAGAAAAAAACAACTCTCAATGAATACACAGCCTAAAATCATTGAAAATACTACATTTTATGAGTTTACAGCAATATAGTAAGTAAATTTACTTGTATATATATAATAACGCTACAGTTTACATGAAACTATGAAAAACGCTTGCAATATACCGTTATATCACAATAAATAACCTCTTACTCTTGTATTTAATAGCTTAATGTAATGTAAGCTACTTATAGGTGCAAATTATTCTAAAAGGAGGATTTTATACTTCAATTTGTAGGAAAACAGCTATATATCACCGATAAATAGCTAATATCATTGAAAAAACTACATTTTAAGGGTTTATAGCAATATGTTAAGTAAAACTACTTGTATATTTACAAAAACGTTACAGTTTAGAAGAAACTATGAAAAACGCTTGCAATATACCGTTATATCACAATAAATAACCTCTTACTCTCCTATGTAATAGCTTAATGTAATGTAGGCTACTTATAGGTGCAAATTATTCTAAAAAGAGGATTTTATACTTCAATTTGTAGGAAAACAGCTATATATCACTGATAACTATCAAAAATAATTGAAAACACCACATTTTATGGGTTTATAGCAATACAATAAGTAAAACTACTTGTATATATACAATAACGCTACAGTTTAGAAGAAACTATGAAAAACGCTTGCAATATACCGTTATATCACAATAAATAACCTCTTACTCTTCTATTTATTAGCTTAATGTAGTGTAAGCTACTTATAGGTGCAAATTATTCTAAAAGGAGGATTTTATACTTCAATTCTTAGGAAAACAGCTATATATCACAGATAAATAGCTAATATCATTGAAAACACTACATTTTAAGGGTTTATAGCAATATGATAAGTAAAACTACTTGCATATATACAATAACGCTACAGTTTACAAGAAACTATGAAAAACGCTTGCAATATACCGTTATATCACAATAAATAACCTCTTACTCTTCTATTTATTAGCTTAATGTAATCTAAGCTACTTATAGGTCCAAATTATTCTAAAAAAACGATTGTATACTTCAATTTGTAGGAAAACAGCTATATATCACCGATAACTAGCTAAAAGTATTGAAAAGAACACATTTTCAGGGTATAAAGCATTATCATAAGGTCAATTCCTTCTATTAATGATATAACACTACAATTAAGAAGAAACTATGAAAAACACGTATAATATACAATTTTATCACAATATAGAGTCTCAAACTCCTATTATAAGCTTACAGAAGTTTAAAATAGCAATTTCCAACGAAAACAACTATAATTCCACATTTTGAATTTCTCTATTAAAAAAAAGGGCTGAATAATGTCAATTTTCGACATTTTTTAGCCCTTCAAAAATGCATTAAAACACTTGAAAAACCGTGTTTTTAAGAATAAAATTGATACATAAATTTCATTATAAATACATATTTTAAGCTCATAATATTGTAAAATATAGGTGTGTAAAAGTGCTGAATAATGTCAAATTTCGACATTTTTTTGGCCTCCAAAAATTCATTAAAACACTTGAAAAAACGTTGTTTTTTAGATTAAAATTGAGACCTAAATTTCAAGAAAAATTATTATTTGTAGCTCATAACATTGTAAAATATAGTTGTGTAAAAGTGCTGAATAATGTCAAATTTCGACATTATTTAGCCCTTCAAAAATACATTAAAATACTTGAAAAAACATTGTTTTTAAGATTAAAATTGATATCTAGATTTCATGAAAAATACGTATTTCTAGCTATTAATTTTGTAAAATATAGTTGTAGCAAATATAATAAGCTATTTAGCTACAGATATAAAGAAATATACTTCAATTTGTAGAAAAAAACAACTCTTCAATGATAACTAGCTAAAATCATTGAAAACACTACATTTTATGAGTTTACAGCAATATAGTAAGTAAATTTACTTGTATATATACAATAACGCTACAGTTTACAAGAAACTATGAAAAACGCTTGCAATATACCGTTATATCACAATAAATAACCTCTTACTCTTGTATTTATTAGCTTAATGTAATCTAAGCTACTTATAGGTGCAAATTATTCTAAAAGGAGGATTTTATACTTCAATTTGTAGGTAAACAGCTATATATCACCGATAAATAGCTAATATCATTGAAAAAACTACATTTTAAGGGTTTATTCAGCAATTGTTAAGTAAAAAAACTACTGGTTATATTACAAAAACGTACAGTTTAGAAGAAAATATGAAAAACGCTTTGCAACTATACCGTAATCACAATAAATAACAGTCTACTCTTCTTGGCTATTTAATAGCTAATATAATGAAGCTACTTATAGGCAAATTATCTTAAAAAGAGGACTTTCACTTCAATTATGTAAGGAAAACAGCAATTCACTGATAAACTATAAAAAAATTTGAAACAAAATTTTAGGGGTTATAGCAATACAATAAGTAAAAACTACTTGTAATATACATAACGTACAGTTTAGAAAGAAAACTATGAAAAACGATGCAAATATACCGGTTATATCCACATTAAAAACCTCTTACTCTTATATTTATTAGCTTAATGTCATCTAAGATAACTTATAGGTCCACAATTATTTCTAAAAAAAACGATTGTATACTTCAATTGTAGGAAAACAGCTATATATCACCGATAATAAGCTAAAAGTATTGAAAAGAACACATTAGAGATAAAGCATTATATAAGGTCAAGTCCTTTATTAGATATAACATACAATTAAGAAGTAAACTAGAAAAACACGTTATAATATACAATTTTATCACAATTATAGAGTTCTCAAACTCCTATCATAAGCTTACAGATAGTTTTAAAATAAGCAATTTCCAACGAAAACCAACTATAAATTCACATTTTGAATTTCTCTTCAAAAAAGGGTGAATAAATGTCAATTTTCGACATTTTTTAGCCCTCAAAAATGCATTAAAAACACTTGAAAAAACGGTTGTTTTAAGAATAAATGATACATAAATTCATTAAATACATATGTAGCTCATAATATTGTTAAAATATAGGTGTGTAAACGTGCTGAATAATGTCAAATTTCGACATTTTTTGGCCTCCAAAAATTCATTAAAACACTTGAAAAAAACGTTGTTTTTTAGATTAAAATTGAGACCTAAATTTCAAGAAAAATTATTATTTGTAGCTATAACATTGTGAAAATATAGTTGTGTAAAAGTGCTGAAATAATGGCAAATTTACGACATATTTAGCCCTTCAAAAATACATTAAAATATTGAAAAAACATGTTTTAAGATTAAATGATATTAGACTTCATGAAAAATACGATTCTAGCTATTAATTTGTAAAAATATAGTTGTAGCAAATATAATAAGTATTTTAGCATACAGATATAAAAGAAATATTACTTCAATTTGTAAAAAAAAATAACAACTCTTCATGATAATAGCTAAAAATCATTGAAAAACACTACATTTTATGGAGTTTAAGCAACTCATTAGTAAGTAAATTTACTTGTATAGATACAATAACGCTACAGTACAAGACAACTATGAAAAAAAAAGCTTGCAATATACCGTTATATCACAATAAATAACCTCTTACTCTTTATTTAATAGCTAATGAATGTAAGCTAT
This sequence comes from Chionoecetes opilio, assembly GCA_016584305.1. Classification (NCBI taxonomy): domain Eukaryota; kingdom Metazoa; phylum Arthropoda; class Malacostraca; order Decapoda; family Majidae; genus Chionoecetes; species Chionoecetes opilio. The sequence continues at coordinate 8,277 of JACEEZ010001147.1, read as the reverse complement.
CTTATAGGTGCAAATTATTCTAAAAGGAGGATTTTATACTTCAATTTGTAGGAAAACAGCTATATATTCACCGATAAATAGCTAATATCAAATTGAAAAAAACTACATTTTAAGGGTTATAGCAATAGTAGTTAAAAATATTGTATATTACAAAAACGTTACAGTTAGAGAAATATGAAAAACGCTTGCAAATACCTATAATCACAAATAAATAACCCGTACTCTTCTATGTAATAGCTTTAATGTAATGTAAGCACTTATAGGTCCAACGTGGGGCTACAATATATTCTAAAAAGAGGATTCTAACTTCAATTTGTAGGAAAACAGCTTATCATATCACTGCAACTATCAAAAATAAGTGAAAACACCACATTTTATGGGTTATAGCAATACAATAAGTAAACTATTGTAAATATACAATTAAACGCTACAGTTTAGAAGAAATATGAAAAACGCTTCGCAATATACCGTTATATCACAAATAAATAACCTTTTACTCTTCTATTTATTAGCTTAATGTAATCTAAGCTAATTATAGGTCCAAATTATTCTAAAAAAAACGATGGTATACTCAAATTGTAGGAAAACAGCTTTATATACACGATAACTAGCTAAAAGTATGAAAAAGAACACATTTCAGGGTATAAAGCATTATCATAAGGTCAATTCATTCTATTAATGATATAACACTACATTCAAGAAGAACTATGAAAAAACACATATAATATACAAATTTATCACAATATAGAGTATCAAAACTCCTATTATACAAGCTTACAGAAGTTTTAAAAATAGAATTTCCAACGAAAAACAACTATAATTCCACATTTTGAATTCTCTATCAAAAAAGGGCTGAATAATGTCAATTTTCGACATTTTTAGCCCTTCAAAAATGCATTAAAACACTTTGAAAAAAACGTTGTTTTTAAGAATAAAATTATACATAATTTCATTATAAATACATATTTTAAGCTCATAATATTGTAAAATATAGGTGTGTAAAAGTGCTGAATAAGTACAAAATCACGGACCTTTCTTTTGGCCTTCAAAAATACAATTAACACACTTGAAAAAAACGTGTTTTTTTAGATTAAAATTGAGACCTAAATTTAAGAAACAATTATTATTTGAAGCTCATAAATTGTAAAATATCGTTGTGTAAAAAGTGCTTTTGGGGAAATGTTTAAAAAAAAACAAAAATTGGGGGGTCAACATTTCGACATTATTAGCCCTTCAAAAATACATTAAAATACTTTTTGTGTGTGTACAAAAACATGTTTCTAAGATTAAAATTGAATCTAGATTCATGAAAAATACGTATTTTCTAGCTATTAATTTTGTAAAATATAGTTGTAGCAAATATAAAAAAGCTATTAGGCTACTAGATATAAATAAATACTCTCATTTGTAAAAAAATACAAACTCTTCATTGATAACTAAGCTAAAAACTCATTGAAAACACTACATTTTATGGGTTTATAGCAATATGATAAGTAAAAAATACTTGTAGAATACAATAACGCTACAGTTTACAAGCCGGAAACTATGGGAAAAACGCTTGCAATATACCGTTATTCACAATAAATAAACCTCTACTCTTCTATTTAATAGCTTAATGAATGTGGGCTACTTAGAGGTGCAAATTATTCATTAAAAAGAGATTTTATACTATCAATTTGTAGGAAAACCAGCTATATATCACGATAACTAGCTAAAATAATTGAAAACACTACATTGTATGGGTTATAGCAATATAATAAGTAAAACTATTCTATATATACAATAACGCTACAGTTTTAGAAGAAAACTATGGAAAAACGGTTCTGCAATATACCGTTTATCAAATAAATAACCCTCTCTACTCTTCTATTTCTAGCAATGTATAGTAAGCTACTTATAGGTGCACCATTATTCTAAAAAGAGGATTTTATACTGCAATTTGTAGGAAAATACAAGCATATATCAACCGAGAAATAGATAATACATTGAAAACACAATTTTAAGGGTTCGATAGCAATATGATAAGTTAAACTACTTGTTATAGTATACAATAACGCTACAGTTTACAAGAAACGTTGAAAAACGCTTGCAATATACGTGATATCACAATAAATAACCTCTTACTCTTCTATTTATTGTTTAAGTAATGTAAGCAAGGTGCATTATAGGTGCATATTATTCTAAAAGGAGGATTTTATCTGCATTGTAGGAAAAACAGCTATATAATCACTGATAACTAGCTAAAAAAAAATCATTGAAAAACACTACATTTTTATGAGTTTACAGCAAGATAGTAAGTAAATTTACTTGTATAATACAATACGTACAGTTTACAAGAAACTATGAAAAACGCTGCAGATCCTTTATATCACAATTAAATAACCTCTTTACTCTTCTATTTTTAATAGTAAGTAAAGTTAAGCTCCTATCAGGTGCAATTATTCTAAAAAGAGGATTTTATACTTCCAGTTGTAGGGGAAAACAGCTATATATCACCGATAAATAGCTAATATATTGAAAACACTACATTTAGGGTTTATAGCAATATGATAACTTAAAAACTACTGTATATATACAATAACGCTACAGTTTACAAGAAAGTATGAAAAACGCTTGCAATATACCTATATTAAAATAAAAACCTCTACTCTTCTCTTTATAGCTAAGAAATGGGAGAAGATACTTATAGGTGCAAATTATTCTAAAAAAGGATTGTATACTTCAATTTAGGAAAAACAGCTCTATATACCATTAACTAGCTAAAATCATTGAAAAGAAACATTTTGAGGGTATAAAGCTTAAATAACGTAAATTCCTTCTATTAATGATATAAACACTACAATTTTAACAAAAAAAAAAATAAGCAACTTATGAAAAACACTGTTATAATATACATTGTACCACAATTAGAAGTATCAAACTCCTATTATAGCTTACAGTAGTTAAAATAGCAATTCTAACGAAAACAACAGCTATTCCACATTTGGAATTCTCAGTCAAAAAAAGGGGCTGAATAATGTCAATTGTCGACATTTTTAGCCCTTCAAAAATGCATTAAAACACTTGAAAAAAACGGTTGTTTTAAGAATAAAATGTACATAAATTTCATATAAATACTTATTAAGCTCATAATATTGTAAAAAATAGGATGTGTAAAGTGCGAATAATGTCTAAATTCGAACTTTTTTTGGCCTTCAAAAATAATTAAAAAACACTTGAAAAAAACGTGTTTTTTAGATAAAATGTGCGACCTAAATTTCAAGAAAAATTTATTATTGTAGCTCAGTGTATATATAGTGTGGAAAAAGTGTGAATAATGCAAAATTTTTCGACATTATTAGCCCTTCAAAAATACGCATTAAATACTGAAAAAACATTGTTTTAAGAATAAACTTGATATCTAGATTTCATGAAAAATCGTATGTCTAGCTATTAATTTGAAAATATAGTTGTAGAAATATAAAAAAAAAAAAAACAAAAAAGCATTTAGCTACAGATATAAGAAATATACTTCAATTTGTAGAAAAAAAATAACTCTTCACTGATAACTAGCTAAAATCATTGAAAACACTAATTTTATGGGGTTATAGCAATAGATAAGTAAAATACTGGTATATATAACAAACGCGACAGTACAAGAAACTCATTGAAAAACGTTTGCAATATACCGTATATCACAATAAATAAAATCTACTATCATTTAATAGCTTAAGTAATTTGGGCTACTTATAGGTGCTAAATTATTCTAAAAAGCGATTTCTACTGGCAATTTGTAGGGAAAACAGCTATATATCACTGAACTAGCTACAATCATTGAAAAACACTATCATTGTGTATAGGTTATAGCCAATATAATAAGTAAAACTATTGTATATATACAATAACGCTACAGTTTAGAAAAAAAACTTATGACAAAAACGCTATGACCAATATACCGTAATACCACAAGAAAATAAACTTCTACTCTTCTATTTAGTAGCTTAATGTAATGTAAGCTACCCTCTATAGTGCAAATTATTCTAAAAAGAGGCTTTTATACTGCAATTTGTAGAAAACAGCTATTTATGCACCGATTAATAGCTAATATCATTGAAAACACTACATTTTAAGGGTTTATGCAATATGCATAGTTAAACTACCTGTTATATATACAATAACGCTACAGTTTACCAAGAAACTATGAAAAACGCTTGCAAATACCGTTATATCACAAAAAAAACCTCTTTATCTCATTTATTAGTTAATGTAATGTAAGCAAGGTGCATATAGGTGCCATATATTCTAAAAAAGAAGATTGTACTTCCAATTGTAGGAAAACAGCTATATATTCACGATAACTAGCTAAAATCATTGAAAACACTACATTTGAGAGTTTACATCAAGATAGTATAGTAAATTACTTGTATATTATACAAATAACGCTAACAGTTTACAATTGAAACTATGAAAAAACCGTTGCCAATATACCGTTATATCACAATAAATAACCTCTTACTCTTCTATTTAATAGTTAATGTAATGTAAGCTATCTTATTAGGTGCAAATTATTCTAAAAGAGGATTTTATACTTCAATTGTAGGAAAAACAGCCTATATATCACGCATAAAATAGTATATAGCATGAAAACACTACATTTAAGGGTTATAGCAATATGATAACTTAAACTATTGTATAATATACAATAAACGCTACAGTTTCAAGAAAGTATGGAAAACGCTTGCAATATACCTTTATATCATACGAAAATAACCTCTTACTCCTCCATTTATGAGCTTTTAATGTAAGGGTAAGCTTACTTATAGTGCAAATTATTCAAAAAAAGGATTGTATACTTCAATTTGTAGGAAAACAGCTATATATCACCGATTAACTAGCTAAATCATTGAAACGAAAACACATTTTGAGGGTTATAAAGCATTATCATACCGTAAATTCTTCCTATTAATGAATAACACTACAATTAATAAGAAATATGAAAAACACTTATAATATTACAATTGTACCACATATAGAGTTCTCAAACTCCTATTATCAGCTTACAGTAGTTTAAAATAGCAATTTCTAACGAAAAACAACTATAATTCAACATTTGAATTTCTCAGTCAAAAAAAGGCTGACAATGTCAAATTTCGACATTTTTAGCCCTTCAAAAATACATTAAAATACTTTGAAAAAAACGTGTTTTTAAGAATCAAAAGTGATCACAGAAAAATTACATGAAAAAAAAAATATTTTAAGCTTATAATATTGTAATAATATAGTCGTGTAAAAGTGCTGAATGAATGTAAATTCTCGACATTTTTTTAGGCTTTCAAAAATACATTATTAAAACACTTGAAAAAAGCGTTGTTTTTAAGATTAAAAATTGCTACCTAAAATTCATGAAAAAATACCATATTTTAGCTCGTAACAATGTAAAATATAGTTGTGTAAAAAGTGCTGAATAATGTCAAATTCGACATATTTAGCATTGCAAAAATACATATAAAAATTTCTTGAAAAAACAATGTTTTTGTAGATTAAAAATTGATATATAAATTACAGAAAACTACATTTTTAGTCTATTTAATTTTGTAAAAATAGTTGTAGCAAATATAAAAGCTATTTAGCTCACCAGATATAAAGGAAATATACTTCAATTTGTGCAGAAAAAAAACAAATCTTCAATGATAACCTAGCAAAATCATTGAAAAACACTACATTTATGAGTTTACAAGCAAATAGTAAGGTAATTTACTTGTATACGATACAACTAACGCTACAGTTTAAAAGAAACTATGAAAACGCTGCAATATCCGTTATATCACAATAAATAACCTCTTACTCTTGTATTATAGCTTAATGAATGTAAGCTACTTATAGGTGCCAAATTATTCTAAAAGGAGGATTTTTATACTTCAATTGTAGGAAAACAGCTATATATTCACGATTAAATAGCTAATATCATTGAAAAAACTACATTGTAAAGGGTTATAGCAGCAATATGTAAGTAAAAACTACTTGTATATTTACAAAAACGTTACAGTTTAGAGAAACTATGAAAAACGCTTGTGCAACTATCCCGTTATATCACAATAAATAACCTCTTACTCTTCTATTTAATAGCTTAATGTAATGTAAGCTACTTATAGGTGCAAATTATCTTAAAAAGAGGATTTTATACTTCAATTTGTAGGAAAACAGCTATATATCACTGATAACTATCAAAAATAATTGAAAACACCACATTTTATGGGTTTATAGCAATACAATAAGTAAAACTACTTGTATATATACAATAACGCTACAGTTTAGAAGAAACTATGAAAAACGCTTGCAATATACCGTTATATCACAATAAATAACCTCTTACTCTTCTATTTATTAGCTTAATGTAGTGTAAGCTAATTATAGGTGCAAATTATTCTAAAAGGAGGATTTTATACTTCAATTTGTAGGAAAACCGCTATATATCACCGATAAATAGCTAATATCATTGAAAACACTACATTTTAAGGGTTTATAGCAATATGATAAGTAAAACTACTTGTATATATACAATAACGCTACAGTTTACAAGAAACTATGAAAAACGCTTGCAATATACCGTTATATCACAATAAATAACCTCTTATTCTTGTATTTAATAGCTTAATGTAATGTAAGCTACTTATAGGTGCAAATTATTCTAAAAAGAGGATATTATATATCAATTTGTAGGAAAACAGCTATATATCACTGATAACTAGCTAAAATCATTGAAAACACTACATTTTAAGGGTTTATAGCAATATGATGAGTTAAACTACTTGTATATATACAATAACGCTACGGTTTACAAGAAACTATGAAAAAGGCTTGCAATATACCGTTATATCACAATAAATAACCTCTTACTCTTCTATTTATTAGCTTAATGTAGTGTAAGCTACTTATAGGTGCAAATTATTCTAAAAGGAGGATTTTATACTTCAATTTGTAGGAAAACAGCTATATATCACCGATAAATAGCTAATATCATTGAAAAAACTATATTTTAAGGTTTTATAGCAATATGATAAGTAAAACTACTTGTATATTTACAAAAACGTTACAGTTTAGAAGAAACTATGAAAAACGCTTGCAATATATCGTTATATCACAATAAATAACCTCTTACTCTTCTATTTAATAGCTTAATGTAATGTAAGCTACTTATAGGTGCAAATTATTCTAAAAGGAGGATTTTATACTTCAATTTGTAGGAAAACAGCTATATATCACCGATAAATATATAATATCATTGAAAACACTACATTTTAAGGGTTTATAGCAATATGATAAGTTAAACTACTTGTATATATACAATAACGCTACAGTTAACAAGAAACTATGAAAAAGGCTTGCAATATACCGTTATATTACATTAAATAACCTCTTAATCTTCTATTTAATAGCTTAATGTAATGTAAGCTACTTATAGGTGCAAATTATTCTAAAAGGAGGATTTTATACTTCAATTTGTAGGAAAACAGCTATGTATCACCGATAAATAGCTAATATCATTGAAAACACTACATTTTAAGGGTTTATAGCAATATGATAAGTAAAACTACTTGTATATATACAATAACGCTACAGTTTACAAGAAACTATGAAAAAGGCTTGCAATATACCGTTATATCACAATAAATAACCTCTACTCTTCTATTTTTAGCTTAATGTAAGTAAGCAGGTGCATATAGGTGCATATTATTCTAAAAAGAGGATTTATACTTCAATTTGTAGGAAACAGCTATATATCACTGATACTAGCTAAAATCATTGAAAACACTACATTTTATGGGTTTATAGCAATATAATAAGTAAAACTACTGTATATATACAATAACGCTACAGTTTAGAAGAAACTGTGAAAACGCTTGCATATACCGTTATATCACAATGAATAACCTCTTACTCTTCTATTTAATAGCTTAATGTAATGTAAGCTACTTATAGTGCAAATTATTCTAAAAAGGATTTTATACTTCAATTTGTAGGAAAACGCTATATATCACCGATAAATAGCTAATACATTGAAAACACTACATTTTAAGGGTTATAGCATATGATAACTTAAACTACTTGTATATATACAATACGCTACGTTACAAAACTATGAAACGCTTGAAATACCTTTATATCATAATAATAACTCTTACTCTCTATTTTAGCTTAATGTAGTAAGCTACTATAGATGCAATTTCTAAAAAAAGGATTTATCTTAATTGTAGGAAACAGTATATATCCCTAAATGTAAACATTAAAAAAAATTTG
>JACEEZ010001146.1:0-24388 GCA_016584305.1 Chionoecetes opilio | reverse complement strand
AAATTTTGACCCAAGTTTTTTTTTTTGAATACCCCCGAAAAATTTAAAAAAATTTTTAAAAAAATCCGTTGAGTCATTAATAACCCCGTTTTCCCCCAATAGTTAAAAAGGCGCGTAAAAAGCTGCCTTTTAAATTTTTGAAAAGATGTGGTGGGGTGTGTGTGTTTTTTGTTGTGTGTGTGTGTGTGTGTGTGTGTGTGTTTGTGTGTATATGTGTGTGTGTGTGTGTTGTGTGTTTGTGTGGTGTGTGTGTGTGTGTGTGTGTGTGTGTGTGTGTGTGTGTGTGTGTGTGTGTGTGTGTGTGTGTGTGTGTGTGTTATCACATATGTTTACTTATAGGTAATCTAAGTGAAACAAGTGATGGACAAGACAAATAAATAGCAGTCTTCCACATATCCTCGCGAGGGAAAGGATCTTAAAGATAATTTATTTTTCTTTAGTATTTGTTTGCTGTTGATGCCTCAGTGACTTATCACTTCTACTAACTGCACAGGATGACTCATGAACATTCAGTGTTGACCTTGCAAGATCCTGAACAAGAAGCACAGCAGGAAAAATAAGTAGAAGAGAAGAGAAGGAAGAGGAAGGAAGGAAGGAAGCAATGATTGATATAGAAACATATTATCATATTTATTTGCGCACTGAGACGAAATATATATTGCATTAAATCATTATATACATAATTACAAAACACACACATACACACACACACACACACACACACACACACACACACACACACATACGCCCGTCTCGCCGGGCGGAGCAGAAAAAGATGGGCGATCTCTTTAAAACCCGAGCCCCTGTCCACCCAGCAGTGAATAGGTATTGTGTGTGAACCATGGGTTGTTCCCGCCTCCCGGGTTGATATAGATGGGGCAATACGAGCGTTGCTCACTGTTCAGGCCAGTAAAATCACAATTAGATGAATACATATGCTACGCCATCGCCGCAATGTTCAAGTGGATAACAGAGTAGGCGCGCCATACTGTGGTTAACCTTTTCGAATCCACACTGCTCCAGGAAATTTTTCACTGTCAAATTCGGGTGCTTGCTGACCCCTTGAGCAAGGGGATGGGGTTGTGTGATGTATGAAATCCCAGCATTACCCAAAGATCGGTAATAATGAGTTCCAAGCTCGCTCCAGGAGAGTGAAACTGGCGATCGCGGGTCCGATTCGCGTTGACAAGACCATAAGAACATAAGAAAATAAGGAAGCTACAAGAGTCTGTGAAACCTCTACGTGGTAGTTCCTGTTACCTAACACTACCTACATCCACCTTTCATCCCCATCCATGAACCTATCCAGCCCCTCTTTTAAGCTCCCCAATGACTCTGCACTAACTACTTGTCTACTGATTCCATTCCAGTCATTCATACCCTATTTGTGAACCAGTTTTTCCCTATTTCTTTTTTAAATTTACGCTTTTCCAGCTTGAATCGGTTACTTCTTGTTCTACCCCGGTTAATAGCCGTAAGAACTTTTCCTACCTCTCCTTTATTAAATCCCTTTATCCACTTAAAAACTTCTTTCAGATCGCGGCTGAACGCCCCTTACTCTGCGTCTCTCGAGTGAGTGTAACTTTAATAGCTTCAATCTCTACTCATAACTAAAGTTACGCATTCCTTGAATAATTTTGGTCATCCTTCTCTGCACTGATTCTAACAAGGCTATATCAATCCTGTAATATGGTGACCAAAACTGAACTGCATAGTCTAGGTGAGGTCTGACTAGAGCCAAATAAAGCTTTAGAATAACTTCCGCACTTCTACTTTTGACACTTCTGGTAATGAATCCTAATACTCTATTAGCTCTATTTCTAGCCTCAATACATTGTTTCCTAAGTCGGAGGTCTGGGCGCACCCTTACCCAAATCGTTTTCAACTTATGCATCTTTCAGCTACTTTACAGTGAGTATGGTGTATCTCTTTACTTGGGTTTTTTTCTAACACATAATAACGCTTGCCCACTGATCAATATTAAATTTCCATCTGCCATTTTGACACACTCATTGTCTGCGGCGACTTCAATGCTATACTGGCACTGTAGAGATGGCTACAAGGTTTATGTTGTTGGTCGCCATGGCTCCCGGTACCAGAAAAACACCAACCTTTCTCTGCTCTGAACTTTGCAAGGTCCAGAAGGTTGTGAAATTGCGGTTCTTGTATTCAGAGACAGAAGCTGCACCGCGGACATATATATTTATGCGGAGGTGAAGCTAAGGAGACGACAATCTCGTAGCAACGTTATAGGATCCTCCAGAACTGCCAGGGTTACCGGAGTGCTGAGTTCTTTGGAAACAGATCACAGATTGTTTCTTGTACACTTAAGTCCATGTCAGTCCAGGAAGGAATCCTCATGACGGTAACCATACTGTGTTTCATCTTGAGAAACTGAAGGACTTACATGTGCTCATGAGTATGCGGTGGCAGTCTCGAATCGATTGATGTGCTCGGTGCTCTCGGGGACCATTTAGAATGTGGGATACCTTCAAACGTGAAACTCTACAGGCTGCAAGGAGTGTATTGGGGAGCGCCAGAGGTAAGGCGTGATTTTGTCTCGATGGAGACGGCTGGAGAAATCGAGGAGAGTCGCGATGCCAGTCTGGCTGGGAACCGGGTACCAGCAAACAGGGCTCTGTCACGGACCGGGACTAGAACCATCCTGGCGCGAGGAGGAAAGGAGAGGTTATGTTCAGGAATCTCGCTGAGGATGTCGAGGGTCATTTGAACGCTAAGGACCTCCGACCCGCCTACCGAGCCCTGAAGAAGAAGCTCCGTTCCAAGTCTCCTTCTCGGGCGAGAGTAGTGCCCTATTCAACAGGAGATGGGCGCTTCGTGTCGGATGGATGGGTAGATGGCTCGTTGGGCGAGTACTTTGAGCAGCTTGTTCACGGTGGACCCTCCCACGGAGAGCTCACACCACTGGGTACAGGCAGTGGATGCCGATCCTCCCATTGACGAAGCGCACCCTCTTCTTGAGAAGTCAGAGAGCTGTAGAAAGTTTGAGGGGGCGGCAAGGCAGCTGGTGTTTGTAATATCAGTGCGAGCTCCTCAAAGCTGGGGGTGATGGCCATGAGTCCACGGGTTGCATTGCTGTCCTGATGCACGTGTGGCAATCAGGTACCCATTACTCCTGACTGGAAAAGGGGAATGAGACGTCCTATCTGGAAAGGAAAAGGGAAAAGGGGGACCGCAGGACTGCAACAATTACCGCGGTATTACACTGCTCAGCTACCGGCAAGGTGCTTGCCCATCTATGTGCTGACACGGATCGCACGCATCCGGTGAAAACATCAGAGACTCAGCAATTCTGTGGTTCACGCCTGGTAAGTCAACAACGGACCGTATCCTAGCGCTTGTGTCCTGGTTGGAACGACGGACGTGAGTTTCGAAACAGGGGATGACTTGCAAGCCTATGTTGATCTCAGAAGGCGTTTGACCCAGTGCATCGTGAGTCACCTCTGGGATCTTCTGCGGACCGCGACGGGATTCCTGCAAGGACTATTGGTTTGATAACTGGTCTGTATTCTGGGACTGAGAGTGCTGTGCAAAGTGTGGGGCAGGTGTATCGGCTTCTTTCCTGTGAATACAGGAGGATGGCAAGGGGTGCGTCCTACCCACATCACTTTCAACGCTTGTATGGACTGGTATTGGGACAGGGTGTAGATCAAAGTGATTGTGAGCATCTGTCGGCAAACCAAGATCACTGATCTTGTTTTTGACTGATGATGCAGTAATCTTTTGCTGAGTCGCTGGACGGTCCTGGTGATGGCTCCGAGGCGCTGCCACGAGGAGGCAAGCCTTTGGGACTTGAGATACTCTGCCTCAAAGACAAGGTCCTCCAGGTGTTGGAGACTTACTAGAGAAGCAGTACAGTCTGTTCAGGCGTGTGGCGAGGACATTGAGGATCTTGGAAGTTTTACATACTTGGTAGCGCTCAGTCCATAATGACGGGGGTAACGTCAAGAAGGTCTTACTGCGGATTGGCTAGCCCACGGTGTTAATGGCTCGCTCAGCGGGGTAGTATTTGGCGTTGTCGGTACTGTGCAGGAGGACAAAGATCCGGATCTTCAAAATCGCTTAGTGATCCTGTCTTACATCTATGGTTGTGAGACATGGATATCAATAGGACTTGAAGAGACGAATCAATGCCTTTGGTAATAAGTGTTCTGCAGCAGACAGAATTAATGGGGTATCGCGGATGACTACGTGTCAAAATCAGCGATTGTACCGTGAGACTGAATCGAGGCTATTACCTGCATAGTCCGCTCAGCGCCAAACTTCGGCTATATGGCATGTCGGACGTACCCTGAAACCGATTTTTCTCATCGGTTGTATCTGTCTGAGACAATCGGCGGTGGAGGAGGCTCAAGGGGGCGCGCACAGGATATTGGCTGGGGGCCAAGTTGATGTTTTTGTCGAGAGGGGCTTAGTATGGGAAAGGTAGCCTGCATGGGAAAATCGGCGCGTGGTGGACCCCCGGGAGTGCGTTCGTAGGGTGGGCGAGGCGACGCCCCCCCGGCCGTATGCCCCCTCAATGGATTGATTGATATGATACCACTCATTAAATTTATCTAAGTCTCCCCTGCAATATGTTTACATCAGACGTGATCCAATAATTCGACTACCTTAGTATCATCAGCAAAAGTTGTTAATATCACTGGCTAATCCCACTATCCAAGGGCGTTGAGTAAAATCAAAATAGTAAATCGGCAACCACAACAGACCATTGTGGAATCCACGTGTCACCTCGTCCTCATTTCAAATTTAGAACCATTTTATTTAACCTTTGTTGCCTATCCGTAGCAAAGGTCTGATCCAACGCACAGAACCTTCCATCTAAGTTCCATGAGCATTAACCTTATTAAGAGTCGGTAGTGTGGTCAGTTAGTTTGTCAAATGCCTTACTAAGTCCAGGTATATTAGCATCATTAATCCCTTATCATGTATCTGGCCGTCTCATAAACTTTCCTAAAATTATTTGATTAATTTGACGTCAGGCCGCTGTCTCCTTCTTGAATATGGGGACTACATTTCTTTCCTCCCACCAATTAACGGCCACACCGCCCTATCTTAAACGGAATTCCCTAAAAATGTGTCACGACGAGTCACTGACAACCTCTTTGCATTCTTTTAATAATCTGGGATACCACTAATCCTGGTCCTGGCGACTTAAAAAATTCGTAATTTCATCGCTGTAGATACATATACCCTCTTCACTATTCCCTGTTTTTAAAAGGTTTATTTTTTTCCACAATACTCTTTGAGTCTCAAACTCAGTGCTTCTTTGAACCATCTGTTTCACTCTTCAGGTATTGTTCTGTGATCTTCCTGAGTAAAAACACCTAAGACTCCTTAATACTCATTTAAATTTACAAATATCCTCATCCGTGGGTAAGACCTCACCCTGTCTTATCTTACGGACCCAACTAAGTACCGTGTTCTGGTTTATATACATGATAGAACCCCTTCGGATCGTTTTGTGCCTCGTCCTGCGACTTGAATCTATAATTGTTCTCCGCTACTCTTGTTAATCTTCTTTACTGTCCTCGCCATCAGTTATATTGTTCTTCGTCACCGTCCAACCTTAAACCTTATGTAGATGTTCATTTTACTCCAAACGTTTGTGCTTTAAACTAGTGGTCATCCATTTCGGGTCACTCTTCATTGATCATTATCTCCTATAATTAATTTATTATCTTCGTCCTGCAATAAAAAATTTTCCTTACAAATAAAACATGTATAATCCTCCTCCGCCCGACCTAACTACCAGATGTATCCGGGCTGACCTTCGAACATTCCTTTATCCTAACTCCCCCGTTAATCCCCTCCAAGTGTCTTCTAATCCTGCATAATGGCCTTTCCAGCTGTCATCGCCGCTGATCCTGGGAACACTCCTCCTCTCTATCCCCCCCCCCCAGTAACCCCTTCAGGATGTCTTCTTAATCCTGCATAATTGGCTTTTCCCGCTGTCGCGCGTGGACCTTGGACATTCCTACCCTCTATTCCCACATCCCCAGTTAATCCCCTCCAAGTGTTCTTCTTAATCTAGCATAAATTGGCCTTGCGAAGTCAGTATCTGTGTATTAACACTTATTTTCATAATTCCCAATTTTCTTAAGCAAAAAAACCTGATTTCCAGTGATCGCTATTTCCTAACTGCTAACCAAACCTCCACCTCGGAAAACTAAATCTTCCCTGTTGTCAGTAATAGATCTAGAAAATGATGCTCTATAGTAGTCCTATTGATTGCCTGGCTTCTTAGGAGTTATCCTGAGAATATATTTAACAATTCCTAGCGTCGTTGTCTCTATAGTTAAATATCAGTCTATATTCATAAGATTTAAAAATCTCCGACCCACGAATAGGTCCTATTATATTGCAAAGCCTGTTTATTTTTTGCCATATAGGAGCGGAATCCTCTTTACATAAAGTTTGGAGGGGCCTATGCCCACTACACCCAAACCATTTTTCTCAGTTCCCTCCGTAACCTAACCCATTAGACCTATGCTGTCATCTGTTTTTAAAAACCTATTAACACAACACTGCATTATGTATTCTTGCATAAAGCGCAACTCCTCAACCTCGCCTGCTTACCTGTCCTTGTGAAATATCTTGTACCCAGCTATCTCGACCTCCGGATCAAATACCTTTCCTCACATATCCAACCATGTTTCTGTTAATGCTATTATATATACATAAAAATATACTATTATATTATAGATACATGAAAACCGTAATAGATGAGCGGGCATCAGCCCGCCGCTGGAGCCACAGCAACAGTCAGGTCACAGGTGGGTTGGGCGTGATGTCACTCCCGCTCATTATTTATGAGAAATTCTTCTCAACTACGTGTCCACAGCATTTCCTCTATAATTACAAGTTGAAGTCTTGAAGAGTGAGAAACAAGTGTTGAGTGTGTCTTGAAAAAATTGAGGAGTCCGCATTAGAAGGGCCGACTCTGCGCCAAAATAAAAAAAAAGTGAGGAAAAATGCGTCAAAGTTTGGCGAAATTCTGACAAACCCATAACTTTCTTATTAATTATGCTATTGAAATGGAACTTAGGTCTCAAAATAACCGGTAGGCAATCACAATCACGATGGCCCTCAAAAAATGTTCAGAGATGGTGATATTCACTACCAAATTTTTGCATAGTTATGGCATACCTTGTTATGGTTTCGGAATTCACGAAGTTTGAGTGTTTTTTTTTTTTAATACTGAACAATAATGGTAATTCGTAATATTGGAAACATAAAAACACAAAATACCTTTAATATTAACAATAACATTAAAGTGGAAAAAATGGTTAGAAACAGGCGTTGGCTTAAAGGGACGCTCATAGTCGCAGTTACCCTCTAGTAGTAGTAGGAGTAGTATTTAAAACTACTAGTAGTAGTAGGTAACTATTAAAACAAATTGACATCTTATATTACTATCACTATACTAAAAAAAAAAACAAAAAAAAAAAAAAAAAAAAAAAAAAAAAAAAACAGGACACTCATCCACTCCCAGACGAAGTTAAGGACCTCAATAGAGTGATTACACTGTAATCTCGCATTTTGGCAGAATGGTCTGAGCGCCCTTCTAATGCGGGACGCCTTCAATATACAAAAAATTGAGTCATGCGAGGACTGTGGGCAGTTATATAAAACCTGGCTTTTACAATGTATCCACATATGCAATATTCACCTTGAATATTTTGTCATACTTTCAAATGTATTGAATTATAATTGCAAAAACAATCCTGATTTATATCGAATATCTAGTAATCCCTATGGATTTGGATTTGACTATGAAAGTGGGTATTCAACTTTACATATGAAGACGATCATGATCGTTTGACTGGGTCAGACGGAAAAACTAGACAGAACGAGAAAAAACCAACGGAAATCGTAATAATAAAAAACAAAAAGTGCTAGTGTGACGCCGCCTTTACACACTCAACATCGTTTCCCCAGCGCTCAGGCAGACGATGGGCTTTTTCCCTTGGTCCGCCATGCACTCAACTCTCTTATCACTAACATAAACTATCCCCTTCCCGGGTACGCGTCACAGACTTCATACGCACATCCCATCACTGTCACAAAACCTGCTGTTTCGGTTGCCTAAATTGACTGTCCACCAACAACCAAGATTTTACCTTCGGGTAATGATGTATCGTCTACCGTCTTTACCTCCTTATCTCCCTCTTGCAGCCCCGAGAGTACCTGAAATGAATTCGTGCACACAACATTGTCATTGTTTACCTTTATTTCTTTCGGGCGCGCCCCCCCATGGTCGACCACCTTCTATCCACCAATCCCTTGTGACCTACTAGGAACACCTCCCTTAGTAGTAGCCCGAGGCATGTCTCCCTCTG
Organism: Chionoecetes opilio; assembly: GCA_016584305.1. NCBI lineage: Eukaryota > Metazoa > Arthropoda > Malacostraca > Decapoda > Majidae > Chionoecetes > Chionoecetes opilio. Next base: position 16,025 of record JACEEZ010001146.1, on the reverse strand, counting down.
GTACCCCTCCAAGTACATCCCTCGCATGTTCCCCTCCACTCACTCCACTTGGACCTCCATCTCCACACTTAGAGATCGTATCTCTATTTCCTGCTTCATCACCACGCTTTTCAATTTGTTCACTTCATTTACAAAGCACCCTATCAGGTATTCAAATCGCCTCCAGAATAGAATTAAGTTCCACTCACAACCGTAATTGCACTTCCTCCTTCGACCCTTCTCGACCCTTCTAACACACTCGTTATCACCTCAGACTCCCTCACTCCACCCTTTCCTGCACTCACCACACCCTCGCTTCCACTTACAGCACCATCGACTCCACGAACGTCTCCTTTCCACTCTGCCTCAACCATTCTCTCACTCGTATAAGAGATCACTCCGCTCTTTTCCACTACCACACTCTACCACCACCAGTCGCCACACTCTCCACCACAGCAAAAGCACACAGCGCCACTTCTCTCTCCACCTCAACCAAAACTCCCTCCATCGAAGACGTAGCCATTCCAATCCCGAGAGCCCCACCAACACAACCTCACCCTTGGAGACCTCAGGTCGACTGATGGGTAAATGACACACACACACACACACACACTCACACACACACACACACACACACGCACGCACACACACACACACACAACACACACACACACGGGGCTATCGTTTAAGTGTAGGGAAGCACGCTCGGTTCACAAACGAAAAAGGTCCCAGGTTCGATCCCCGGGCGGAGCAGGAAACAGATGGGTTGGTTCATTAAAACCCGAGCCCCTGTCCACCCAGCAGTGAATGGGTACCGGGTGTTAAAGCCGGAGTTGGTGACCTGCCTTCCCGGGGTTGCTGGCTGCGGGCCAAAGTAAGCACTAAGGGAGAATGATTAAAAATGTTGTATGGAGGAGGGCCATAGGAGCGTTGCTCAGCCCTGTTAAATAAAAACTAGAGTGAACAGAACACAAACACACACACACACCACACACACACACACACACACAACACACACACACACCACAACACACACACACACACACACACACACACACACACAGATAGATAGATAATTTATTAACTACAGTTTTATAATATTTACACATATTTTACTAATAATAATACACAGTAATTAAAAGAACAATAGACATACTAATAAAACAGACAGTAGACTAGTACTATAATCAGTATATATCAAAATATATGAAAAAAACTAAAACACCCTTGAAAAGGACAATATAAGTAATGTAAGGCAAAAAATGTACCAGTAAAAAGTAAGAACATTATCAAACAAAATTCGCAATTATAGCAGTACAAAACTACAGTACGAAATAAAAACAGCTAATTGTAGATAATAGTAAATATAGATAGTAATAAAGATAACAGTATATATAACATAAGTTATGTATATTTATCAATAAAACTGTACAGTAGTAGTAATAAACAATATTCATAACCTAAAATCTTAGTATTTACACATATATTTACTCATACGTTTCCAATATTTCATAAATCACTTTAACATTACATCCAGAGCCAAGTTTTTATAAAAAAGTTCTTACAGCGTTGTAAACCCGTATAATTGTCGTAGATGTGCTTCAGGACAATGCTCGATAACGTGTACCTCCGTCTGCACGCCAAATTGTGACTGCTCACGCTAAATCTTGTGAACGCTATTCTCTGCAGCTCGTTCACACTATATCGTATGTAATAAACATTGTGGACACTGTAGCTGGGGTTAAGCTCTACATATGTTTTACGTCGAAATGAGTCGCTGTTGACCATGTTTGATACAATGATTCAACGATCATCCTGCATATCCCTCATCATGGTCGTCAACCCGGCGTATGGATCTTGGACGTGCTGACTTACTGTTGAGTGCAGTAAGGTTCACACTCCCTATCAGAGGAAAGAGATGACTACGCCTTCTCACAATCAAAATGATTTCAAAGGAAATAGATAAGTATATCAGTCAGTCAGGCAGTTCAGGCAGATGTATTCACACTTGGTACTGGCCAGGATCGTGTTTACCTTTGACTGCAAGAGAGAGGAGAGGAGAGACGAGAGAAGACAGAGAAGAGAGATTGAGAGAGAGAGAGAGAGGAGAGATGAGTGAGAGAGAGAAAGAGAGAGAGAGAGAGAGAAGAGAGAGGAGGAGAGAGGAGGAGAGAGATGAGAAGATGAGAGAGATGAGAGATGAGAGAGAGCGAGAGAGAGAGAGGGGACGAGAGAGAGAGGGAGAGAGAGAGAGAGAGAGAGAGAATAGACGAGAGGAGAGAGGAGAGAGAGACACCGAGAGAAGAGAGAGAGAGAGAGGAGAGAGAAGAGAGAGAGAGGAGAGCGAGAGAGAGTGAGACGAGAGAGAGAGCGGGAGACGGAGCGAAGCGAGAGAGAGATGAGAGAGAGAAGGATCGTTCCGTAAATCAAATGCGACTTAGAAAATTAAGTTAGATATTATTGTATTACAGGTTAAACTTTTGTTATAAGCACTGTCTGAGATATCTTTTAAAAAATGGTTTTCACTAAATATCTATTTCAATTAATAATAAAGCATAATAAGATATAATAAGCAGAGAGAAAACCATTCATCCTCATGATAACAAAGGGGAAAAGGGTAGACAAAGACATGCGATATAATCGTAGATTGAGAGAGAGAGGAGAGACAGAAAAAAGAAAGAAAATAAAAACAGCAAACACACCTTCCTCTCCCGCGCCTCCAGATAGGGCCCACCGTGTCAGGCAGGAAGTTGGCCTTGGAAGGCTCCGGCAGCAGGAAGGTTTCCTGCCGCTGCCAGCAAGGCGCCGAACCGAGATGGACGAATGGCGACACAAAGGATACATGGAACCATACGCAGAGGAGGCGGAGGAGAATAGAAGAAAATAACCAAACGAAAATTTTGTTTCTACTAACAAAAAACAACAACTTGATATCTAAGATAGTAAAGTGAAAAAATTAACTCGTACTCCAGTTACCCCTGCTTCAGGAGCAAAATACGAACTCACCACCAGCATCCGTGATGAAGAGCGCCCCCATAATGCCGAGACGGGACATCATGACGGCGGTGCTGACCCCTCGACTTCGCACCTCCTCGGGAAGAGCTCGCTCGAGAAGAATACAATAATCTGGTAAAACTAGCTGTGAGGTCATCTTCCCCACCATGGCCAAGGCTAACAAGGGGTGGACTGTATTCTGCAGAGGGGAGGGAGGGAGGTGATGAGAGTGAGGAAACATAGCGATGCAACAACAACAATAACATCACAACTTAGACTTACTATGAAGGTTGGTATTAATACAGGGGGACGATTTTATTCAATATGAACAGACTTTCGTGAGCATTTCATGTTTATCACGGTAATCCTTTTTCCAGGAGTCAACGGAAGAAAGATCACTCAAAAAAGATATTTCTGCCCCTCAGCTGTTCATCATTGAACAAAGTTATGCATGTTATAAATCTTAACATAACTGATATTATTTCTATTGTAACGTATTTTTTCCAAAACCTCTATAAATTATTATATATATATATATATATAATATATCTATATAATCATATATATATATATTAGTATTAAACTTAAATAAAATTTATATTATATATATAATATATATATAATATAATATGATATATATATATATATATTCTAAAGTAAATCAAAACATAATATCCGGACCTAAAATAAGTCATTCTCGATTTTTATTCGATTTATACTTAAAAGAACATTAGCTTTCACTTAAAAGAATTGTTTACGAATATACTTTGATATACAAATATACAGAACAAATAAAGCAACTGGTAACAAAAACTGTGGGGATTCGCGGTCAAAGTCTTATTCCACGTCTGCTCTGGACTGCATTGTGGAGTGTAGACAATCAACCGTAAGCCCCGCTTTGGTTATTGTTTTGGATAAGATGACTCATCGAAAAAAACATTGCATCATTCGGGTGATCATTTCCCTGAGCAGCTCAGAGAGCTCAGCGAAAGTCTGAGCCACTGACAAAATCGTCCTGTGCAATACCGCTTTTACACTAACCAGCAGGGGTGAAGGCCACAGCGAAGAGAAACCACAGTGGGTAATAAGGAAAGAAAAAAAAAAGACTCGATTCATCACGAAGTAACTGAAAGTGTTGGACGATGAAAACCAGAGAAGATATATGCCGGAGTTCCATAAGGACGCTCAGCACCAAGTAGACGTTAGGGGTCCATCGGCTTATGCTGGCAACATGAGAGACAAGCCGTTCAGTACACCATTGCCACCACTAAGTAGATAAAGTAGATGGTAAGCGTGATGGTTCGTAGCCGCGGCGTTCTGCGAGTGGTAAGAAAGTGAAAAAAAGTTATTGATAAATGTTAAAAAGGAAAAAATAAAGAAAGTTATGTATGCCCCAATAAAACGATTCTATTGATACTAATGACTAAAACTAATATATTTGTTGTTTTTTTTTCTTTATGCCCAAGAAACAGGAGAACAAAAGGAGATTCCAATCTTCATAAAAAACTCACTCAAAAGATTCACAACATCGTCAACAAAAGACAAGAGGGACACCATAGAAGAGAGCGTTTGGGGGGGGCAGTATTCTGGGCCTCTGCCGCCGGTTCCCAACCAGCATCTCATCTCTGCCTCATGAGGAGAACCATAACGCCGTGCCAGCGAGCCACTTTGCCGAACACCTGGAGGGGCTTCCTGGGGACGTCCGTTCAACGATGAGACACAAGCGGGGACTCGTCGATCACCCTGCCGTGAGGAAACAGCGGATCAAGACTCAACCTTCTGGCGTTCCAAAGTTACGTGACTATATATATTAATAATATTACTATTACATACTCACTTTTGCAACCGTTTTTACCACAACAACAACAACTAGTACTATTCGAAAACACAAAATATAAAAACCCTACAAAAAAAGGCCATAATCATCTACCCGCATTGACCTAAGCATTTTACCCCACATTTAACTTTTTATCCAGATGACTTACCCACAGCCAGCGGGAAGGATGAGCAGTACCAGGAGGGTCGCCGACGTACTGCAGGATCCGCCAGACTTATCAAGTAGCTAAGGCCGCCGGACAGCATAACAGTAAATCCCCAGACGGTGTTGTGCCGAAATAGCAGCGAATGTTTCTTTTGGCTCTATGACCTCCATCACTGCGACACATACCAGAGTGAGGTTAACAGTGTAAGGAAAAACTAGACACGGAAGAAAAGTGATAGGGTTGGGAGGAGTAGGAAAAAAAAAAAATTAGCAGAGTTGGAGGCACGTTCAACTTAATGTGAAAGAATTAATAAAGAAATAAACTGGAACATACCTGTTATCAAAATGTCTAATAAATTTCAATGAATATGTTTTGGCATATAGTATAAAGGGAACTCACAGAGGATGAAGGAAGAGTAGCTGCAGAAGGCGTGAAGAGCCCCCAAGCAGAAGCGAGCTACGAGGATGAGGGAGAGGATGGGGAGCCAGGCAGACACCAGACCCATCACGGTTAAGGCTACGTAACCGAACATCACCGTGCGCTGCCGGCTGTATCTGAGACGTAACCGTAAATCGAAGCAGCATGTGAGAGTTATGGTTCGAATATACATATTCACGCTTCGAAAATTCGACCCTGTTAACTCTTTACGTGCTTTACAATCGTAGGTAAGACCTCGAACACGGTCTCGGGACGTGTTCCAAGTCCTACCCCCTATATAAACCCGCTCAGTCTACCCTGGGGCAGACTTTCTTTTCCAACCTCGTGGTTCACGTGGGTGTGTGACTTGTCATCTCTCCTCACTCCAGCAGATGTAGTATGTATGAGTAGGTTGTAGTATATAAGTGTAGTAGAATAGTATGTGTAGTATTGTGAAGGTTTGTAAGGTAAATTTCTGAGAGCAAGGTTGAGTTCTAGTGTTAAGATGGGTTTTATGTCGGAGAGAAGAGATGAGGAGAGATAGAGAGAGAGAGAGAGAGAGGAGGAGGGAGAGAGAGGACGAGAGCGAGATGAGCGAGAGAGATAGGAGAAGAAAGATGAGGAGAGAGATGAGAGGAGATGAGAGAGAGAGAGAGTCCACAACAACATACAAGGATATATTGAAATGTATAAAAACTAGCCTACAACCGCTTCGCCCAAGGGTATCCCCTTTGGTAAACGGATGGTCTCGCCGTGGGAATTCGTAGTCTCGGCAGGGCTCCCTTAAGGAATATCAATCATCACAACGGACAATTGAAGGAGAGAAAAAATGCCAGCATCACAAAATTGTCGATACCTATTATCAGACAGGTAGGCAATTGACAGGTGCTCTACTTAAGACACCAAAATGTAACACTCTGAAGGAAAGTCGGAGGTAGGCCTGCCCGCACGCCAGTTGTTACTGTGAAAGAGAAAGAAAGGTAGAGGAGAGGTAAGACACACAACAACCACACACACACACCACACACACACCACACACCACACACACACACACACACACACACCGGTTAACGGTTAATCCGTAGTGTAAGTGGTTAGGACGCTTCGCGTTCACAAGCAAAAAAATATCTCGGGTTCGATCCCCGGGCGGAAGCGGAGAAAGGATGGACGGGTCTCCTTAACCATGCCGATGTCGGGTAAATTTCTCCCAGCGTCTTCTCTCCGTTTTACCGCGTAAACGAAGGAAACGCACAGTCCTTCCTTAGTGCTCGTTCACCTACCCTTGCTGTGGGGGGAGTGTTTTTTTCTTCTTATAATTCCCTTTTTTTCGGATTCAAGTGATTTTTCCCGACGTTGCAATACCGGTATAATTTTGGTGATTTTACACAAGTGACAATTCATGCAATTTTTTTAACCGTGCTTTTCTTTACTGACAGTGAAAAATTTTTTTCTTTTTCTAGGGTAGCTATAAAGTTTATAAATGTGCAGAATGTCAATGACAATTCCCCGTGATGACGAACCGAAAATTTTTAAATATAAAGGTCAACCTTTGGGGAAATTTAATTTAAGGCTGTGATACATTTTTCCAGGTAACTAAAACAAATTGTATTGGGCCCACTGAAGCCCTTTAATGGTGTAGTTGCTACGCCCCTACTACAAATTCGCGGGCCTGGTTCGAACCCGGCCAGAGCAGTGGGGGTAAAACCCCAACAATTCATCTTAATTTTGCTTTTGATCGAAAATGAGTACGGGGGTAACTTAAAGAAGGGTAACTGGGGAAACCCAAAATGCCCATAGCCCTGTGCCCCGGGGACAGCGAGTTTTTTTCCCCCACGCTCAAGGGCAAAGCGACGGAATGACATTCTGGGAGAGGAATCAATAGGAATTCATAGAAAAACCCTAAGGGATGATAAAATAGCAATTTTGGGTCACTTACAGGGAGTTGGTATCACATAAGTAAAAAGTATTAGGAAATGAAGCCATTTTCTATAACTTGAAATTTAATACTTTTTGGTCGCTCCTCATTTAAGGGGCCATGGTGTTTGTAAGAAAAGTAAAAACTTACATAAATCTTGGGGAACCCAAATAATACTCTTGAAAAAAGAAAGGTCCTTCGAGAAAATTTTATGTGTTAAAAAATTTTCCGGTTTCATTATTTAAAAAATAACATGTAACTTTATTTTTGTTGCTGTGATACTTTTACCATGTAAGGGAATTGTGAATGTCGTGTTGTCATACCGTGTTCCTGGACTTAAAACAGATTGAGTGTAATTATGCTTTTTTCTTTTTCTAAAATCGGGTAATATTCACCCTTAGTTAGCACTAACGTTGTTTTTTTAATATTGCTTCTATGGTTAAAACCCGAGCCCCTTTACCCAGCAATAAAGGGGGCCCCGGGTTTAGCCGGGGTTTTGGTGCCCACCTCCCTGTGTGGTGGCTGGCCCCTACCGCGACGGGGAGAAAAAAAAAAAGGTGCAAAACACAATCCCAAAAACCGGTATCGCAAAAACCCTAGGAAGGAAAAAAATTAGAGACAAAAAAATGAAAATATGGAAGGGAACCATCGAGTGTAATTCAGGCCCTGTAAAATACAACTAATGAATCAAAAAGGGAAATACACCACACACTAGGTCGCCGTAGGGTCCAATAAAAAGTAAAATATAGATTATTTCAAATTTGCGGTGTTGTCTATTAAAATTGAATTTTGGGGTAGTTTGTCCCCTTTTAAATTTTTTTGGTTTTTGAGCACTTCTTGCTATGCAAAAATGGATTTTATATTTAATGCAAAAATACCCTTAAATGCGATTTTGCATGTAAAATTGTTTAAAAATGAAAAAAGGGAATAAGATAAAATCTTCTTCGAATTCCATTTCTGGGAAAATTGGGCATCCCAAAAGTGAAAAATTTTTTTTTTGTTATACGGCGTCCCTAACCAGGGTCCCAAATTTTTTGGATTGGTTTACGAGGGGAGGAAAGGACAAGACCAGGGGATGGGCCCGACGCTAGGGAAACGCACCCAAGGTTGATCGGGGAGGACATGTGTCAGTGACCGAGGAGCCTCGGAAGTACCTTTGGCACTTTGTACAGAGGACCCGGGGCCACCTGAGAAACCGCGTTCAAAGGTGGGCCCGTCTCTCTATGATCTTCTGGTGACAAAGACTCCCCCGACTATGATTGCAAAAGGGGACCCAACAGGGCCCCGGGTGGAAGGGTGGACTCACCCCATTGGAGAAATGTGGGACGCAAAACTCTTCGGAGTTATGAGTGTTTCACAAAACAGTTGCCCCTGCGCCCCCTTATCCCACATCGACGGGCCCACCCCATCAAATGGGTTCGCGGGGCCAGTGTGCAGTCTGTGTCCAGCGTGAATGAATGCAGACAACGCAGAGTTCAGAGGATGCCAGGGGGTGAAGATCTCCCGGGGATACCGGGGTATACCTGGGCAACTTCCATGACCAGAGGTCCCACCCGCTGGTCCGGGTTGAAGCGGGCTTTTTCCCGTCCGACTGCGAGACATGTGGCAAGGGGGTTCCCCTCCAGGGCTGACCCAGCCAGCGCTCGTGTACATGTGGACCCGAAAGCATGGACGACTGGGGAAAGAACTGAACACCCCGGAAATCCCAGTCAATACTGCCTCAGGTGTCTTCAAATCTCTACGACATCAAGGTTCACCAAGCTGAGGACGGCCCCAAACCTCCCACGCACTCGATGATGAGGTCCAGCCCAAGAAGGTCCAAAAAGCTTGACCTTCTACGTGCGGACAGGCTGGTTTGTACACTCAGAATGTGTCCCCCTCTCGCTGTGGTGAGTCAAGTGGGACGGGCCGAGGGTTTGCCGGACCCAGATTTTGAAGTGGGGCTGGCGAGGGTATGGGGACACCAGTGTAAAAACCTCCATCACACCCAAACTGAATTGTCAGCCCCTACTTGCAGACACTGCACTGGCAGCCTGGCCCGGTTCACGAGCCGGCATTCACCTTTTACTGTCCGGGGTCAGATCCCGGAGATCCCGGTCAAGCCCTACGAGGGGTTTTGGGGTTCCTATCCCACTCAGAGCACCGAAAGATCTGAAACGGGTACAGAGGCTGCGGCAGCAGTGGTGGGACGCAGGCCAAAAGGGTTTATCCGGGCTGGGTCACCACCGACAGACCCTCCCTGCTTCGGTCTAAAAGGCATGATGGGCACTTCTAGGCCAAAAAGATGCTGTGACCTGTATGTAGTGCCTGATGAACCAACTGATCAAAAGAGCTTACCACGCTAGTCATTTGGAACTCAATTGGGGGATGTCAATAAAAAAGGGCCAACCGGACCTGCGTATCATTTAAGCTTATTCGATAAGGGTGCAATATAAAAAGGGCATTTTTCATATAAGAATTTCTCAAATGCAAAAAAGGGGGGGTAAAATCGTCTCAGAACCCCAATTTTTCATAGGAAATTTGGGATGCCGAGTTGAGAGTTTTTTTTTTTTGTTATACGGGGTACCCTAAAAACACACTCACCACACACCCCAACCCCCCAAAGGGTTTACCCACGCACGTAAAGGGGGGAGGTAAAAGAGAGTTATCAATCGAAATGCAACATCTTGGATCTTTCGCCATTTGGGTGTTTAATGCACATTTCCTGATTTGCATCTCCTTTCGAAAAAATAGCAAAGGGGGAGTAAGAAAAAATAAATGAAAAAAATCATTTAATTTTTATTTATTTAATCAATGTATATTTCCTTTTTGATAGCCGTCACCAATCAAAATATACTGTTTTTGGTTTTTTTTTCTGACATTGTAAAGAACAGAACATTAAATAATTGATACAATGCTGGGCGAAAGCTTGGCATTCAACTATATTTATAACACTCGCTGCAATTAATTTTTTTTTCAGAGGTCTAGGTTTTTTCAACGGTTTTTGTTGCTTTTTTGCATGCTGAAAATTTAGAAATTTTTCTCATTTTTCTCAAACAGCAATTTTTTTGCCATCTCACTTTTTAAAAAGACATATTCTAAAAAAAAACAATATCTCTTGATTAACATTTTTTTATTTCCAAAACATTTTTTCTTGAAGAAAAAGTAAATAACATAAAATAACACCTTATGTTAATGTGAAAAATTTACTTAAAAAGACGAAGGAAAAAAAAAGTGTAGAATAAACGGGTTTCGCAAAAACTTCCCCTTATTTCACATCTGCAACATCTCTTTGGGGACCAGCAGTAAAGGGCTGCAAAAATGTTTTACATCCCAATGGCCCTGGTACCTCTCTTCCTCCTCAGTATCCTGGTGAAACCGTTCTCCCTTGCTCTCGCTGCATCACCGCAATTTCAGGAAAGTAGTCTAAATAGCTGAGGAAGCATCTTTATTTTCATGCGTGCACCAAGAGCCTGGAAGCTCTGTAACTCCTCAACAACCGTTCAAAATCGTTCCTACTTTCTTTGGAAANAAGAGGGGGGGGGGGGGAGAGGGGGGGGGGGGGGGGGTTTAAATTTGGGAAACGCCATCGTAGCGTTGTTATGACCCAAATAACCAACCTCAGAATTTGTGAAATCTTTTCGTACCACCTCTTGCTATTGAAAACATAATTGCTAATACAAATATTAATTTAATTTTATGTTATAGTAAACAGCAATTCATGATAGAAGGTTACGGAAGTGAAATTCATTCTAATAGTAAATTTTATCAATCTGTTTATCGCACAGGTTGGTGGTACACCTCGCTCCCGACATCGATTCATCATGCCGATGGGGGCTGCTATGGCCGTCCATGAAACTGAACCACGTCGGTGTCCCGGCCGTTGGGTGCCTCACGCACGACCGTGTACACGATGGAAAATGTCCAATTCTGTAACTGGGCCTCAGGCCCTGTTGCAAGAATTGGACATTTGAGTACTTTGGACAGTAGAGAGAGAGAGAGAGAGAGAGAGGAGAGAGAGAGAGAGAAGAGAGAGAGAGAGAGAGAGAGAGAGAGAGAGAGAGAAGAGAGAGAGAGAGAGAGAGAATGAGAGGGGAGAGAGAGAGAGAGAGAAGAGAGAGAGAGAGAGAGAAAGAGAGAGAGAGAGAGAGGAGAGAGAGAGAGAGAGAGAGAGAGAGAGAGAGAGGAGAGAGAGAGAGAGAGAGAGAGAGAGAGAGAGAAGGATCGTTCCGTAAATCAATGTTACTTAGAAAATTAAGTTAGGTATTATTGTATTAATGGGTAAACTTTTGTATAGCACTGTCTGAGATATCTTTTAAAAAATGGTTCACTAATATTATTTCAATTAAAGCATAATAAGATGAATAAGCAGTGAGAGAAAACATTCCATCCTCATGATAACAAAGGAAGAAAAGAGCAGAAAAAGACATGCGATATAATGTAGATTGAGAGAGAGAAAGAGAGACAGAAAAAAGAAAGAAAAAAAAAACAGCAACACACCTTCTCTCCCGCGCCTCCAGATGGGCCACCGTGTCAGGCAGGACTTGGCCTTGAGTCTCCGGCAGCAGGAAGGTTCCTGCCGCTGCCAGCAAGGCGCCCGAACCGAAGATGACGAAGGGCGCCCAAGGATACATGGAACCCTACGCAGAAGGAGGAGGAGGAGAATAGAAGAAAATACCCAAACGAAATCTTTTGTTTCTACTAACAAAAAACAACAACTGATATCTCAAGTAGTAAAGTGAAAAAATTAACTCGTTACTCCAGTTACCCTTCTTCAGGAGCAATACGAACTCACCACCAGATCCGTGATGAAGGGCGCCCCCATACTGCCGAGACAGGACATCATGACGGCGGTGCTGACCCCTCGACTTCGCACCTCCGTCGGGAAGAGTTCGTTCGAGAAGAATATAATCACTGGAAATTTCTGGAGGGCCCATCTTCCCCACCAGGGCCCAAAGGTAACAAGGTGGTACGTATTCTGCAGGGGGGGGGGGGGGGGGATGACGTGGTTATAAAAATGCAACAAAAACAAAAACAGTCCCGTCTAGACCTGTTCAAAAAACAATTTTTTCCTATTTTTATACCCTCCTGCAGGGTTTTCCCAATGCTTTTTGACCGGGAAAGTCGAAAATTACAACCTTAAAAGCCAAATGTCAGGAATTTTTCCCTCATAAAAGCATGAAGTTTTATTCTAAAACCGTTTTTAAACGCCAGTTTCGGAGCATTTTGATGTTTTTTTTTCGCCTTTTTTTCCCCAAAAATGGGATAAGCAGGTTAAAGAAAGTAATTAGATGCTGACTAAAACATAAAAAATGCATAGAAACTTTTTATGGAAATTTTAAAATGTGATTTTAAGACAAATTTTAAAAAAATTAAAACTAAAAAATTTTTTTCACTCTAGTCACAATTCAAAATGGTTTTGCTGAATTAATGGTCGTTATGTTTGTTCAGATCTTTAAAACCTCTAAAAAATTTCCAGAGATACTTCACAAGAAAATTTCATATGGCATAAGAAAGGAGCTCCGAGGACGCAAATTTTGCTCTCAGAACTCCCCCTGCAGTCCAGAGACAAGCTCACCCCCCACCTGCACTAGATCTGCTACAGAAACTTCCCTGATGGGCCCCCATCATCCAGCATCAGTGGCTCCCGTTACCCACCGCAAAAGGGCCCCTTCCATATTCCCCCATCTCCGAGTTTGTCAAAAATCAGGGAATCCAAAGCATCAAACTCCCCAATAAAAGTGGGGGCACACCCCATTCGGGCAGTGGCTAGGATCAAGACCAGACCAAGTACAATGCACGCAGCATTTCATGACACTTCAAAAAAACCCAAAGAGATCTAGAAAGGAATAAAGGTAGAAAGGTGCCCTGGGGGGAAAAGGAGTGCCTTTTGCCCTGGAATTGATAGCCTGTTCGACATAGGACTTCAGATCCCATCCAGGAAATAGAGAGAAACCGACTGCTAAAAAGGGGAGAAGGAAAAGGACATCGGGTTCTCCCAGGATCAGAAGACAGAGAAAAAAGGCCCAATGTCGGTCATGACAAGATATTTGAGTCACGGTCCCAGCAGCAAGCAGGAGGGCTGCAAGACTGCAGCAGAGGGGGAAAACAAGATGAATTTGTCACAAATTTCTACAATTTTTCGCTCCCACACAGCGAAGGACTCTCATGTGTCTCCCTGGGCTGCCCAAAACCGACAGTAAAGGGGAAGAGGGGACATGGATTCCCAAACAACCTGTCCTGGTGTTCACATCCCAAACCTTGACTTCACATTTCCCGGAGGGTCATGGGTGTGTTGCCTCTCAGTACCGTTTGATCGTCGGGTTGTCTGACATCAAGTGACACCCTTAGTCTCTGCTACATTAAAGGCTGGTAGCTGACCGGGCAAGTTTGTCATCTAAACCCTCAACAACGAGACGGAACGGATGCTGACAAGGTACCACTCAGCAGGAGTACAGGGCAGATTTAGCGAGGACCCTCCCAAGTATGCTGCTCTCCACGGGGATGGAAAGAGCTGAGAGATGTCCTGGAAATGATCCTGGGCCACGTCAGAACTCTACTTGCTTGTCTCAAGACACCGCATATCCTAAAGGGCAAGCTACGGGGAGTACCAGTGATAGACAGCTCAACGGGAACCTCAGGCAGGGGCATCCATGGATTTGCGGGACAGGGGGGCTTACGGATGATCACTGCCCTTGTGTTTGACACAACGGCAGCAAAAGGGAGTACATCGGGGGGCTGCCAAGCTTTTGGAGCAACAGCTTGACAGGAAAGGGGTTCTACCTGGCCTGAGACACCACTTCTAGAAGTGTGGTTGGTGTGTATGGGGGAATCTGTCTGGCAGTCAAAAGCCCAGAAATCCCTTTGGTTCAAGCATTCAAAAAGTTTGGGCAGATCTTACAAGACAACCCTACAACCCTGTCCCTCAGACAAAAAAGGTTGCATAAAAAAAAGAAAGAGTGCAAGGAAAAACTACGGAAAACCTGAGGTCGGAGAAGCCTCCTAGAGCTGACTACCGTAGATGGCCCCGAGCTTTCACTGATCGTCCTTGGGGCACGCCTCCCCGCGGAAACCACTGGGTCGTCCTGGGCCATTTATCGGGCAGGTGGATGGCCAGAAAAATGTTTTCTATGAAAATGTTCTGTTTGCTGAGCGCGGAGTACGATGAAGAAACTGTTTGAAGCTGGGAAAGCCTCACCTTTCCTAAAGTTCTATACACCCCGTGGTGTCCTCTACACTTGCTGAGATGCTCCTGCAAATGACTGCTTCATGAAAGGGCATGAGAAATTTAAGAGAACAGATCCAGAGATTGCTCAGGCAGTGCTACAAAAACTTGAAAACCACAAGTGGTACCTGACACAGGAGGTTGTGCCGTTCCTCTCTTCGTTAGCAGACTCAGTGACAAAGAGAAGCAGGACTTGCTGCCAAACGCACGCTACTGAAACCCGATACTTCAGACGAGGAAACCCATGTTCCCCCAGGTTTTCAGCCCAAAACGACTCGGTATCTGTTGGTCCGAGAGTCATCTTCTGCTTGACACCCCTTGGGATTGGTATGGGGCTGGCTTCTGCAACCTGTGGCACATGGCCAAGGATGATGATTACGCAAGGGGCCCGGGGAAAATGTCACAATTAAAATTTGTGAAAGACATTCTGAGCGGGGAGTCAAATGATGACTGATTTCGCAAAAAATCATTTCACAGATTCTCAGCAAAAAAAGTACCTTTTTCAAACTGTGGAATCAACCGTGACGTTGATGTTCAAGAAGCAAATTTTGAAAAAATGACTGTGAAATGCCTTCTGACATAGACAAAAGAGTTTTCTGCCACTTTTAAAATAGTTTTTAGAGTCTTTTGACACATTTTTTTGAGTTAAGATTTTTAATATTTATGAAATTTATATGAAATTTTTTAGAAAATTTTGCTTTTTTACTGGGTATATTTGTCTTTTTTTTGAAAGTTTACCCCCTTTTGGGTAGCTTTTTCAGAAAAAAAAATTTTAAAAAAAGCTTCAATTTGATACCCAATTTGTTGTTCATCCAATTTTAAAAAAAATCTCGGGGAAAAAAAAATTGGCGGAAGGCAAAATTTGGGGCCTTTTTTACTGCGCGGGCTTTAAAATCTTGAGGTCCAAAGGGCAAAAGTTTTCCCGACATTTTAGCTCCAAATGGTTTTTTAATTTTTTGGCTTTTCCAGGTCAAAAAAACATGGGGGAAAACCCTTTCAGGGGGGTTAAAAATAGGAAAAAATTTTTTTTCTGAACATGTCTAAGTACCACTATATTTTAAGATTGTATTTTACAGGGGACGATTTTGCTCAAAGAAAAGAATGTGAGCATTTTTTCTCCGGGGAAACCTGTTTCCTGGTAAACGGGGGAAATATTCAGAAGCTATTTTTGCTCAGCTTTTTTACTCATTGAAAAAAAGTTATATATATGTTAAAAACAACCGGGATTGTACTATTGTAAACGTATTTTTTTCCAAACGCTATATATAATTCAATTATATATAAGTTTAAAAAAAAATAAAATTCCTGACTAAAAGATTAAATAATGTCCGACCCTTTCATCATTCCCCTTTGATGTATTAAACGTATAGCCATTATCGAGTGTATCAACAATATTTGTCACTTTTTGCACCAGTCTGCCGTTTTTTTAAAAATCCGCAATTAAAATCTGTAAAATTCCCCCACTTCGCAAAGCTCATGGGAACGGGAGACGATGCGCCACGGTCGGGACGTAGCAAAGGAGGCTTCTTTCCCC
>JACEEZ010001145.1:0-26347 GCA_016584305.1 Chionoecetes opilio | reverse complement strand
CACCTGCGGAGGGACGCCTCATGGAAACTGGGGCGACGAGGTTTTGGGGGGCTTTAGCTCGCCTGTCGATGGGGGGCCTCGCCCCGGGCCCCCAAAGGGAAAAGGAGATGCCTCGGAGATAACGACTTTCTCCTTGAGAAGAGGGCCGGAAAACGGGTTGAGGGTAGTTTTTGGGGATGATGTTGGCGTGGCGAGGTCGCCCCTTCTCTCACGCGAGGGGCTTTTACGAAATACCTCGTTTACTTTTACCGACGGGCGAAGGGTGCTTCGAGTCTGCTTTGGAGCGTCGCCGGGGGGTTCGAGGGCCCCGCCTCGCCCTGATTGGTGGGGGTGTTTTCATCAAGACCGGGTGACCCCATCTGAAGCAGACTTACGGGGGTAAACCCAACACACTACTCTCTTCACCGGGGGGTTTCTGGACGCTTCCGGCCTAAAAAATGCCTGAGAGCCCCCCCCCCCCGACATCCCCCCGTGCGCGACTGCACACGGGGGTGCACGGTGTTGAGACGTGACTCAGTAACGTTGTGTAGTGGGGGGCCCGGGGGGGGACATGATCGTGGGGTTTGGGGTGTGCCCCCCCCTTCCCCCGGGGAGGGGAAGGGCGGGGCCCCCCGAGAGAGACAGTGATGTGGGTGTTTGGGGTTTGGGGCCCCCCCTTTCCCTGTGAGGGCAAGGGCGGCTCCCCCGAAGGGACGTGACTCATTGTGCAATAAAAGGAACCCTGACACACTAAAGGATTTTTTTCAGTCCTTCCCGTCCCCTCCATTGCCCCCACCGTAGTGTTGGCAAGTGCAGGGGTGGATGACCCCCCACCCCTGGTTTTGTAACAATATATAAAATATAAAACATATATATTACCTATACTATTTACACTAACAAAACAATATAATAATATACACATATACATATACAAATACATATTACATTATACTATATACACCAATATATATACCACATATATAACCCACAATCATCCCCAATATAATATACACACATATAATATACAACATTATAATACACACATATATATAAAACATATTATATACAACAATTTTTATACAATATATAAAATACACAAAAAAAAAAATTTAAATATATAACATATATATATATACAATATTTTTATAACACTATATTTTATACACCAAATATACACACAATATAATACCATATATATCACAATAATATACACACATATATATATCACACATATAAAATACCAAAATATATATACACACATATTAAAAAAACACACATATATAAAACCCCCATATTATATACCACCATATAAAAACACACACATATATATATACCACACATATATATATAAACCATATAAAAAACACATATATATAATACACTATATATATATACACATATATATATAACACAAAATAATATACACATATATATTAACACTATATAATAAAACATATATATATCCACAAAAATTTTAAACCAATATAATATCACATATATATATTACACATATATATAATAAAATATATATACAAATAAAAATAACAATATATATATCATATAAAAAAGACTATAATATTACATATATTATATATACATAATAATATAAAATACATATATAATAAACATATAAAAAATAAACAAATATACAATAATAAAAATAAAATAATAACATACATAATAATACATAATATATTATACATAAATTTTATAATACATATATATAAAAATATACTAATAAATATAATACATAAAAATAATATTACATAATATAATATACAAAAAATTAAATTTCATACATAACTATACATACAAATATACAACATATAAAAATACAAACATATACAACAATCAATAATACAAACTAACATACATATACAATACATACATACATATCATACATATAATAAAACATATACATATAATAAATACCAAAATACAATAACAATATAAAAATAAAAAATATACATAACAAATAATATCAAAAATCCATACAAAAATACATTACATAATAACATTAAAAATATATATACATATACATTAAAAACAACTATATATACAAACATTATAACAAAAAATAAAAATATAATAATATAATAAAATAAATATATACATATAATTAATAATATTATAATATATATATATAAAATATTTATATAATATAATATATATAATATAAATTTTATACATATATATATAAACATATATATTTTAAAAATTATATATATAATATAAATTTTTATATATAATAGATAAATAAATAAAATAAATTATACAAAAATTTTTATATATACATATATAAATACATATATATATATTTATAATATATATATTTAAAATACATATCTTAAAAAATATACATATAATAATATACATAAAATTTTAAAAATATAAAATTATACATTAAAAATAAAAATAACATATATATATTACACATAATAAAAATAAACTTAATATATAAAAATATTAAAATTTATATAATATATACATATATATATATAAAATTTTAAAATATACATTATAATTATCATATATATTTTAAATACATATATTTACAAAAAATATATTTACAATATATAATATACAATTTTCAAAAATTTCATATATATAATATACATATCATATATAATACAAAAATTCAAATTTTAATATATAATTTAAAATATTAAAATATATCAATAAAATATAAATATATTACATATAATATTCATATTATAATATAAATAAAAGAAATAAAAATAATATAAAATTTTAAATTTTTATATATAAAATACATATATAATATAAATAATATAATATATATATACATTAATATATTCATATATTATATCATTTAACTTATATATAATATAATTACATATATATATATAAAATATAATATATTCCATAATTTTAATATATAATAATATACATTTTAATATAATATATCATAAATAAAATTTTTATCTATACAATAATCATAAATATATATTATTTCATATAAATTTTATAATATAATAAAATAAACAAAAATATATATATTATACATATTTATTCAAATTATATATTCATTTATATATAAACATATAAATATTTAATATATATTAACAATATATATATACATATAAATATATACATAATATAATTTTCAATAAAAATTAAATATAAATAAATATAACATATAAATTTTATTTAGATAACATTATTAATATTCATATATATATATATATATATATAAAAAATTAAAATTAAATTTTATAGATATATATTTTAATAATATAGATTATTAAAATATATTAAAAAATATAATAATATATAATTATATATAATATAATAATATATATATATACTATAATATACATATAATAATCACATATATAATATACAAATTTTATTACAAAAGAAATAATTTTTTAAAACATATATATATAATATACGATTTAATTATTATATAAAAAAAAATATATATAATATAATATTATATAAAATTTATTTTATACATATTATATTTTATACCATATATATATAAATAATACTATAAAATATAATATACCATTTATATATAAAACATAATTATATATATAAATATCATAAAAATTTTAAAATAATCTATATTATATATATAATAATATAAATTAAATATAATATACTAATTTATACATATAAAATAAAATTTAAATTTTAAAATATACTATACTATAATATACAATATAATATATATTATAATATACATATATAATTACATTTTATATATACTATATATATTACATATATTATATACATATATAATATACATAAAATAAATAATATATATAATTTTAATAATAAAAATAATATAATTAAAATATATAAAAAATATTATATCTAATATATATTTTTAACAAAATATTATATATCATAAAAAATTTAAAAAATAAAAATATAATTATATATAATATACATATTTTTCATATATATTATATATACATATATTATAAAAATATACATATAATAAATATACATTAAATTTTCAATATATAATATACATAATATTTTCCATTATAAAATAAAAATATATATAACTTATAAAACTATATAATATATTAATTGTTTTTAATTATACATATATATATTACATATATAAAAATACATATATATATATACATAATTAAAATTTAAAATATTATATACATATATATATTACATATATATATATACTATATATATATACAATAATTTTATTTCAATATATATATACATAATATATATACATAATATATTTTACATATTTTAAAAAATTATATTCTTAATTATTACATATATATATTCAAAAAAAATAATATATTATACATAAAAATATTATCCCTATAAAATTATTTTAAGATTAAATATATATAAAAATTTAAAATAATAATATATATAAAATATATAAATATATAATAATATAATAAAAATACCATTAATATATATACATATATATAAAATAATATAAATTTAAAAATATAATATAATATATATAAAAATAATAAAATATAATAATTTCATATATATCATTTAAATATAAAATATATATATAAATATATATATATATAATAATATATATAAAACATATATATAATTATCTTTTTATCATATATATATATACATATATAATATTAATAATATAATATAATAAATAACATAATATATACATTAAATAAAACATATAAAACAAAAATACACAATATAACATATAAACATAATTTAAAATACAAAATATAACATAAAATATATACATATTAAAATATATACATTAAATATAATTAATATTTTAAATTATATATATATATAATATTTTATATATTATACATATTTTATAATATTAAAAATATATATCTTTTATAAAAATTTTTAATTTTATATATACATATATATATATTATACATATATGATATATATTTATATAAATATGTAATATTTACATATAATAAATTTTAAAAATATAATAATATATAAATAAAATATATACTATAATATATATATACTATAAATAAAATTTTAAAATAAATAATTAAAACAATTAATATATATTTTCATATAATATAATTTAACATATTTTTAAAAAAAAATGTTAAAATATACTATTAGGGTTTTACCTAATTAAATATATATATATGTATACATAATATATATATATGTTTACTATATATATATGTATACCTATTAAATATATATAATTTTATACATATAATATATAAATATATAGTATACCCTATATTAAAAATAGTTTTACATATATATTTTAAAATTATATGTATACATATATATATTGTTTTACATAAAAAAATATATTATTATGTATACATTTATATAATATAATATGTAAATATATATAAATAAATGGTTTCATTAAAATATTTTATATTATTTTGTATACATATTTTTAAAAAAAATGTTACCCTTAAAATATATATATAATGTATACATATATATAATATATATATTATACATATAAAATTTTAAAATTTATTTTACATATATTATATATTTTATTTATGTTACATTATATATATTAGTATACAATATAAATTTTATATTATATTTATAAAATTATATAAAATATATGTATCCCTATTATTATATATTAAAAATATAGGGATACATAATATATATGTATACATTAAAGTATATTAATATGTATACCTATATGTATATATAAAATATATGTATACATGTATACATATATAATTAACATATAATAATATATATTTATATATATAACCCAAAAATATATAAAATACATATATAAGTATACATATATACATATAATAACATGTATACTATATATTTATACATACCCTATATTTTATACATGTAAAACTTTTAACATGTATAAAATGTATTTCAGTTTTAAAAGGGATTTCATGTATACTGTAACATGTTTACAATACATATACATGTATTTCATGGATAAATTTACATGTTCATGTATTTCGGGATACATGTATACATATCATGTATCCTTTACTGTATACATTTTTAAATATACAGGGATAATGTTACATGTATCCCTGTATACATATATATGTTAATGTATAACCGTATACATATTATGTATACAGATACATAAAATTTGTATACATCTTACTCTAACATATAAACTGTATAAAATATATATGTATACATTATAAATTATCATATACATGGTTTCATTATACTATACAGTAAAACATGTATACAGTAACCATGTATAATAACATAACATGTATACATATAAATGTTTCATTTTTACATATAAATGTATCGGGATACCGGGATACATATACATATAAAATGTTTTACATATACATGTTACATGTACATGTATAAATGATAACATTATAAAATGGGGGACCTTATAGTATTTCATGTATTTCATATTATGGGATAAAAATATACATTATTGTATACATGTATACATTATAGGGATACATGTATACATGTATACATTATACTATTAAAGTTTTAAAATGTATACATATATATGGATACATGTTTTACAAATATGTTTAATGTATACATAATTTTGGGATACATGTATACATGTAAACATGTAAATATATATTATACTGGTTTTAATTTTATATGTATACATGTATAATGGGATAATGTAACAGGGATAAAATGTTACATATAAAGATACATTACATATAGTAACAGGGATACTTTTATACATGTATACAGGGATACATGGTTTCATGGGATAATGTATTTCTGTATCATATATAGTAAATGTATCATTTATTTCATTTTAAAGGGATACATGTTTCATAAAATTTGTATACATGAACATATTATTATTCATGTATACATAATTGTTTAAAAATTTTTTCTAATAGTATACATGTATCCAAAAATTTTGTATACCCTGTATACCCTTTTATAGTATACATGTTACATGAAAACATAATATGTATAAAATGTATACATAATTTTATGTATACATGTTTAAAAGTATAAATGTAACTATATATGTAACATGATACCCTTTATACATATATTTTATAAGTAACATGTTTCATGTATACCTATTTCCTGTTAATATACCCTTAATATGATTCCCTGTATCATATATATGTTTTACATGGGAACCCTTAAAAATGTATAAAATGTATAAAATATAATGTTTTTAAATGTATTTCATGTTAAAAAACAATTTCCCAAAATTTAAACCCCCTTATACAAATGTTAAAATATATTGTATACATCTTCGTATACAATACATGTTTTCCCTATAATGTATACTGTATACATTTTTACATTATACATAATTTATACATGTAAACATATATGTTTTCCCTATATTGTTACATGTATTTAACCCAAAAATTTTTATTTTATATAAAGTATACTGTATTTCATATATAAAGTAACATGACATGTATCCCGTATACATGTATACAGTTAAAATGTATACATTACCTTACATGTATACATATACATGTATACATTTATACATTATATGTATACATGTAACAGGGATACAAAGTATAAATGGATACATGTAACATGTATACTGTATACAAAGATACAAATTTTACATGTAACATGTATATTTTATAAAATGTTACATGTATACATGTATACATGTATACATGTTTACATATTATGTATAGATTTATAAAAAATATATGTATACATTTATCCCTGTACAGTATATGTTTTAAAGTATACATTTTACATGTATATGTATAGAGTATATGTATAGTGTAACATATAATGTATCATAAAATTTTTAACATGTATACAAAGTATAATTAAAGTATTTTCATGTAAAACATGGATACCCTGTTTTGTATAGTAACAGTATATGTATAAAATGTTATGTTTTAAATATATTATTAAAATTATTTGGGGGATACATGTATGATACATGTATTGATACATTTTTGTATACTGTATATGGACATGGATATGTATACCTGTATATGTTACTTTATATGTATAATGTATATTATTCATGTAACAGGGTTAAGGGATAATTTTATACATGTATATGTATTTCAAATTTTAAAATATATTGTAAATTATATTTATACCCTATATTTTTATACTAAAAGTATAAATATTATATTAAAATTACATATATATATTAATAAATGTATAACATTTTAATATATTGATAAAATATATATATATAATATTAAATCCATTTTCATAATAAAATATATATAATATTATATATTATAATATATATATATATAAATATAATTTTTATAAATATTATTTTTAATATAATTATAATATATAAAAAATATATTTTATATTTTATATATATAAAATATAGATATGATAAAATAATATATATATATAAAAATTTTTATATTTGATATATATATATAATATAAATCTATATATAATTTCATGTATACATTATACATATATTGTAAATTTTACCTTTAATTTTATATTGTATACATGATATATACATTAAGTATTTTCATATAAAATATTTTGTATACAAAATACATATTGTATACATATATAACATATATATTAAAATATAATTTTATTTCTATAATAAAAATTAAAATATACATTATATAATTTTTTTTTTATAAATATACAAAATAAATTTATATATACATTACCTTTTTATATATATATTACAAATCAATATATTATATACCTATACATAATAATTTTTATAAATTTTTACCTGTATCATGTATAAAAGTATTTAAAGTATACATGGGAAAATGTATACAATTTTTACCTATATTTTTATAATTATATATGTATACTGTATAAAATTTAAAACATGTATAATATATTTATATATGTACTAGTATTTATTTTATGTAAAAATAGATATTTTATGTAATATTATATTAAAATATGTATAATAAAACTATATTTTATATATATTAAAATATGTATATTATCTATATAGTTTTTTATAAAATTATGTAATATAAATATATTATTATATTATATATTTTGTATTTTAAAAAATTTTGGTATATATATATATATATGTATATATATTTTAAAATTTTTAAAAATATTTTATTTTATTTTGTTAAAATTTTTTTTATTTTTATCTTTATTGTTATTTTATTTATTATATTTATGTATAGGGAAATGGTTTTGTTTATATATTTGTATTATTATGTATTGTATATGTATTGTATATGTTTAAAATTATAAAACTATATTTTTATATATCTTTATATATATATAATTTATATATATAAAATAAATTATTATATATAATATTTAAAATTATATTAATATATAATATAGTTTTAAAATATTTGTATTTTATATGTTTTTTATTGTTTTATATGTGTTTAAAATTTTTGTGGTTTATTTTTTATATTAAAAATTTTTATAATATATTTATAATATATTTTTTATATATTATTATTATTATATATAATTTAGGCAACCCTCCCCTTTGATAACATCCACTATGCTCCTCTTTTCTCGCAGCTACCGTTAGATAACCCCTAGTCGCCACCTGCAGGGTTTTCCCCCAGCCGCCATATATTACGAAATTTTAGCACACCTTTATTTGTTTTGTGCCACTGAAGATGATTAAAAACAGAGTTTATATCATGGGCTATTTAAACACCCTGTTTCGGTGTTGTTTTATGCTTTGGATCTGCAAGTATATACGGTTTCAAATTTCCATACTAGTTTTTTTTTCGGGCGACGACGACGGCGGGAGGACACTCAGAACATAAACACTAGATGACGACCTTGGTGTAGCACGTTACTAGCTTCGCCACTCCGTTTTATATTTGTAATTTGTTCATTTATAGCCATAATATGACACAGATGATGACACAAAATGACACACTCTCTCCGATAGCTCCTTCTAACTTTCCTGAAATCATGATCGATGTGGAAATGTAAGTATTAACGCCACCAGACGTATGTAAATAAAAAATATACAAAAACTTTGTCCTGACGACTTTGGTGTTATCTACGGTAGGCCATCTCCGCCCCCACATTCGCTTTTTTTCGTTGTTTAAGTAAATTCAGTGCCACTAGGGCCAAAGCAGCCCAGCTCTCAGTAAATACTGGGTTTTGGAGAGGAACGTCAGCCACTTTCGTTGTTGTGGAAATGCATCGATCAAAA
Source organism: Chionoecetes opilio (assembly GCA_016584305.1). Lineage (NCBI taxonomy): Eukaryota > Metazoa > Arthropoda > Malacostraca > Decapoda > Majidae > Chionoecetes > Chionoecetes opilio. The sequence goes on along the minus strand of JACEEZ010001145.1, from coordinate 16,305 downwards.
CTACGATACGACGATGGCAAGTGTGATAGGAGAACAGCGGTAGTAGGTCCACGTAGGCAAAAATTATCGATTTTTGACCAGAGATCCGCGGAAAATTTTCCAAGTGTAATAACCCCTTAGGCCCTGTTCACACGAGGCGATATCAGTCGCGGCGACAGTCGCGCTACATATCCGGAGACTTTTCACACGAGGCGATTTCAGTAGTAGTAGAGGACCTTACCATTGAGCCCGTTACCAATTTCTCCTGATCAAGGTTTGAAGGTGGTTTTTAAATGACTTGAGGATACTGAACAAAATAAGCCCCCATGTGAGGCCTCGCAAAATGCGGGCTAACTCCGCCAGGGGGCAAAACCAAAAAGATGGCCGCCGTGAAAACTAGATTTGTCATATCTTCACTCATTTAATAGCTATTAATAGTTCTTGGTGCCCTAAATGTAGTTTTTAGGTCAAGGAAAGCAATAAAGACATCATAGAGTGGATTTGTTGACAAAAAGTCTTTGGGTAATTTAATATTTTATTAAAAATGAAGACAAAACCTTTCAATGTTCATCATTTTCGAGAATCGTATCTGTTTATTGGCCACTACGTTTGATGTTGCCCTGGATGCAGATCTATTACAACAGCAGTATGGAAAGGGTGGATGGTGGAGTACTGGCTGGAGCTGAGCAATCTTCCTGGGGAAAGAGAACACCTACATGAGGGATGGTTTTTTTTCCCAGGCAACACTGGAAAACCCTTTACTCTTGTTTACCTCTTGATTGTGGATAGAGAGGGACCATGAACAAAGGATCGAAGAAGAAAGCTGGTTGGCTTAAAATCCTCAAAATGAGATGTTCTCACTGATTAAAGAAATGTTAACTCCTTTCAACCAAGTCAGATCATCTTACATACCATGGCACAGAGTACCCTGTCAAAAACATTTAAAAAACAGCAACACGTTGAAACACAAAAACACGTTTGAAGCTGGATGAGCAGGCGGTACAGGATATTGATAGCTGCATCACTAAATTTTCCTGTGACCTATTCAACACGACAATCCTAATCTGAGATCTCTTCAATCTGGTTTTTCTGGCGCTTCTACTGCACTTGTTGATGACTTCGAGTCTGCTCATCACGATGGTGAAGATCTTTTTCAGGATATTCAGCAAGGGACCGCATTTTTGAGTGACAATATACCATTTTACTCTACAGTGCACAAAAACTCACGACGGAACTTCAGTAATCCACCCCCTGCCCATGGGTGACAATACTGACAAGGTTACCAAATCAGAGGCCTGGAGAACAAGGCAATGGCATCCATCATAGCACTAGCAGAAACACACGACGACAAGTTAACCTCATTAACGTGATGGAATATCGAGTGACAGATTAATGTTTGCCCATATACAACGTTAAACGGGACAATGAGAAGCCCCCAAAAGTCCAAATTGGGTGGATAAATTATATATGGAGACCTTGGATTCCAAGGAGTACATTGTTAATAGTTGATATGGGATTCATATAGCGTCTGTCAACCCCATCATTTGAGGACCGTGAACAATCAGATGGTACTAGCTTTACATGGCGGGATTATGTCCAAGATGTGTCCATAATAATGTCCAGACACAACAAATGCTTCAAAGATTGTGTTGGTGAATGACCGCTATGACTTGCCATTTACCATCAAAGACAGTGAACGAAATCTTCGCTCTAGTAATATTGAAGGCTTAAGAACATCTTCATCCGGCCTTCAGACAAATTTCCTTCAGCTAGAGCTTTCCAGGATTTGTTGGGACAATCCAGCTAATAAACAACGCTTGCAGTCATTTCTAAAAGATGAATCCGTCTAAGGTGCTGTGAACATCCTAATGTCCGTTTGGGATATTCAGTGGGTCCAAAGTGTTGGAATTTATCCACAGGAGACAGAATTGGGAATTTTGAATGTGAACACATCGAAGCAGACACGATTCTCTTCTTTATAATTCCCAAATCAGAAGATCAGGCATTGATACTGATGTTGTCATTGATGCTTAAGATAAGACGTTCTAGTTTTGTTGCATATGTTGCCCATACAAAGATGGGGTGTTAGCAGTCAAGAGGAAGAACATCATAGATTGTAAAAAAACTATGCTCCAAAGAGGTAGCAGAGATTATAGTTCAATTACATATTCACAGCGGATCAGACACCACAACTGCCTTTTTTGGCCACGGGAAAGCATCAATTTTCACCAAGGGAATCTCAGATGATGCACGTGCTCTGCTGTGTTGTTTTGGCAAGTCAAATTGCCGGTCACACAGTCTGTTCTGAATGACATGGCAATATTCACCTTAAGATACATCTATAATGACAAGGTGAGCAAATCTATGGGTGGAGCAAGGGCACGAAAAAAGAAACCAGATGAAGAGAAAATCAACACTGAGACTTCCACCAGATGACCTGAAGGTATCAAGAGGAAACTATCAAACACACATGCTTCTCAATTATCATAAGGTAGATCCTTCTCCGTCTCCACTTTCACATGGGCTGTTGAGAATGGCTTGTGTAAGCCAGTGCGATACACAAACCAGCACTACCAATGCATTTGAAGGATGTCGTTTAACTTCAAGACCTAAACACCAGGAGATACTGATTCAGCAGTGAATCAGCAAGTTTGCTGATGATACTAAGTTAGGTAGGATTATTGGATCACAGTCTGACGTAAAATATTGCAGGGAGACTTAGATAACTTAACGATGGGCAGTCAGATGGCAGATGGGAAATTTAATATTGATAAATGTAAGCGTTTGAATGTTGGTAGAAAACCCTGGTAATAGATACACATAAGCAATGTATCGTTTAAAATATCAGAAGGTGAAAAAAATCTTGGAGTGAGGGGGAGCCCAGACCTCCGACCTAGGGAAACAATGTATTGAGGCCAGAAATAGAGCTAATAGAGTATTAGGATTCATTACCGAAGTGTTTAAAATTAAAGTGCGGGAAATTATTCTAAAGCTTTATCTGGCTCTAGTCAGGCCTCACCTAGACTATGCAGTTCAGTTTTGGTCTCCATATTACAGGATGGATATATGTTGTTAGAAAAAGTGCAGAGAAGGATGACCAAAATGATACAAGGGATGCGTAACTTTAGTTATGAGAGGAGATTGAGTTATAAAATACACTCACTCGAGAGACGCAGAGTAAGGGGATTGATAGAAGTTTTTAAGTGGATAAAGGGATTTAATAAAGGAGAGGTAGGAAAAGTTTTTTACGGCTTTAACCAGGTAGAACAAGAAGTAGCGGATTCAAGCTGGAAAAGCGGAGATTTAGAAAGGAAAGGGGAAAAAAATGGTTCACAAATAGGGTGGTGAATGAATGGAATGGTCTCAGTAGACAGGTAGTTAGTGGGAGTCATTGGGGAGCTTAAAGGGGAGCTGGATAGGTTTTATGATGGGATGAAAGGTGGATGTAGGTAGTTTCAGGTGACAGGAACTACCATGTGTAGGCCTCGCGGCCCCTTGTAGCTTCCTTATTTTCTTATGTTCTTATGTTCAGGAGAGAGCGATTCATATGATGAAGACGAGGATAATGACATTGATGTATAATATTGCTCATTCATGTCATCCATAATTGTCAGTTAAATAGTTATGATAGGTTGTGGATTTTGCCTGATTTATCTGAAATATGTAATGAGTTAGGATAAATCAATAATTGTTTTCAATTTTGATTAAACAAATTACTTCATGTATACTAGCATTGAAAACCTTTGTCTGAAAAACTTATTTGTTGACACCTAGAATACATCGGCAATATACTAATAGAACAAATTCAAATTGTGTATCAGCCATATCGTGTTACTTGGAGTTCTTGTAACACCGTTTTGAGATGAATTGGGCTACATCTTTTTTCAGTAACATCAACTTGACTTATATTCCAGTGAAAAAAAGCTTCATGTGATTAGTGGCCAATAAGCATGATACGGTTCTCGAAAATGATGAATATTGAAATGTTTTGTCTTCATTTTTTAATAAAATATTCAATTACAATGACTTTTTGTCCACAAATCCACTCTATGATGTCTTTATTGCTTTCTTTGACCTAAAAAACATATATTTAGACACCAAGAACATATTAATAGCTATTAAATGAGTGAAGATATGACAAATCTAGTTTTCACGGTGGCCATCTTGGATTTTGCCCCCTGGCGGAGTTAGCCCGCACTCTTGCGAGGGACATGGGGGCTTATTTTGTTCAGTATCCTCAAGTCATTTAAAAACCACCTTCAAACCTTGATCAGGAGAAATTGGTCACGGGCTCAATGGTAAGGTCCTCTACTATAGCGGCGACAGTCGCGCGCCTCTCTCTCTTTGTCTTTCTACTCAGTTATTACTGAATTATTTTCACTAGTGACTAACACATTTATCTTTTAATAACAAGAATAATACTAAAAAAAAATCAGTCTTATTTTTTTCTTTTTACCGATCATTAGTTTTATAATCTTATCGTAAATTAAATTTATAGTCTATCTTTTACTTCTATCTTTTATGTTCCTTTATAGTTCGCACACTTCCTAATAGGGTCATGTAGGGTTTGCTAATCATGACCCGTGACCTGACCTGCCCCCCCACACCAACCCCTGAGGACTGTGCGCAGCTAAAACAGAGTGTGATGTAGTTAATTGCTCGCTTTTATTAAGTGAAAATAAATATAGGGGAAAATTATGTAGGTCGCTTCTGGGTTAAACGGTTCTGTTATTTCAGTCATTTATAAATAGCTGATGTATTTATATATTCTTTATCTATTTTATCTATTTTGGGCTTCCTTTGTTTATGTAATTCGATTCCTGTATGTTCCTTTATTATTATCATTATTATTAGTAGTAATATCATTATCATTATCATTATTATCTTGTAGTTGTTATAGATGCGCTCTTTTCTTTTTTCTTTTTTTTAGTTATGATAAAAAAGGTAAATCTTTTGGGGTTTTAGATGGTTTATTATTTATTTATTATAAAACTGACTCCTCCTTTTTTTCCCTCTCCAGGGTTAGGTGCTCGGGGGCTTGCCCTCTAGGGGGCTGTCGTCATCCCTCCCCACCCAAGAGGCGCGGGGGGTCACCATAAAAAAGCGGGGGAGATTGTGGGCCTGGGTTTTAAAGGGGCCCCATACAAAGGGTTTTAGGAAAACTGCCGCCGAAGGAAGGGTCGCCGAAGCTTTAAACGAAAACCCTGTCGCCACAGGGGAAAGGGTTTCGCCGACGCGGAAATTCTGGGGCAAACGTTCCATTTGGAAATAGATGTAAAGGAAGATTTAAAGGGGTTTAGGGAAAACTGTCTTCTAGGGAAGACTATGAAGGTCTGCCCCAAAAACCCCAGGCAAAGGGCCCCAGGGGTGGGGGCAAGTCTAGCGTTTCAAATGGGGCCATTTCTAAAAAACGGACAATTTGGAGGGCCCCTTTTCAGTAAGCCGTCGGGGCGTCCTCCCTACCGTTTCTTTTTTTTACTTTTCAAAAAGGCTTTTTTTATTATTTACAAGGTTTTTTTTCTTACTATTGCTGGTTTTATAATTAGTATTAAAAGGGGATTTTTCCCTTTGGGTTGAGAGGTTTATAGTTTCATTTTTTGGGCTCTCTCTAGACAAATCAGCCAAGTGTTTGCGCCTAAAGCGGTTAGAGGTCACAAAAAGGGAAAGACACCCCCAAAGGGGGAGGTTGAGGAATTTAGGGCCGGAAATAAATTTATGCTTTCATACCCCCCCAATCCTCCCCTTCCCTAGTTTTATTGAATAGGGTGATTGTGGCTAAAAGGGGTTTGGGTTTAGTTTGGGATGTGGCGGTATTATTTGGGTAAGTTGATATAAAAAGGGAAATAATTTGGGCACTACTTCAAAGTGTGTGGGAAGGGCCCCGGGGGATGGGGCCCCGGGGTTAACGGGGGGGGGCCAGGAACCTACCGCCCGGGGGGCCCACAACCACTTGAGTCAAAAAAATTTAAGGAAACTACAAGGAGGCGGAAAGTCTTCGTAAAACGTGGTAGTTCCTTCAAACACATGTACTTATCTAATCCCCCCTTTCATCCCAAGCACTATTTTGGGAAAAAAAACCCAATATATTTTTTTTCCGATTTCGGGCCATTAAGTTACAGATGCCAGGGCCACCAAAATTTTGTAAGGAATGGTGGTCAACTGGGGTTGCCGACTATCAAAACACAGTTTTTCCCCAAACCGGGGGGAAATTCCCCCGGGGGGGAAAATTTTCAGGATTCAAAAGGGGGAAATTTTATCCGCAGGCACAAAATTAAATACCGTAGATAAAAATTTTAAGTGCCAGGAAAATTTTTTTTTCCCTGTTTCAGAGTGTGGTGGCGTTAATATTTAAACCCGTAAAAACAGTCAAGTCGCCCCCCTCCCGGCCCAGGTCCCCCAGGCGCCAAATTTTTACGAATTATGGGCATTACTACTAAATTTTATTCCCAAAGGGATGATACACAGTGGGGTTATGATCATAAATGTATAATCTACTTTTTTTCAGTGTTTTTTTATGATATGTATTTTCAAGTATAAAAGGGTTTAAAAAATTTTAAACTAGGGCTTTTTTTTTCTGCGACGACGACAGCGGTACGACACTCAGTAAAAAAACACTGATGGCAAATTGCTTTTGGGTAGCCACTTTGTAGATTTTTTTTGTAATATTTTCTTTTAAAAGCCAAATATGCCAAAAGAGGGGGGGGGGGGCAAAAAAATGACACAGACTCCCCAGAACCCCCCTTCTAGGTTTTTTAAAAATCATAGATGTAGAAATGTAAGTATTAACCCCCCCACACGTCTGAAAACAGAAAAAAAAAAGTTTCCTGGCGACTTTATTTGTTACACGATACATTTCTAAACCCCATGTTTTGGGAAAATTTTAAAAGGGGCTTCGGAAAAGTTGGGGTCTTTTTGTGTTTTTCACCCTGTGTCATAGTATGGCTTTTAAAGGAAAAAAATTACAAAAAATATCTACAAATTTTGGCTCCCAACAGTAGATTTTCCCCAAATCAGTGTTTATTTACAAAGGTCGTACCCGGGTCTTTCGCCCCCCCAAAAAAAAATGCGTGGGGCGAAAAATTTAAAAACCCCCCTCTAATTTGCAGATACAAAGCCCTTAAAAACCCCAAAGCGAAACAGGGTAGATTATTTCAGTCATGATAAAAACTACTGTATATCATCTTCAGTGGCACATTAAAAATCATTTGTGATGCTTTTAATTCGTAAAAATATGGGCCTGGCGATCACTGAGATGGCGACTTAATGTTATAAACCCCCCCCCCCCCCGGGGGGAAATTTTGTCGGGCGAAAAAAATCTCTGAGTTCAGGTTTAGCTAATTTACTTCTTTTTCTTTTTAAGTGTTTTATATATAGAGAGGAAGGGCAATAATCTTTTTATTAAGCAAGTAAATTTGGAATGGAAATTCTTTTTTTTCACCCCCATGAATGGGAAACCGGATGGTTTTGGGAAAAGGGGGAAGGGGGAAAAAAACAGAACAAAGGTTTGGAAAACCCCTGATCTAACATAAAAAAAAGAAAATTCCCAGGGAAAAAAGAACAATTTTTAATTTAAAAAAAAGGGCAGTCAAATCTCACCAAATCATTAAAAACCACACCCAAAACCTCACCAAATTTTTATTCACACATCCATACCTCACCCCTCATTAATACACATCCAAAAACCCCCCAATCATTTCTCCCACCCTTCCCTACCTAACCCCCTCATTAATCACAATTTCCAAAACCCCATCTCATTACCACACATCCCTACCCCACCCCCATTACTCACACATCCCCTACCTCACCACTCATTATCACACATCCATTTCCTCACCACTCATTACTCCCACATCCATAAACCCCACCCCTCATTACTAAAACATTTCCCTAAACCCCAAAAATTTATTAACCTTTACAAATCCCCTACCCCACCACTCATTACTCACACAATCATTTTTACCCCCACTCATTCCTCACCCCTCATTACTCCCCCATCCCTACCCACCACCATTTCTCACACATCCATACCTCACCACTCATTTTCACACACCCAACTCACCCCCTCATTTCCCCACCCCCCCCATACCTCACCACTCATTACTTCCCCATCTTACCCCCCACCATTTATTACTTTACCCCATCCATACCTCACCACTCATTTTCTCCCACACCATACCTTTACCCCCTTTAAATTTCTCACACACCATAGCCCCACCTTCATTACCACAACATACTCACCACTCATTAATCCCCCACCCCATTTTTTACCCCACTCATACCTCACCACCATTACTACCACATCCATAAACTCACCACTCATTACTCCCACGCTCAACCCACCACTCATTACTCCCACAATCAAACACCCCAATCATACCCACCACTCATTTCTCCAACTTTATTATTACCACACTCATACCCCACCACTCATTACTTTTCCCCCATTCCTACCTTTACCCCTCAATTTAAAACACACTCATACCCCACCACTTATTACAAATCAAATCCCTCACATTTAATCGGGTTCCCAAGACCGTGATTTGATCATACATTTCAAAAAAAACTTTTTTGTTTTAAAACATTAAGAATGTTTTTTAAGTAAAAGAATTTAAAATAAAAGACCTAAGTAACAAGTCGCCAAAAAAAATACTACCAACCAATGTCGAGTTTTGGCTGCCTTTAGGGAATCAGTGTTTTTTACGTACATGTTTTTTTTTAAATATATTTTTAAATCTATTTTTTTTTTATTTTATCTATTTATCTATTTTATTTGGGGGGCCCCTAAAAAGCCCGGGGGCCCCGAGGGCAGCCCCATTAACCCCCAAGTAAATCCGCCCCTTGGGCCCTGGTTCACCCATGGTTTGCCCGCGAGTCGGACTTTGCAAACCCGGGAGTTTCACCCTTCCCCGGGGCGAGCTTGGGGGCCCATAATAACCCATCTTTGGGGAAATGGGGGGGGGCCTTTTACCCCACCACCCCACACCCATCCCTTGCTCAAGGGGGACAGAATTTATTTAGTGAAAAAATACCCCGGGAATGAGGGGGAAACCCGGGGGTCGAAAACCCGGGGCTACATATTGGTTTCCTGACGCTAAACCCCCCCGAGCTGTCCAGGGGTGTGTGTGGTGGTGTGTGTGTGGGGTGTGTGTTTTATTTTAATATAATATATATATATACACAAAAATTTTATAAAACACAAAAATTTAAAATTTTATATACCAAAACACATATAATATAAATATTACCCCACACATTTATATATATATACCCCAAACAAAATAATATTATAACCCCCATAATATATACACACATATATATATATATATACACAATATATATATATATAATACACAAAATATAATTTATACCCCCACATATTTTATATATACAAACCAAAAATATATATACACACATATATTAAACACACATTTTATTTATAACACCAATATATATAATTTCCAATATATATATATATATATACAACCATAATATATATTTTAACAAAAATTATATTTTACACACATAATATATATAACACACATTTTATATCACCACACACACACAACACACCTATATATATTACACAAAATATAATTTTTATATATATATAAAATATATATATAAAATATATAATATATATATATAATTTAAAAATATATATATATATTATATTAAAAAAATAAAAAATATATTTTATATAAAATAATATATATAAAACCCCACATTATACCACACACAATTATATATATATATATACACCCCACACCTAATATACACACAACAAATTAAAATACCCCCAAACACACCCACACCACACATATACCCCACACACAATATAAAACCCCACAGAGAGAGAGAGAGAGAGGGGGAGAAGGGGGAGAGAGAGGGGAGAGAGGGAGGGGGAGAGGAGAGAGAGAGGGGGGGGGGGGGAGGGGGGGAAAAGAGAGAGAGAAGAGAGAGAGAGAGAGAAGAGGGGGAGAGAGGAGAGATATGAAAATTTATATATTATTTTATATATATAGAGAGAGAGGGAGAAAAGAGAGAGAGAGGAGAGAGGGGAGAGAGAAGAGAGAGAGAAAAGAGAGAAGGGGATGAGAGAGAGAGGAAAAAGAAGAGGAAAAGAGAGAGGAATTTTAAAATTTTATATCTTATTTTATTTTTATATATATTATAATATTATATATATATATATATAATATATATAATTATTTTAAAATATATATATAAATATATATATTTTATATATATATAATATAAAATATATTATTTTATGTATATATATAACCCCACACATCAGACCCCCTTTTGGAAAAACCAGTTCGGTTTTGACCCCCCAAACATTTTTGTTAAATAAATGAAATTAAAATAAACAAATACGTAATACTACCCTAGATAACACTAAAGCGCTAACCCCGCACTAATGTCGGCCCGGCGCCATATATTGCGAATTATAGCACACTATGATTTTTATGTGCCACTGAAAATTATACACAGTATTTTTATAAACCCGTATATTCTACCCCGTTTCAAACGTTGTTTTATGCCTTTTTACTGCCCAAATATATACGGGGTTTTAAATTTTTAATACTCGTTTCCTTTTTTGGCAAGACGACGGTGGGGGGGGACAATCCCGTGGGGGGCTTTTCCCCCGTGGGGGGCCCGGGGCGTTTTGGATATTTTTCCGCGCTAAACTCCAATGAGGCCCCGGGGTCAGGAGGAGGGGTGTAAGGGCAACTTTTACATGGGTTTTTTTCTCCCCTTCAAAATCTTTTATAGTTTTAAGCTAAATTTCTGGGGAAAAATAATATATATATTTTATATATATATATAAATATATATATATATATATTTTTATATAATATATATAAATATATATTAAAATTTTATATAATATAGTTCGGGTTTTCCCATATGTTTTGTCTCGAACAAGGAGGAAAAGAGGAGGAAAGGAAAGGAAGAAAAGAAGGAAAAGAATTAAAGGGGGGAGGTGAAGGTGTTTTTTAAGACACCCAGGCCGTTCTTTTTGCGATCGCCTTTGCGTGCTTTGGGGATGCTGCGCCAGGGTCAAAATCTCCAAGGGGGGGATCAAAAAAAGGGGTTTTTGACAACTTTACAAGTATATTTCTCCCCTTGAAAGCCTTTGATAATATAATTCAAGTTATTGCTGGTATTTAATTCCTGAATGCAGAAACATGATTAAAAGCTTATTAAATGATATATTGGGTACTGTAATATCAAGATCAAGAACTAGAACTGTCGCCGACAATTGGAACTCCCGCCGACGTGAAAAATTGGAACAGTCGCCGATATCGGCGACAGTTCCTATCGGCGACAGTTCCAGGTACCATACAAACCCATGAAACTAGAGTCGCTGAGAAGTAGCGCGACAGCAAGGGATATCTCGAGTCGCGCGACTGGCCAGCTACAAGCGACTACGTGTGAACGCTCCCATTGACTTCCATGTACCTCGCAGTCGCGCTACTAGAGTCGCGCTACTGAAATCGCTTCGTGTGGTTAGCCTAAGGTTAGCCGCGGCAGAGAGACGCCACTACACGCTTCCTCAGTTTCAGCATGGACTCTGAAGAGGAAGCTACTCACTCTACTACTTCTGCTTCTGCGACGTCGTCGTCGTCAAAGATCTATGTGGATGCACCCGCTAACATCTGGGAGGTTGACTTATGTACAATTCCATACTATAATGAACTGTCTAAGAACAGACAATGCCAAATTCTTTAATTACTTCAGAATGTCACAATACAGTCTCAACCATATTCTTACCTTACTTAACCCCTTGAGACCTAGAGCGTAATTTCCACTGTAAATTGTGTACCATAAGACGATTTTAGTGACTATAAGCAATATTTTATAGATATGACCTGTTTAGTATCCTTGTCGACTAACTAATTTGGTATTTTAAGCGACTTTTCGTAATTTTATGGCTCGACAACATACATATTTTTTGTAGCAAAGGAAAGATCTGGGCGTGAAGGGGTTAAACCCCACATTCAGAAAGCATATACAAACATGAGAAGAAGTTATTCCCGCCGCCGCGGTGGAATATACAGCGGGCGGACTGGGCATTTTTTCCCGGGCCATCCGGGGGACGAGGGGTTTTTGGGCCCCCTACGAGCCGCCGGGGGATCTGGACCAGCGGGGAAAGCGAACTGACGGCGGCCATCGAGAGGGCGGCGGAGGCAACCCCATACCACGGAAGGTCCCCGGCCGCAGGTACAACCAGAACTGGTGGTTCTACAACCAGGAGGTGCGGGAACAGAACCACATGATAAACATCCACCGGAAGTTGTACAGCAGGCGGCCGACACCCAACAATCTGGACCTGCTCCCTTTGAGGTGGGAGGTACGCTCGGCAGGTCACGGGGGCGGGTTCGGGAGGCCAAATGGTTTGAATGGTGCGCAGGTTTTAACCAACACACCAAGCTCACCGAGCTGTGGGGCAAGGTGAGGACTGCCTCCGGAAAGAGACCTCCCCGGCCCTCCCGCCCACCCCCAACCTTTACAGGAGGCCGAGCCCCTTTGAGGGGGATGTTTGCCTCGAGGGGTAGCAGCGACCAACCCCCCGCCCGTGTCCAGCGGCTGCAGGTTCGCCTTCAACCTGGTGCGTGAGGCTGTCATCGGCGCCGCTCGCGCTCGCCCCGACGCCACTGATCAGCCCTTCACTTTCCAGGAGCTGGTAAGGGCCGGGAAAGGGGGACGGGACACCGCTCCGGGCGTTGATGGCGTCACCTACACGATCTGGCCCACCGCTGGGGCGGCCGGGGAGGCGGCAACTTCTGGCCCTGATCAACTCCTCCTGGTTTGGCTGGCCGCTTGCCCTCGGCGTGAAAGGAGGCTGACATCCACCCCATCCCTAAGCCAGGGAAACCCACCAAGCCGCGCCCCATCTCCCTGATGAGCTGCACGGCCAAGACGGCGGAGAGGATGGTGCTGGCCCGCCTCCTGTGGCGCCTGGGAGACTTCCACCCACACATCGGCTTTACCACGGGGGTGGGCACCTCCAACAGCGCATGGCCCTCCTGGCCCAAATCGACAACCGCCCTGCGTCGCCGTCTTCCTTGCCCTGGAGAAGGCGTTTGAGCTGGCCAACGCCCACGTCATCCTGGCCGCGCTGGTGCGGCGGGGCGTGCGGGGCGACGCCTCGCCTGGATTGAGGTTTAAACCTCTGGCACCGCCGCGCCAGGGTCAGGTTCCAGGGGCGCAAGTCCAGCTACGGGGAGCTGGAGAACGGCACGCCGCAGGGCGGGGTCCTAAGCCCCACCCTTTTCAACCTCCTGATGGAGCAGCTGGTCGGCCTGCCGTTCCGGGGAGGGCACGGCACTTCTCAGCTACGCCGACGACTTGGTCCTGGTCGTCACTGGCCGGGGTGACCGGTGTCTCGGACCCAGCAAGCCCTTGACCTGGTCAGTTGCAAGTGCAGAGAGCTGGGTCTCAAGATATCGGCTGAGAAGTCCAAGGCCATGGTGTTCAAGGCCGCTGCCCCCCGGTTTGTCCTCTACAGATACAGGGCTTTCAGGCTAGCTTGGACCCACCCCGCCTTCCAGTTACCTCGGAATGTGGCTGATCGGGGCCCCACTTCACCACTCAGGTCACGTATCTGAGGGGGGAGGCTGAGACCAGCTCAACGTCATGAGGGCCATGACCAGGACACACGCCGGGGCCCACGTCATCAGTGCTGCGCCTTTCTACGTGCACACTGTGCGTGCCCTTGTAGACTACAGGGCGTCCGTGCTTGTCGCGTTATCGCCACTCAGCAGAGGAAGTTAGAGGTCCTTCAGAACAGAGCTTTGAGGACCCTGCTGGGGGCACCGCGCTTGGCAAACACCCCCGTCATGCAGGCGGAGGCACGGTGGTGCCCCTAGCCCACCAGGGTTCGACAGATCGTGGCCTGCGGGTGGCCAAGATCCCTTCTGCCAGGGCAAGGGGGTCTGTCGCGCGGGACAGACCTGTGCAGGGTCTTGCCACAGCAGCAGCGTGACCTATCGCCGGGCAACACCCGGCTGCAGAGGGTGGCAGACGCCCCCATCCACCTCCTCCCCGGCCACACCCACCTGCTGTGGATGGGCCTGACCGCCCCGCTGTCAATTATGTCGCTCCGCCACCGTGCCAGCCCTCTGCCACCCAGGTGATTATCGCCACACTGCTAGCTGCGAAGGCGTTGTGCACGCGGGAGGAGCTGAGGCAGCACGCCCTGCAGCGGTGGCGCACGCCAATGTCCCCAGCAGCGTCGCAGTCCGCGGTCTACTACACCAACGGCTCCGTTGACCCTGAGAGAGGCCTGACAGGGTGCTGCGGTGGTTACGGCGGTGAGGTGCTGTCCTGGAGTACGCCGACCATTGCTCCAAAGCTGCAGACTGAGCTGGTGGCATAGAGCGCGCCTACAGCACGCCCTGGGCCGACAGGAGGAGGTCGTGGTGATTCCCCACCGACTCCATGTCTGCCCTGCAGGTCTACGGTAGCCCCACACACCGATGGACATTGTGCAGCTCACACCGCCATCCTGGGCCCCTCCAGGGCCTCGCCGCGCAGGGGCGCTGGTAAGGTTCAACTGGGTGCCCAGCCACATAGGCCTCCGTGGCAACGAGGCGGCCGATGAGGCGGCCCGGGAGGCCACCAGACATCCAGCGGTGGCCTTGACTGTCTTACCAGCATCCATGGGGCCAAGTACTGGCCAGAAGCGCTGCCATTTTGTGCCACAGGGTAACAGTTTGCCAGTGGTGCAGACATCGAGGCAGGCAGCCTGGCACAAACAAGCCACGAACAACAACGAGCCGTTACGCCCCGCCCAGCAGCTGGGCCCGAGCCGAGGAGGTCGTCCTACAGGACTTCGTCTTGGCTACTTGACCCTGGAAGAGTGAGGGACGGGTTTGAGGAGCGGCCGTGTGAGTACTGTCCTCATATGACCCCCCATCCTTGAACCACTACCTACTTTCCCGCCCCGCTACAGAGCGGCTCAGGGCAAACGCGTCGGCCCGCTGGAGACGCGGCCGCCCTCGTGCGCAGTTTCAGAAAAACCTGCCCCTCCTGCTGGAGGTGGCGCGGCCCCCCCCCCCCCCCCCCCCCCCCCCCCCCCCCCCCCCCCCCCCGATGAACATTAAGGAGCGGGAGCGACCTCACGCCCCGCCCACCTGTGAACTGGCTGCGGCTACAGCGGCGGGGTGATGCCCGCTCCCCTTATTACTGCTTTTTATGTATATTGTATGTATATGTATGTGGTATGTAGTGCAAATGTATATGTATATAATTATGATTGTAATAGATGTAAATAAATAAAATTAAAATAAAAAAAAAAAAAGTATCTCTTTCTGAGGAGATTGCCCGCCAACGAGCGATCACACAAAATGGTCCGTGTTTAAAGGGTCCAAGTCACAAAACTACGCACTCGTGGGGGGGGATCCGCGTCTCCTCGCCACAGTCGCGCGCCACAGCCGCTCGTGTGATAGGGTCCCAAAACCTAAAAACCCAAAACAATGGAAAACCTAGGGAAAACCACATCCCCGCACTGCGTGGCGCCACTAAGTCGCGCCACAGAGTGGCCCGTGTGTCCGGGGCCTAATGCAGGATTGGCCCCGCCTCGTTATATATTCCTCGGGCCATCCCTGTGGAAGGGTTGGATACCATCTGAGAGTTGAGTAGCTTGCACAGCTCTTCAGGGTATTCATTGAGTTACACCTGTCTTTGTTTCATTTTCATACGTTGATTTTGAGCTGTCCATGCATACAATCTCTCTGGTGACTTACGGGGAGCTAAAAGTTATATCATTGATGAAAACTCCCATACTGCCATCAAAGTAGTTCTAGATCATTAAAGACATCGTTGGAGATGATCGGGCTACACAGCCACCAGTCAATATTTTCGCAGGTTTGCCTTTAAGTGTTGCTATGCGCACGGCTCAGGTCGCTCATTAAGAATCTGTTATTATATTTGAATGCAGTGCGTCTAAATTTAGTAACTATTTTTATGTAGGTGTCGTCTACAAGGTCAATAGTTGTAGTAGAATTGATGAAGGTAAGTGCAAGTGAATCAATGTTGATTGAATTGTGAAGAAAAAAAAACAGTTTCATACTGCCGTACTGATGGCACTTTTGCGTCACCAGTTGCAATACCTATTAGAAATTGTTTACACAGACAGGTCGAATAGGAGTAAGGCAATAATTGCTGTAGTTACATTATAATTGCAAAATGGAGATCAGGAAAAGCCAATAGAAGGGTTTTTCTATCACCATTGCTACTAGCATTACAACGTAAAGGAGTGTACACTTTCTGATTTGCTTTCCTAAGACTGATACAGACATAACTGTTGAATAATAT
>JACEEZ010001144.1:61080-72875 GCA_016584305.1 Chionoecetes opilio | reverse complement strand
AAAATGGCCGTCCAGCCGGCACAATGTACCTGGCGGCTTTAAAAGATGGTCCATCGGCATGCATTTCTGATAGCTTTTCGAGATATTGCCCTAATGGAAAATCATAATGAGAATTAAACTCCTCCCGCCGGAGCATTCACTTCAAAATATGGCCGGTTGGCTCAAGGACTATTGTACGAACTACACATTTCAGTGAAATAAAGGGAAATGACCAATCTTGGGTGGTCAAGAGATGCTGTACCCATCTATATGTGATGTTTAGTGAAAATAAGTGCTGTAGCTATATAGGGAATATAGTTGTATAATTTTGTATAGTAATAGTAATATGGTTTTAGATGAGAGGAGAAAAATAAAGAAGAAAGGAGGAAAAGTGTGGGGTAGGGTAAAGGTACGGTAGGAAAAATAAATAGGTTTTACTCTCTATAAAAATTATACAAGACACCGTGTATGATATGGGTACATGCGGGATATTTAATTTTTTTAAACATATTAAAAGATTAACGTTAAGTTTTGATTTGTTGATGAGAAGTTATGAAGGAAAATGTTGAAAAAACTGAAATGTAATGGGCATTAATAGGCGCGCTTGTTTTTACTATAGACATTGAGATAATAATTATGATATGTGTTTTTTTACTTGATTTAGGAATTCAAGTAAGGTTATTTATGATTATAAAAGGGGAAATGTGAAGAGGGAAGGACATTTTACCGATGCCAGTGAAGCAGAGTAGCTAAGATAGAAGAATAATATCTTAGCTACTCTGGTAGAAAGATGCTCGTAGCCGAACACGCCTGTAACAACACGCGCACCTTTTGCCACCAGTACGGGCATCTTTTGGTAGCAAAAATACCAAAAGATGCCGGAAAAAAATCGCTCGTGGGACACGGCCTTACCCTTCCTCAGACACACCAGTCAAGTCCAGTCTCTCCTGAACCCTGTTACTATTTATAACTTTTACTATTGACCCTATTAGTTTTTCCCTCTAAACTCAGTAAGGCAAGGCAATGGACCCCACTAGAGGGCGGCCAGGTTTTAGTACGTATGCAGCGAGACGGCCAGCTGCAGCCACCGCCAGTCCCGGATGAGGTAGGCCACCCCGCCCCACGCCATGGTACCCAGCGCCCAGGGCAGCCCCGTCAGGATGCCCACGGTACCCCGGGCTTGGGGTCACCACACCTCCATAGCTGCAGGGAAGTTGCAGGCACACACACACACACCACACACACACACCCACACCACCACACCACACACAACACACCACACACACCACATATAGACGCAAACACACACACACACACCACACACACACACACACACACACACACAACACACAAAACACACAAAAAAAACACCCCACACACAGACACACACACAAGCGCACACACACACACATGTAAAAAAAATAAATACGGGTAAATATAGATATGGATTACAGGACCACACGAGTATAGCTCAAGCCCTGTATTGCACCATATAGGTAAATACTAGTATGTACATACGACAAGTGTGGTATATATTTAAGCGACTACTACAGAACTTTGAAGGTGAGCATGTTAAGGTGCCCAAAACGAAGCGGATGACAAGATGGCGAAAAAAATTGGTGAGAAAACAATGAGACGGGAAGAATAAGATGGAAGAACCTGCGTCACACCACACCACTTGGCGTCGTACCTGGATAGATAGATAGATAGATAGATAGAAGATAGATAGATAGAAGATAGATAAATAAAGTATATTTATTACCATACATACCTTACGAAAGGGAGGAAGAGAGAGGGGAGGGAGGAGTGAAATGGAGAGAAAATATGAAATGAATACAAAACTAAAGATAAGGACAAACACACCCACCCACCACATACACACAGATAGATGATAGATGGGTAGATAATTTTAATTGTCCACAAAAAATGCATACAAATAAAGTTAATAATATACCAAATCACTCATGACCAGAGTTCTAATCAGTAATTAACAAAAGGATTCGTGTCTATAATTTGTTTTATGCGAAACGGTGTGCGTCTTAGGCATTATTTTATCATTAATATATACTTCCCATGTGGCATTTTCTATCAGCTCGATCAAAAATTCAAAAGAGCCAATATACACATTGCACAACGAGCCAAAGCACATAGCACACACACAAAAACCACACACATACAAAACACACAACACAAACAACCACATACAAACACACACACACAAAACACACACACACAAACACACACAACACAAAAACACACACACAAACACAACACACAAACACACAGAACACACACACACAGACACACACACACACAGACACAGACACACACACACACGACACACACACAGACACCACACACCAGGACAACACGCACACGCACACGCACACGCACCGCACACGACAGCACACAGACACGCAAACAGACACGCACACAGACACGCACCACATGACACGCCACAGACACGCACACCGACACGCACACGCACACGCCACACGCACAGCCACACGCACACAGACACAGACACGCACACAGACACGCACACAGACACGCACAAGACACGCACACATCGCACACCACACACACACACACACACACACACACCACCACACACACACACACACACGACACCACACACCACACCACGCGTACAAACAACACACACACACACACACACAACACACCACACACACACACAACAACACACACACACACATCACCCACCCACAACACACACGCGTACCTGTCCGCAAAGAAAACCGCCCAGGAGAGAAGACAACGGCCAGCATTGAAAATACCTGGTAGGCGGGCTCGCAGAGGCTCCTGTACAGACTAGGGAGAACTGTGGAGTGAGAAGAGGCGAGGAGGTCATGAAAGAAAAAAGAAAAGGAGGCCGTAAACTGAAGGTCAAAAACTGTATTATGATGTGTGTAATGTAAGGGTATGGTAAGTCATGAATCTGTTTTTTCTCTCTGTATACATGATGTATACTATAATGATATTGATGCTCCTCAGCGAAAGGGTCTTTTATTTTTTTTTTTTTTTAATAGAAATATATCTGTCAGGAGCTGGCTCGACAGATCTCATCCAAAATTATTTTAAATTGTTATGTAATCGGGATATAATGCTATGAAATAAAACTTGCTTACTACTTACTTACTACTTACCTATACAAACACCGCCCATGCACACACAATCACTGTACACCCACGACCTCGCACAGACACACACACACGCAACACAACAAAAACACAACACACACACACACACACACCACACACACACACAAAGATTACCAATGTCTCTTTTTCCTGTCTGCAAGAATTGTTAACTATAAGATAAAATGTGATCATGTTTTTTACATAAAAAAATTCAAAAGAAACGAAATGTTCCGCCACTCGTGGTTGTGCGCTCCCGTACATCCGAGGGAGAGTAGTGGGTGAAGACCCGAGGCATCAAAGAGCCTATCGGTGCACGCCTCCTCCACCTCCGAGCCGCCCACTCCAGCACCACGCTGTAGCTGCCTGAGTCTCTGCATGGGGGGCGGCACACATATAGCTCTGAGCATATAGGCCTCTACCTTATTTCCCTTCGTATTCTATAAAAAACAAATAGTACGACCAAATCAAAACAATCCAGAATAAGGAAAATAGTAGCACAATTTTTCACAAAGCACAATTTAAAACCTTCCCACGACTTACTCTGCTATTATACACCTCGATTTCCCTCTGGAGGTAGGCAGGTGGGTTGACGTTAGGCGCGGAGTACAGCTCGCTGATGGACTGCGAAGGCATCATGCAACACCCTGCGGTAAGAGGAATAAATTCCTTCAATATTCAAGAACGACGCGGTATGACAGGAATATAATTAGCCGGTGAAAAATGCACTAACAATCGTGATCATTCATTTCCGTTCAGATAATGGTGCCAGCAAAAGGTCGCATTAATACACCACAATAATATCCTATTGTACATAAGACACATAAGAACATAAGAAAATAAGGAAGCCTCAAGAGGGCCGCGAGACCTACACGTGGTAGACTCCTGTTACTAATTAATACTACCCTACGTCTAGGCCACCTTTCATCACCTCCATGACATGAATACTCGCCTACTTTTAAAATCCCAATTAACTCCGCACTAACTACCTGACGACTGAGTCGTGGTCTGCATCCAGGGCTGTGTTGAAATTTGGGAAAACTGAAATTCCTTATAACCTTCTCATATTCTCTCTATTGCACCTTATGGGTGTGTATATATAGCTAAAATCATATTAATATCAATAAAAAACATGGATAATTAAAACATGATGATTACTATTTATAATATTATATATATCAGTAATAAATCGTAAATGTAAAGTAAACAAAAAAGCAAAGAAGGCATTCCTGGAATACCTGGCGTGGGTTATGGTGAGTCAGCGTTCGTTCTGTATTGTTGCTGACTGCTAATTCATGGCGGTCGACTGAAGCCTCATCCCCCTCTACTCACCGCACACGTGTTACCTTAGTTAAAAGGTCAAGATGGGAGCATACGCTAGCTGCGCGTGGCATCGGTGCCTCATCTCCGTGGCATTAGCCTTTAGAGCTGTTGGGGTGAGGACCCGTTACCGGGACCAGGGCTAGTGTAACCTCAGTTACCATATTTACCTTCCACCAGGCTGCCCCAGAGTACCCATTTATCAACCCCAAAAGAAGGAAGAACAGTGTTTAGGCTGGTCACGACTTGCCCTGGCCCGGATTCGAACTCAGTGGCCCGCAGATCGTAACCAGGCCGCTAGCATTGCACAAAGGAGGCGACAAACCTTACCAAATGCGTGAACTAAGGTAAACGCCTTAGCGTTTACCTTAGGCCTCCTACAAAAATACATTGAAAACACGGCGATAATTTCAGATATCATTTTGATGGATTAACCAGGAGTGTGTGTAAGGAGGTGAGGAGGGTTGTATGGAGGGAAGGGGGAGCTGTGCAAAGCAGAGGAAGGTGGGGAGCAGGTGTGTGGTGAGGCCTGGCGGGGCGGGCGTGTTGCGTGACCCCACAACTACGGACGCACACGCTCCTTTTTGAGGATTCGCGTCACAATCTTCGCATGTTGACTCGTTTTCTCTTTGGTTAATAAACGCTGAGAGCTACTGATTGTGAAAGGATATTGGTTAAACCAAAAAAGATCAGATTTGTTTGAAGAGATCCGGCAAGACGTAGACATTAGGTTACGCCGTATAACGAAAATTCGTTTTCCAACTTTATCATGCCCAATTTCTAGTAAAATGGAATCTAAGACGAATTTATCTCTTTCCACTTTTGCATTGAGCAAATTCTTACTATGCAAATCGCACTTTTATATTGCACCCTATCGAAAATGCTTAAATGAGTAGCAGGTGTCCGGTTTGGTCCTGTGTATTGCATCATGACAAATATGCGTTCCAAAGGACTAGCGGGTAAGCTCTTCTGATCAGTTGGTAATTCAGGACAACTACATACAGGTCACAGCCTCTACGTTGGGCATAGAACGTTGTCTCATGTCCTCTTAGACCTGAAGCAGGGCATGGTTCTCCCGGTGGTGGCCCGAGCCCGGATGAACCCGTCTCGGGCCTGCTGAAACTACCACTGCTCCGCGCCTTGTCAACTGATTCGACTCTTTCCGGTGCTCTGAGGTGTGGATAGAGAACTCGGAAGCTCGTAGGCTTGAACAGGATCCTCCATGGATCTGATCCCCGGACAAGTGAACAGTGTGAATTGCCGGTCAGTGCACCTGGCCAGCTGCAGCTGAAAGTGTTGCAGCTGGTGGCTGACAAGTTCAGATTGGGTGGGATGCGAGGTCTGACACGGGTTTCCCCATACTCTCGCAGCCCTCAGCGTCACAAAATCTGGGTCACGGCGAACCTGCGGTCGTCCTCACTCTGACTCGCCATGCAGCGAGAGGAGGACACCATCTGAGTGTGCGAAACCATGCTCTGGTCCGCACGTAGAGGTACAGCTGTTTGGACCTTCTTGCAGGCTGCGACTTCATCACTGCTGAGCTGTCGTGAGGATGGCTTGGGCGCCGTCCTGTAGTATGTGGTGAACTGATGTCGTAGTAGAGTTTGAAGTACACCTGCAGAGGACCTTGACAGGATTTCCAGGGTGTCAGTTCTTAGCCAGTCAGTCCAGCTTTCTGGTCCAAAATGTACACGAGCGGACTGGGCTGTGGTGAGCCATCTTGGAGTGGGACACTTGCCACACTGATCTCCGCAGCTCGGACGAGAAACGCCGCTTCACAGCCTGGAACAGTATGGTAGGAGACCAGGCTAGGTCAGTGACATGTTGGACCAGGATATACTCCGGTATCTCGTGAAGATCTTCACCGCTGGCACTCCTCTGAACTCTGCGTTGTATTGCATCTCATTCACGCTGGACAGCAGACTGCACACTGGACCCGTGAAGCCCGTGTCAGATGAGATAGGCCGTCGTGATGTGATAAGAGGCGCAGGGGCAACATGTTTGTGTGCAAACACTCATTATACTCCAGAAGAGCTGGCGTCCAGCATCTTCTCCAAATAGCGTGGGAGTACCACCGTTCCAACCGTTGGCCTCGTTGGTCCCTTGCAGTACGATCAGGAGTCGGGGGAGGGTCGTATTCAACAGCAGCTATAGAGTGCCTGAGCCACCTTGACGCAGGCTTCTCAGGTGGCACCGGGTCCTCTGGTACAAAGAATGCAAAGGTACCTTCCAGTAGTCCTCTGTCAACGGACACCATTATCATTCCTGATCAACATTGGGTGCAGTTTCCCTTAGCGTCGGGCACCATTCGCCCTGGTCTTGACTTTCTACCATCGTAACCCAATCCCCAAATATTTTGGTACCCTGGTGCTTCCCTGGTCAAGGTCCCTGTCCCGATGCCAGGGCATCCTGCATGGCCCTCCTCAAGCTTTAGGATCGCAGACCCAGGTACGAAATGTCTGGGAGAGGTGGCCATTCAGCGATAAGGTCCTGGAGGAACCAGAAAGCCAAGCGCCAGAGTAGCAGCAGTCGGGCGGTAAAGTCGGAACCGGATGCTTGGGCATGCGGAGCTGGACTTTCGAGCCGTACGTGTTTGACCAACTTACGCTGTTTTGTGGACTGGAGTTTCGTGATAGGAACTTAGACCTTAAACATTATCCAGCCCCTGAAAACCACTACGTGGGTAACATAATAACGTGAAAAAAATCAGTTGCCAGGAAAAGATTTTACCCGAAAAAAAAGAGGCGATTTAGTTATGAGAAGTGAGCTTTCAGGCGTCTGCGTACTAATAGGTTTTTACGGCAATATAGAGGTCACACTTCCGATAGAGTTTTTTAGCACTCTAACAACTTGTCGTCCGGGAAATTTATCGAATCTTCGACTAAGTAGCTTTCTGTGAGTTACAAGATTGTGTATGCTAAGCTATGTTTTGCATATAAATATAAAAGTCCATTTGTTGCATAGCAAGAAGTGCTCAAACCAAAAAGTTGAGGAGGACAAGCTACTGTTAAAATTTCAATTTACCTAAGAAAACACCGAAAATTCGAAATACTCTTATTTCACTTTCATTTGGACCTACGGGCGTCCCAATAGTAGACATGTCGTTGAAGTGGCCTACTATGCACACAAAGTCTTATATAGTGACATAGGTATATGTAAAAAGAGCTTTGCACATAATGGTTGCAGTCATGTAGTTCAACGCTCCTGTGAAGAGCAGTGAGGGGCGCGGCTGTGGACGTGCCGCCGACTCGTATCAGAAAACATTGCAGTATAAAACCCGCCGGCGCTTCCTACTTCCTACCTTTGTGACCCCATGACACACCATTACTACCTTCACTAATATCCCTCACTCCCTGCCCTACATATATAAGCGCTACAAATCCCTGCACAAACAGGGCTATTGCAAAACGGTTACAAGTGGAATTTTATAGCGGGGGGCCCACAGTTGTGGCCTATATCGCAGTCGTGGCGCTATTTTTCAAGTCAATAATAATGACTAACTATTTCACGGCCTGTAGAGGGTCTGTTGGTGGCGTAGCGTGATGCGTAGGAGGATGGTATATTAGAGCTACTAGAGGGGCACGTCGAGAGGGTTAGAATAGAGAACACGAGAAATAACGCAGGAAAATACACAAGAGGTTAGTAGTGTGTGGTTGAGCTTACATTTAAGCAGCCTTTATTCCGCGTTCAGATAGTCAAGTGAGAGTTGGGCACAATCTTCAAATCATGTCTGTCTTCCATACAATATTGTCTTCCATAATCACGAGATATAAATAATTTTAAATCAGACATGGGAAACAGCATATTGCTATGTGCAAAACTTAGTTACGTAAAATGTTCTATAAATTGTGTACCACACGCTTACGCATTCTGGAGAACGCCCGCACAAAAGAATTGTCGGCTCCGAATTTGGGAGCCTCGAGGACGTATACGTATTTCAAGGTCACACAAGCAGGAAGTAGACGTCACGGTTGACGTCAACGATGACGTCCAAGTTGACAAGATCAGGTAGCAAAATACTGTATAGTGTGAACCCCGCCTAGTGACAGGTGTGGTGTTGATGGGGCGGGGCGGGGCGGGGCGGGGGGGGCGGGGCGGGGCGGCGGGACGGGGCAGGGCGGGGCGGGGCACAGGCGCGGGCTGGGAGGGCGGGGCGGTGGCAGGGCGGGCGGGCAGGGCGGGGCGGGGCAGTGCGGGGCGGGCGCCGGCGGCGGCGGCGGCAGGGCGGGGCGGGGCAGGGCGGTGGTCATCAACTTACCCTATGACCTGGATTGCTACCAAAATATCTATCAGTCATAGGAATTTGTGTTTAACTTTAGAATTTTTTTTAAAGTAAAATTCATCCATCTGCACGCGTACAAGTGTGCCCACGAATCGCGCTTAGAAAACTGTAAATGATCAAAAACTATCCTATATGATTAGTACATATTTTATAATATACAGTTTTCTCTGCAGCATCGTGGACACAAGTGTACAGTACACGTGCAAGATGATTAAGTTTACTTAAAAAAAATCAAAATTAAACCACAAATTCTTATGACTATTCGATCGTAAGCCTATACGTAATAACACTTTAGTCTTAATAGTAGTTAGCTCCTTCTCCCCACACTCTGATATATTATGCCTGTCATAATATCCTTCGGAATGATGTTTTATTTGCCCTTTCTGTGCGCTAGATCCGGAAGGCCTTACGGTCCCGACGAGGCATTCTATTGTTCTCAAAAACTGTGCTTTGTGCGTGCACTTGCCTGGTCAAAAATTTCCGCCTTGTCTATCTATTCCAACTTGTCCTTCTTGCGGAAGTTTGCTCACATTCAACATGTTTCCTAAGAAGGCGTGACCGCTCTAATCTTCAAACTACCGTCCATATAGCTATGACTCCTGCCTTTTAAAGTTTTGAATCTATACTCATAAGAAGATTCTTAAGCATTATCTGCTCACAATCTTTCTATCTGATCGTCAGTACGGTTTCCGTAGAAGGGTGGGGGGGGATAGGAACCTTTAAAGGACCTTAAACTTTATCCAGCCCTGAAACCACCTACGTTGGGTAATAATAACGTGAAAAATCCAGTTGCCAGGAAAAAGATTTTTACCCGAAAAACGAGGCGATTTCGTATGAGAAGTGAGCTTTCAGGCGTCTGGCGTACTTAATTTAGGTTTTACGGCAATATCGAGGGCACACTTCCGATAGAGTTTTTAGCACTCTACAACTTTGTCGTCAGTGAAATTTATCGAATCTCGAACTTAAGTAGCTTTTCTGTGAGTTTAAAGATTGTGTATGCTAAGCTATGTTTTGCATATAAATATAAAAGTCCATTTTTGCATAGCAAGAAGTGCTCAAACCAAAAAGTTGAGGCGGACAAGCTACCTTTAAAATTCAATTTTACATAAGAAAACACCCTGTAAAATTCGAAATACTCTATATTTCACTTTTCATTGGACCTACGGCGTACCCTAGTAGACATGTCTGTGAAGTAGGCCTACTATGCACACAAAGTCTTCTATATGACATAGGTATTATGTAACAAGAGCTTTGTCACATAATGGTTGCAGTCCATGTAGTCCACGCTCCTGTGAAGAGCAGTGAGGGGCGCGGCGTGGACGTGCCGCTCGCTCGTATCAGAAAACATTGCAGTATAAAACCGCCTTGCTTTCCTTACTTCCTCCCTTTTGTACCCCATGACACACCTATTACTCCCTTCACTATATCTCCCTTCACTCCCTGCCCTACCTATATAGCGCTACAATCCCTGACAACAGGCTATTGCAACGGTTACAAGTGGAATCTTTATAGCGGGGGCCACAGTTGTTGCCATATCGCAGTCGTGGCGCTATTTTTCAAGTCACTAATAATTACTACCTATTTCACGGCCTGTAGAGGTGTTGGTGGCGTAGCGTGATGCTGTAGGAAGGATGGTATATAGTAGCTACTAGAGGGGCACGTGAGAGGGTTAGAACTAGAGAACACGAGAAATAACGCAGGAAAATACACAAGAGGTAGTAGTGGTGGTCGAGCTTACATTTAAGCAGCTATTCCGCTGTTCCGCCTTCAAGCAGCGGGGCACAATATTTTCACATCATGTATGTCTTCCATTACTAATATTGTCTTCCAGAATCACTGATAATAAATATATTTTAAATCAGACCTGGGAAACAGCATTATTTTGATATTGCAAAACTTAGTTACGTATAATGTTCTATAAATTGTGGTACCACCGCTTACGCATTCTGGAGAAAGCCCGCCAAAAGAATTGTCGGCTCCGATCTTGGGAGCTCGAGACGCACGTCTTTCAAGGTCCACACAAGCAGGAATTGACGTCACGGTGACGTCACGATGACGTCAAGTTGACAAGATGCAGGTAGCAAATACGATATAGTGTGAACCCCGCATTAGTGACAGGTGTGGTGGTGTTGTGCGGGGCGGGGCGGGGCGGGCGGGGCGGGGGCGGGCGGGGCGGGACGGGGCAGGGCGGGGCGGGGCAGGGCGGGGCGGGGCAGGGCGGGGCGGGGCAGGGCGGGGCGGGGCAGGGCGGGGCGGTGCAGGGCGGGGCGGGGCAGGGCGGGGCGGGGCAGGGCGGGGCGGGGCAGGGCGGGGCCATCACTACCCTATGACCTGGATTGCTACCAAACTATCTATCAGTCATAGGAATTTGTGTTTAATTTAGATTTTTTTAAGTAAAATTCATCATCTGCACGCGTACAAGTGTGCCCACGAATGCTGCTTAGAAAACTGTAAATGATCAAAACTATCCTATATGATTAGGATATATTTTATCATATACAGTTTTCTCTGCAGCATTCGTGGACACACTTGTACAGTACACGTGCAGATGATTAAGTTTACTTAAAAAAAATCAAAATTAAACACAAATTCTTATGACTATCGCATCGTAATGCCTATACCGTAAATAACACTTTAGTCTTAATAGTAGTTAGCCTCCTTCTCCTCCACCCTCTGACTATATTATGCCTGTCATTAAGATCCTTCGGAATGATGTTTTATTTGCCCTTTCTGGCTTAGATCCTCGGAAGGCTTACGGTCCTGACGGAGTCCCTCCTATTGTTCTCAAAAAACTGTGCTTCTGTGCTTGCACCTTGCCTGGTCAAACATTTCCGCCTTTGTCTATCTACTTCCACCTTTCCTTCTTGCTGGAAGTTTGCTCACATTCAACCTGTTCCTAAGAAGGGTGACCGCTCTAATCCTTCAAACTACCGTCCTATAGCTATGACTTCCTGCCTTTCTAAAGTTTTTGAATCTATACTTATAAGAAGATTCTTAATTCGACAACTCTTATCTAGACGTTTCAAGGGTCAGGATCTTTAGCTGTCAATGTCTTT
>JACEEZ010001144.1:58738-59982 GCA_016584305.1 Chionoecetes opilio | reverse complement strand
AATAAAAATCCTCCCTTTGGGACTAATTTTCCCAGCCGCCAATCGTTTGAATTTACGAATATTCAATTATTGCATCACTACCAACGTGTATGTGCCACTAAAGATGATACACAGTAGTTTATTATCATGACTGTATAATCAATCTATCCTGTTTCAGTGTTGTATGCTTTTTATCTGCAAGTATATACGGTTTCAAATTTCACTACTCGCTTTTTTTTCGGGCGACGACGAAGGCGGGAGGACACTCGGAACATAAACACTAACTGGCAACCTTAGTATAGCTCTGTTACCAACGTCGCCACTCGGTTTTATTTTTGTAATTTGTTCATTTATAGCCATACTATGACACAGATGAAAACACAAAATGACACAGACTCCCCAGATAGCCCCTTCTAACTTTCCTGAAATCATGAATGTAGAAATGTAAGTATTAAAGCCACCAGACGTCTGTAAATAAAAAAAAAACGTTGTCCTGGCGATTTTAGAGTTATCTTTGGTAGTGTGGACGGGCCTAAGCTCTGAATCATTAAATGTTAATTGCTCATCTACATATTCGAGTAGTTGCTATTTCCTGAGACGTATTTGAATAACATGATCACGTCACCTCTATCCAGCTCTCTTTGCCTTGGAGTGTTAAACTTTTTTTGTAAAATCTATTTGCAGTTCAGATTGTTAGACTTGAGATATACGTCTTAAGGCGCCGTCACACTATCACTTTTTCCGTCTAGTTTTTATCAGCAACTTTCTAATAACTAACAATTTTCTGACTGCAAGCCGTAACACACACACAATCGTTCGCCTGCACTACCAGTCAGCTGTTCCTTCGACTGTAAACAAACATGGCTCCGACGCCAGGGCAAGCTATTGCTGGTTTACATTTAATTATGTGTATTATTTATAAATTGTAGACCTAATATCGACCTAGATAAGACCTAGAATATCAAGGCCTTTTTGATGTACAAGTCTGATCTGTGGTCCCAGTGACAAGGGTGGCCACGCGTATGCATTCAACGAGAAATTCTTCTGAGCTACGTGTCCACAGCATTTCGTCTATAATCTTAAGTTGAAGTCTTGAAGAGTGAGAAACAAATTTTGAGTGTGTCTTGAAAAAGAAACACAACGAGCTTGACAGACGACCTACAAAGCGATAATAAGCAGAACAGGTCACAAGAAGAAGAAGAAGAAGAACAATCGAGTAATGCGAGAGACTGTTGGCTGTTATATAGAACCGGCTTTTAAATGTA
>JACEEZ010001144.1:16238-53738 GCA_016584305.1 Chionoecetes opilio | reverse complement strand
GCTTTAGATTGCAAACTATATGTTCTTGGAGCTATCTGATCTTTCTAGGCATTTGATACCCTAACACCTGATATTCTCCCTTAAAACAGCTTGAAAATAATGGTGGTATCAGAGGACTGCCATTACAATTATTTAAAGTTACATAAGTAGATAGAACACAGGGGTAGTCGGGTCGAAGTTGTAATTCAAAATATTCTATACTGAATTTTGTAACTACAGGTGTTTCCACAGGATCAGTTTTAGGACCAAGCCTATTTCTCATTATACATTATGACATCAGTATATTCCTAGCACTAAATTCAAATTTACAATAATGCAGAATGTCCCCAATCTTCTAATAGCCCGAATAAAAGATATTTCCTCTTTATATCGAAATTTATGTACGGGATTTAGAAGGCCTATTTAAATAACTGGAATTAATCTCTTAAATTAAAGCTCCATATTTCCAAGACAATTATTTAGTTTTTCAAATAGGATATCGGTAAAAATGATTTGGCCTCCATTAATGCAGAAGGTAAATTAATAGACACGAGCTGCCTATACAAAATTTCTTGGTGTGTGTATCTATTGATGAACTATTTAAACTGGAACCATCATATTTAAGAGGTATGTTTGAAGCTATACAGAGGTCGTGGTGTGACTGTACAGAGTAGAATCATCTTACAAACTGAATCGCAATGATAATATTTATTATACATTATTTACCCTGATATATTATTGTATATCTGTATGGGCATGTACTATGGCCGTCTTTTCCTAACAGAAACTAATAGTGGCACAAAAAGAAATTTTAAGATGTATTTTTTTCATAGAAATTTTACTCCCAGGCCAACATATTATGAAACCATAATCTTTACATGTAAAATCTAATTCATAGGTATTTTTATATTATTAATATTAGAAACTTATTATTCTGCATACCCAACTTTTGAATTCATAGACATCACGAGAAGTAATGACTGTAATCTTACGTGTCCAACGATTTAACACAACACTCTTAAAAATTGTGTGAGTGGTGTGTGTAATGGTCCTCATACATGGAACACACTACAACAGACTAAAACAATTTATATTGCTACTGACCTAATTATGTTTGTTTTAAGAAGAAATTAAAACCACATTTGCTAAAAAAGCTAACCATACTTCTTAAGCTTCAATTAATAAACCTTGATTGTGTAATATTTAGTTATTATTGTTGTTATTATGGTTAGTATTATTCGGGGTAGCAAATAACTGATCAAGAAAAAAATAACTGTTTTTACGGGTTGCCTTTAATACATATTGTATCTATATACATATATAAATCCGTCTGTCAGGGAGCTGACGCTCGACAACTGTGCCTCAACACTAACATAATATCAATCCAGTTTATATGTAATTTTTGATGACAATTAAATTACTTACTTACTTACTTACTTAGCACACACCCTACCCACGACACGACACCAACACTGACCACTCTTACTGCACTTTGGTACTTGCATACACACCACCAACACGGACCACTCTTACCGGACATCTTACACACACACGCACACACACACCACCACTTGACCACTCTAACTGACACTTACACACACACGACACCACCTGAACTCACTCTTACTGACACTTACAACACGAACAAACCACTCACTGACCTACTCTTACTGACACCTTACTTATACACACACACCAACACGGTACCCACTCTTACTGACACTTCACACACAACACACGACACACGGACCCTCTTACTGAAACTTACACACACCACACACACACACACACACAAGCACCACACACACACACACCAACACTGACCACTCTAACTGACACTTACACACACACACACACCACTGCACTACACCACGCACACGACTACACACACACTGACCACGTCTTACTGACACTTACACAACACACAAACCAACACTGACCACATCTTACTGAACTTATACCACACGACACCAACCTGACCACTCTTTCTGACACTTACACACAACACACCAACCTGACACGTCTACTGACACTTAAACACACACAGCAGGGCCAACACTGACCAATCTAACTGACACTTACACACACACACAACCAACACTGACCACTCTTCTGACACTTCACACATCATACGACTACACCAACCCTGACCACGCTTACTGACACTTACAACACACACACACCAACACTGATCACTATTACTGAAGTTTTATACACACACACACGCACACACACAGTACGGACCACTCTTACTGACACTTAACACACCCACAACACAAAATTGTCACTCTTACTGATATTTACTACACACCCAGCACACACACATCGGACCACACTCTTACTGACACTTACACACACACACACAAACACACAGAACACACCCCACACGAGGTGCACCACACTGACACTCTTACTGACACTTACACACACACCAACACTGAAACATTCTTATGACACTTACACACACACACACGCAACACTGAACGCTCTTACTGCACTTACACACACACCCACACAACAATGACACGTCTTACTGACCTTACACACACACACACACAAGCCCAACACGGACCACTCTTACTGACACTTACCCGCACACCACCACACTGAACACTCGTACTGACACTACAAACACTTTACAACAACTCATGACTTATTACAACAACACACATGATGACTATAGACTTTGTGGACGTGTTATTGTTACAGTAAACACCACCGAACGCCAGACCACGAGCCACTGAGATGTGCAGAAACAGAAACCTGCCCTTAAGTAAAACAACCGCCCCCCACCCCCAAAGAAACAAATTTAACGGAGACTTAACAATTTTTCAACTATTGGTGCTCAACACAAAAACCAACACGCACGCGCACCGCGAACGCGCCACGCGCACGCGCACAGCGCACGCGCACGCGCACTCGCACCTACAGGCAACCGCACACGCTCACCTCGCTCCGTCGCTCACTCGTTCGCTCACTCGCTCACTTCGCTCACAGATCGCTCACTTCTCTCACACTTTCGCTCACACACACACACACAGCAACACACTACACACACCCAACCCACACACACACACACACCACACACTACACTATAGGGGAGCAACGCTCGGTTCACAACCGAGAAGTCCCTGATTCGATCCCCTGGCGGAGGCGGAAACAAGATGGGTGTTTCCTTAAACCCAGCCCTGTCTCATCGCAGCAGAGAATGGGTGTACCGGGTGTTAGCCGGGGTTTGTGCCTGCTCCCGTGGTGTTTGGCTTCGGCCAACACAAAGCACTAAGGATGAAAATGATAAAAATGTTGATATGGAGACGGTTCCACTGCGAGCATTGCTCCTGGCCCTTGTAAATACAACTAAAGGAAATCAAAAAAAACCCCCTTAGATGAATACCACACACATACACAGTCCATAAACTTCCTTATTCATAGACTCGACACCTTTGGTCAGCTTAGTCTATTCTCACTTCGACTCGATCCACACCTCCCTCCCTCTCCACCCTTTATATCATAACCAACAACCCTCCCGGGGATTAAGATTTTGTGATAATTTATATTTCCTCTTTACTTTTGTTTTCTTCCATTTTTTCTTGTCCGTCTTATTATCAAAAACTTATCTTAAAAGTCTTCCTGATGGCGCCAAGGCTACGCGGAGCCTGATTACTGCCACTCGAAAATCATAAAGATGTAGAGGTGCGTGCAGTGCTACTCGGAAAAACATGGCACAGGAAAAAATGTCCCTGAAAAAAAATGTCACAAAGTTTGGGGGAGGGGAAAAAAATGGTCATCTTATAAGTTTCGATTACTAGTGTTGGAATAATCGCCACCAATTGAGTTGGTCGACAACAACTGTTTAAAATTTATACTGCTGATTAACGTGAACTCACCAGGCGATTACCCAATTCTACCTAAACTGCTATGATACCCTAGTCTATCTCTAAGTAATGTATACTCAGCATGGCTAGGTGTGTTGTAGCTGTACGTTTGGCTTGATCTCTATCTTTGGGGGAAGTATTGTATGTCGATGTGGGTCAAGTTGCAACAGGTTGGGAGTGAACTCGTGAACTGCGTGGTGACTGGCTCAATCCATCCACGTAAAATGGCCGCGATGGTTGGGTCGGCCCGAGGAATCTTTTTCACGAGCTGAGCCGTTATTATCAAATGTGTTTTACACTTCGTCCTTTCTTAACCAATTGATCATTTAAAATTGACTCATATATTAGGAGTTGACTACACCTTATTGTATAATCAAAACCGCTCACTACCGAATTCATGGCGTAGTTGCTGAACGCGTTTACTTAAAATTACCTCCACTGAAATAACCTTTCAGCTTGGATCGTGCCCGCCCGTAGTTTTCCAATATATTTTACTCCCATACGTTGGGTCACTCACAATTCTATACCATGTTAATCCTTGATTAATTGTGGTATTTAGATGAATACCACCAAATTTTTATATCTAATTACATCTTAATATACCCAATTTAATTATCATATATACATAAGTGGAATTTGTTGTTTCGTATCCCGAACTTCTGACGGTAGGCGCCAAATTCCAACCTTGAAATGAGCCTTACACTCAAATTAGAGCGGTTTGTTAGTGGATAATTTCACACTGGGGGACGGCAAAAAATGAAGGGTTGCCTGCAGGTAATTTGACCCCCTCTAATGAGGTTTCTCCCAGTGGTTTTACACTTTAAAGCAGCTTGCCTCCGAGGTCGAGAATCCCCTAAGTTGGCCTGCCAAACGCAGACTTAAAGTCTTCATTTTCTCGCTTCAGCTAAACTCTAGGGGATCAAATTATTTACACGTCCGCACACATCGTTGTCCCCTCACTAGGAACTCCACAGAGCACCTCACAATCCCCTTTCATCAGTATTGCAATTTTGCTATTTTTCCTAGAGGCCCTTCGAAACGACGCATAATCTCCCCTTAAGGCTTACTATATTCTCACTATTTGTTGGACTTTGATTTGCTGGCGGTTGAGCCCCATAAAACCTTTTCCTTAGACTCAGTAAATAATCTGCACTCCATGCTTATGCCCATGATATTCAAAATTTTACTTAGGTAGATAACCTTCCCGAGATGTTGAGCCGGGTCTTTTATTGTTAGGATCTTGGTATATTTGCCCTTGTATCTAATCAAAGGAAAGGGTTCCAGTCTTCCCCCGATAAATTAAATGTCGATGGAGTAAAGCTTCTATATTTACTGATGAATCATCTAAATATGTTAAGGGTCGTTATTGTACAAGTCCTCAATTCTCCGTCACTTAGTTTTCAGTCTTCTAGACCTAATCTTGTCTTGGAGAGTTTTTCCTAGACAATACTTGACAATGCCATCATTCTTTCTGTGAAACCATTTTGCACAAGGAGCCTCTAGGAGGAGTAAAGGTCCCGATGGAGCATTTCCTTAACTCTAGAGATCTTTGTACTGATGGATGTTTAATATTTCTAACATATAGGGGAGGCTCCTACGAAGTTAGTAGTATTATCGCTTATCAATCCTGCCGAGGACACGACGCCGAGCGGAAACATCCGCACCACTTAAGTGCCGGAACACTTGAATAATGTTTCGGCCTTAAATCATCAGCTTATTCTAAATGAACAGCCCTTTTAGAGGTGCAGAGTAAATAAGACAGACATATATACTTTTCTTGGGGGAGTAGTATCGCCTGTAATTATATTGCCCATATAGTCGACACCGCTACCTCAATTGGTTTTAAGGATGTACTGCGACCATGGGGAGTTGAGGGGGCCCGAGATGTGATCAGTCTTCCCTCATTCTCTTGCATTTGATCCAAGATTTGAGGTAGTATTTAACTGCCTGTCTACCCTGCGGTATCCTCCAGAATTCCCTCCTGATATAGGCTAATGTATCATCCATTCCACCATGTAAAGAGTTCCCATGAGATTCATCCCACTATCAATTTGTAAGATGATGACGCTTGGGATAGCATGGGATTGCTGTTTTTATCGTGCAGTAAGCAATTCCAAATTCTTCCTCGAGCACCTAATGATGCCCTCGTTATCTAGGTACAGACGCTATGATTTGATAAGTTTTTTCCTACGGTGGCGCCGAGGCTAATATCTAATATTCCTCAGGAAAAATTCCTATTTTTGTATTGTTCTACCCAAAACTTCAAAGGGTCAGAACTATCCCCCTTTATGAATTTAAACACCAATTTTGTAGTCTTTCATATTTTGCTTATAAGGAAAACCTTTTTATATCCATACCAGGATCTGATCAATATAGGTTCCATATTATTCTGGCTGATATGTCTGCCTTACTATAGACCTTTTGTTTAGGCCATATCATTATTATTTTTAGCCAAGTAGGACCTTAAACCACCATCCTGTATTTAATGATAGGATAGTTTGTTCCTCTGGAAAAATTAGCAGCTGGGTTTTCCGTGGTAGCAACATGTTATAGTGAAATGTGGAAATCCCAAGTCATTATCTTACCAACACGATTCGTGACATAAGGGATTTTAGTGTTATTTTTCACTACCAGTGTAGGCAAATTTCCTATCGGTCCGCCGATAACTTCCCTAATTTGTTAATAATAGTGGCTTAGATTTGGCTAATTTAGTGCCTAATTCTAATGCAGTCAGCTCCATTTTAGGCAATGTTCTAGGCTTAATTGGGGCAAACCCGGAGTCTTAGACATAATTAGTTTTACAATTCCCTCCTGCTTTAAGATAAGCTACTGCCCCGTATGCACTTTTGAAGCATCACAAAATATATGTAGTTGCCGGGTTGTCGCCCATCAGCATTCATTCCCTACTTATGTGAACTTCATTTATCTGATTGAATCTCATCTTATACTCCCATCTGTTGTATATTTCCGCATCTAGGGGGTATCCCAATCGAGTGTTCTCCCCGGTCCTTTTGTATTAGTACAGTTTACCCCTTATAGTTATTGGGCTCAATATACCCAAGTGGTCAAATACTTCGCTGACGCTACTTAAGAGTGTTCTCTTTGTTAGGAACCACATCAGAAAAATCTGGACACTTTTAAATCTCAGTTTCCATCAGTTTTACATTCCACCATAATCCTACACTGATTGGATCTCTGGGGGCGTATAATTAAGGATTCCTTCCTGATTATCCCTTCTAGTCTTTGGAGAATTAGTATTCCACTCTGTAGGGGAGGCTGGCATTGCCATGCACTCGTTATTAGCCAGATTATAAATTTGTATTAGTTCTTTCCTCAGAATTTATTTGTCCCTGCAAATATCCATATAGAAGTTCTTGCCCCCAATTTGGCTATCATAAAACCCTTAAAATGGTTACTGTAAATGTTTTAATTTAATAGAAGGGGCTTGAGCAGAACCTATAGACAGAACTGACTTAACAAACCTATATGTGGCTAGGGGGCTATCTTCCTGATATATATTTTTCGGCCATAGGAATTTTTGTGAAATTTCTATTCTTCTTCTTTTGACGCTAATCTTAGGAAAGCCTTAGAAGGATGTCAGCCACATAGGCGAATTTTATCTGTTCTTGGAATTTTACTATGACCTCTCCTGATAGACAAGAGATTTGGTCCTGTCTGCAGACAGTCGATTTAACTAGCATCTTGTTAGTTTGAAACTACACTGAAAACTATTCTGATGGGGGTGGTTGATGAATCTTTAGCCACTTCATGGTGGTGGTAAATAATTCCTATAGTATGTGATTTACTGCTCCTTCCAGTTTTTCGTAAAATCTTTCTCTTTAATTTGCTCTTGAATGAGCTTATCATATTACTCCATTTAGAGACTGATTTTTATTCAGTTTTCTTATTGAACTATTTAAGAGGCTTCTTATCTATGGTGATAATTAGAAAGGTAACACAGGGGCATTTATGTTTGCCAAGGTAGGACCTACTTCATATTTGCCATTAGACATAATTACAGTGTGATCATAGTGATTCTAGAGTAGTTTATCCTCTTCAGGTAACTGCTCGGGTTATTATACAGATAGTTTATAGATCACCCATAATTTGTGGCATGGGGATATCCCCTTCTTCCTTAACTCATTAATTTGAGTGGGGAACTAATTGAAGTCCCTATTCTAGCAACCAAGAGGGGCTGTGCATGACTAGGAATGCATTCCTCTTGTTTTGGCTGTGAGTAGTTTGTGGGATAAGGTCTCCATTATAAACTTTCCACCGACTGTTGTACATGGAAATGTTATGTCTTTTGATGACTTTACTAGGAATCGACCAAAATAACAGCGCCTATTACTAACTGGTATGGGCCATCAACATCTTCAAAGGTATTTCAACTAGTCTAACACATTTTCTCTTGGTCAAAGTTTCAAGCTTTAGATTTAAGTCCTTTTACTAACGCGTTAAATTTATACCGATGTCATTTAACTTACAAGCAGCTACACTACATTGATAGCTACCCATTTAAGCTAGGGTCGCAGAATGTCAAAACTTTGACTTCTTCTTATTGTCCGAAAGCCCGAAATGGCTAAGTTTTCGCCTTGCTAATTGACAGGGAGTGCAATAAGCGCAACTATCCTCTGCCACATAATAATGATCTTTGTGCTCCACTGTCCAAACATCTTGTTTTAAGCTATGGCGGGCTTTACCGTTATTGCTCTCCCTTAACTCATGCCGTTAGGGCTCAGCGGATGAACTACTACATACTAGTTACTGCCCATTTTAACAATCGAGGGTCTGTTCTCAGCCATCACCATTAGACATAATGCTATGTGATGATGGATTTTCTCACTTCCAACAAGTAGTTAGGCTAATAGTACATGCTTGTATGGCATGTTTACCCTAAGGCAGGTTAGGCAATTACCCAGGTCTTGTACCTTTTGTATTCCTAGTGTGAATAATCTGGGTATATTTTACAAGTGTCGGGTTGATGTTACTTCCCTCGCAGAAAAGCACATTTTTTTCAGAATATCACTTAAAATCACCCTATATTTAGAAAGGGCCCTGTTTCTTTGAGTAGGTCTTGGCGATGTTTACCGGCTAGTCTAGCTTGAAATTTTATTACCGGTTGTCTTCCCATCGTAATTGTAGTATAGGAGCGGGATAACTACCCACCAATGAGGGCTCTCTAAACTCTAAAAGTGTTTAATATCGCTGATTAACTTTAGGTCTAGTTATTCCATCTCCCTGTGGGGTTGTTCCTGCTCATACCTTGTAAATGTTTGCACTCTTTAATAATCCCTCTTCTATTTGCTTGAACCGTGAGTATTACTATGTGTACCTTTGATTTAAGCGGTCTCCGCATCCTGGTTGGTAATTTTCTCGCCATATCATGATACTAACCCATCCAGTCTGATTCTGTCACGGTCAAGGTTTATTTGCCTTCAATGGCCCTTAGTGTGACAACTTAAAGTTATTCTGACTCTTCCAATTCTCTATGATTGTGAGAAGGGCTCAGTAGATCCATGAACTTCAGAAAAGATTCTTTGTTACTATGAGCTTTATCTTCATAATTTTATCCTCTAAGAATCTGAGTGCCACATTAAATTGGCATTTTCTACGGTAATTCCTTCACCAGCAAATATGCCAGGACCTCTCACCTGACCTAACCAAATAGGTTAATATGATGTCCTCTCCTCTAGATCAGTCTATTATCCTTACTTTGAATTTATCCCAGAAAGAATATCAATTCTCACCCTCAAAATGAGGCAATAACAAATCTGGTAATTTAAGTTGGGGTAAAAAGGCTTTGGCTGTGGGTTTCTGTTCACGCACTAAGTTTTCATATGTGAGTACTGTTTTCATGTATTTGATACATTCTTGATCATACTTGGACTCGTAATTAATTAATTCTTTATCCCCAGTTTCAAATAATTGAAAGTAAGCCCCTTCATGATTTTCCCATTTAGCTTTTAGCATTAGCAGACCAGACTTTAAACTATTATAGTCTATAGGGTTAGTCCCAGCTGCTTCATCACACGTATCGTGTCAGCCAACCTAATTTAGCAGCTAATGATTTAGTCCCTTCCGCCATGATTTTAACTGATTAAAT
The DNA here is from genome assembly GCA_016584305.1 of Chionoecetes opilio. Classification (NCBI taxonomy): domain Eukaryota; kingdom Metazoa; phylum Arthropoda; class Malacostraca; order Decapoda; family Majidae; genus Chionoecetes; species Chionoecetes opilio. The sequence goes on along the minus strand of JACEEZ010001144.1, from coordinate 43,778 downwards.
GATATGAAAAAAAGAAAAGAAATTAACAAGTTGGATAAATGTTTATGAGTTAGGGTTCCCTATTAAATGAATTCTAAGTGTGGGTGTGCCGTTGGCTGGCCTATCAAGGCGCATAACCAGGCCTATAACCACCCATCACTTTATTTAAACTAACTAACTTCATAATCATTGTTGGCTGAAGGAATCATAAATGCGCCTTTGTCGTGGTTAACTTGTGGCTCAGCGGGCAGGTACGGCGGGAGGTACGGCGGGAGGTACGGCGGCCTATTTATGGCGGCCAAGTCTTTAATTGTTTAAGCCAAAGGGGGCGGGGAAACTAGTGTTTCCTCTGTATCAGACCAGTATCCACCTAGTGCTTGGATACCATCCCACTCCCCTTTCTTCAACTTTATGAAATTTATGAATTTGGCTTTTACAAAGTAACAACCTCGCCTAGTCCAGTGCACGCCATCTCGAGAGAGATCGGCCTCAAAAGGCTGTGCGTTAAAATGAACTACTGCATAGCCTTTTAATTCTCTCTTCAAGGCCCTATTTATAAAATCTTTGACCCTATCATAGCTGAGTTGGCTCACCAGGTGATGTCTAGGAGATCGATTGGTCTTTCTAGGCTCTACCAAACACACTCCTACAAGACTGACACCTCTCTTCTATTTTCTTCACAATACCTTTGATATTATTTATGATGACTCTGGGGCTACACTCATCATCTATATCATTGCCTCCCAGAAAAAGGATTGTGAGGTCATGAGGCCACTCAAGAACTGCATTAAGACGCGTGTCTGTGTTGAATTTATCAGCCCTGCCACCCGATGCTCGAAAAATCCGGAGCTCCACATCTTCCACGACCAGCTGTCGCGGACATAAACTGTGTCCGACCACACTCACCTTATACATTCCCAAAGATAATCCTTCACCCGACTACCCTTCGTTCAGGTAGTTCAGGTAGTTCACCAGACTACCCTTCGGCCTCTCCATCGCTCCGAGGATTTTTAAGCGGCTCACCAAGGTGGTGGCTCAGCGGATGGTGTCTGCAGGGGTGAATTGCCTCATGTATTTGGACGATTGGCTGGTGTCCGCCCTGTCTCAGGAGGAAGCGGTTCGCATGCTGGACCGAGCTTTGGCGGTGGCGGGGGAGATGCTGTTCCTAGTCAACAAGGGAAAGTCCGTCCTTACCCTTCTCTCCCCGCATTACTTGGCTGGGCATGCAATGGGACTCCCGTTCGGCTGCGGTCCGCATCTCGGGGGTAAATGCGGCCAAGCTTCATCAACGCCTCTTCCGAGCCTCGGTGTCCCGTTTTTTGTCAAGGAGGCATTGGGAGTCCCTTCTCGGCTCGCTCAACTTCGCCGCAGAGGTCACTCCCCTAGGCCGCCTTCGTCTCCGTCGCCTTGTCCGGGTGGTGAACACAGCCGTTTCGGTGCGACCCCGCGACTTGCTCCGGCCCGTCCCTCCCCTGGCCCTCACACTACTGGACAAGTGGTTGGTGGAGGGCGGTTTCTCAGCGTGGACCGGGTGGCTGCCTCCGCCCCCTACAGTCTTCGTGATGTCGGATGCGTCGGACGTCGGGTGGGGCTACCAATCCTCCGACGGTCGGCAGGGTTTCGGCGGGTGGTCCGGGGTGGAGCGCAGACTCCACATCAACGTCAAGGAGCTGCTGGTTCCTCTTCTCTTCCTCCGATCGAACCCGATCCCAGAAGGGACGGCTCTCTGCTTCGAGATGGACAAAATGGTCGCGGTCCACTGTCTCGCCCGCTAAGGGACATCCAAATCCGCCCTTCTGTTGTCCCTTTCGGAGCAGATCTTCGGCCTGGCGGCCCGTTTCCACCTTCATCTGTCTGCCAGGTTCCTGCCGGGAGTGGAGAATGTGTGGGCCGACGCCCTGTCTCGCTTCCGGGGCTCGTCGGTGGAGTGGCAGCTTCGCCCGGAGCGCTTTGCGGCTGTCTGTCGGCGGTGGGGCACTCCGGAGGTGGACCTCTTCACGTCCCGCCGCTCTGCCCAACTACAGGCCTTTTTGACGAGGGGGGACCGGACAGCTGCGGGAGGCCCGGACGCCCTCACGGAAGACTAGAACAGGTGGCGCCATGTTTACCTGTTTCCGCCTCCCTGCACCAGTGTCCTCCTGAAGGTATGCAACAAACTGCGTTCCTACAGGGGCAAGGTGACCATGGTGGCTCCTCTCTGGCCGGCGCAACCGTGGTTCTCCGAAGTGAAGGCCTGGTGTCCCTCCCCTGTTCCTCTAGGGGCCCTCGCTTTGTTGGATGAGCTCCCGGCCAGGCTTCTTTCCACCTTGAAGCTACACGCCTGGAGTTTCTCCGTACCTCTCTCCGTCGGACGGTCTCGGACGCGGTAGCGGAGGACATGTTGGCGGCACTTCGCCCGTCCTCTACGAGACAGTATCAGTCTCACTGGAAGGCCTTTCAGTCGTTCCTCAAACTCAAGGGCCTCCGCGACGTCGCTGAATCAGTTGTCCTGGATTTCCTCTCCTTCCTGGCCCACGACCGTGGGAGGTCCTCCGCTACTCTCTCCACTCACCTGGCGGCCCTGGCTTACCCCCTCAAATACGGTTGGGGTTTGGTCCTGGACCGGCGTTCTGTGACCCTGTTGAAGAGGGGTTTGTTCCACCAAAAACCCCCTCCCCGTCGTCCTGGCCCCTTCTGGTCCCTGGAGAAGGTTCTCCGGTTCCTGCAGGGCGACCAGTTTAGGTCCGACGCTGCCGGACCTCGCCTCCTTCAGAAGGCCTTGTTCCTGGTGGCCCTGGCTACGGGGTTTCGGGCTTCTCAGCTGAGGGCGCTGACCCGTTTCCCCCAGTGGACGACCTTCTCGCGGGACGGCTCCGCTGTCTCCTTCTCCCTCTCGCCCAAGGTGCTGGGTAAGAACGAGCGGCAGGACCACCGTCTCCAACCGGTCGTCGTTCCGGCTTGGTCTGCTGGGGACGCCGCACACCCCTTGTGCCCGGTTTCGGCGCTCCGGTGTTACCTGGATGCTTCCGAGCCCTGGGCATGTGACCTGCAGTTCCTGTTCCGCGATCCTGTCACTGGTCGTCCCCTCATCACCGGGGGGATCGCCGGCCGGCTCCGGGGCGTCATCGAGTCGGCGGATCTGGGTCACGCCCCTCGCGCCCATGACGTCCGGGGTGTTGCTGCGTCTCTGGCCTTCCTCCGCACCCATTCCTTAGAGAGGGTACGGGAAGGGGGACAGTGGAGTACGGCCTCGTGCTTAGTGGCTCGTTACCTGCCCCACTCCGTCGTGGACTTCCCCTGTGTTGCCCTGGGACTCCCTCCGTCCGGAGGGGCTGGGGTGGTGGATGCCGGGACTCCCATTGACGTCTCCGCTTGATTCGGGTGAGTATACTAGTGGTATCGTTTTGTTCTTGTGCAGTTGCTCTTTTGCCTCCCCGCGGGGGTCGGGGGCTTCTTGCCCCGTCTCCAAGTGGCAGGTAGCTTAGTGCACTAGCTCTAAGGGGACCTAAAATGACGACTTTGAAGTATGAAAAGCCTATTTTAGGGTCCCTGACAGAGCTAGTGCACGGCCTTCGGCCTCCCACCCTTCCTTCCCCACCAAGTTTTCAGCCCCTCTCCCCGGGGATGCTTATTGGGATGGTTATGATAGCTCCGGGCCGGCTGGCGGACCACCGGCCTCGGCAGGATTGGCACGGCGTTGCCAGACGTGTGTTTCTTTTTCTTTCAGATCTGAGTGTAGCCTGGTTTCACAAACCAGATGTGGGTATGGGTTGCCTGTATACCCAGGGTTTGCCCTGGGTGGCGATCTTTCCTATCCTTATAGCTTAGTGTACTAGCTCTGTCAGGGACCCAAAAATAGGCTTTTCATACTTCAAAGCCGTCATTAATACCACTATCATAATACCAAAACAAGCTATTGGCTATTAACGCAACAAGCTATTCTTGGCAACAAACTATTATTGACAAGCTCTCTCTCTCTCTCTCTCTCTCTCTCTCTCTCTCTCTCTCTCTCTCTCTCTCTCTCTCTCTCTCTCTCTCTCTCTCTCTCTCTCTCTCTCTCTCTCTCTCTCTCTCTTTCTTTCTCTCTCTCTCTCTACCTTCCACGCTAACTGGACACAACCGCCACATTTTGTTTGTTACGTTGACTCTTATAGCGCCTGTAGGCTATTATGTTTTTCTGGTCGTGATGGTTGGCCCTCGCCCGTTTGTGGCGCAGGCAGAATTTTTATAGTGGCACCTGTAATCTTATAGGTGAAGGTCCGATTTCTATGATGGTCAACCCTCTGTTTAGGCTCATGCTGCCCGTGAGTGTTTCCTCCCCCGCACTTGAGGTCGCAATCGAAAGAACATGAATGTAGCATGCGGGTTTCTTCGGCCACGCGACGATGGATTTACAGCTGCTCCTTGGTGGGATTTGAATTCGGGACCTTGTGCTCACCTCCCAGGCTCTTATCGACCTCGTTAAAGATAGCCGAAAGAGTTGCCCCCAGCAGAATTCGAACCCGGGACATCGAGCTCACCAATCCAATACGCTAACCACACCGCCTCCCCAAACATAAAAGCAACGTTAGCATACAATTGCGTGCGTGTGTCTGTCTTGGCGGCAGCTTGGCGTGGAGGCTGCGAGTGCCATTCCGTGCCTCCACCGACAGGTAAACAGACAGACTGGGAGACAGACAGACAGGCGGAAAGGCAGGCAGGCAGACAGACAGGGAGAAGAAAGGAAGTATATAAGAATTAAAAGTAAAAAACCAACAAACGAACGGTAAAAAGATATAAGACGTGAGAAGTGATAAAGAAGAGACAAACGGAAAGGAACAATAAGGAGAGAGAGAGAGAGAGAGAGAGAGAGAGAGAGAGAGAGAGAGAGAGAGAGAGAGAGAGAGAGAGAGAGAGAGAGAGAGAAAAACAAAAACAACAATAAGAAGAAGCAGTATCATAACCCCCAAATAATCACTAATGAAAACATGCAACACACACACACACACACACACACACACACACAATGTCAATAAAGACATAACAGAGGCTCTGTGTATTATCTCCTCGTACTGTAAACAAGTATTCAACACACACAACAAAGAACGTCCTTCTGTAGTAAAACATAAACAACACAACGTAATATGGTAAACAAAAACGATGTCTAAGTAAAGAGTTAACACTCCCCATCTCTCTCTCTCTCTCTCTCTCTCTCTCTCTCTCTCTCTCTCTCTCTCTCTCTCTCTCTCTCTCTCTCTCTCTCTCTCTCTCTCTCTCTCTTGGCATTCTTCTTCCAGCCGAATAACGTGTGTGCGTTAGGGTTATGACTAAAACATATTTTTTTTCAAATTTTAAAATTCCTGCTATGTTAAACGATGAGGTTCCATATGTTTATCATATTTGTTATAGTTATTGTTCTTTTGTATGAAAATATATCCCCCACCGAGGCACTTATATTGGTGAATTTTCACTATGTTATGGTGAGGTCCTCTATTTAACATTAAATTTATGAAAAAATCGTAATTTCAATGCAAGTTGTAACTGAAAAAGTCTTCGTTGGGTATACAGCTTTTCCAGACGCACGACTATTCATGGTTACTCCAGTTTAAAGGTCCATAGTGGCGTTTAAATACCTGAGACTGTCAAGAGAGCGTACTAGCAGGTTGTCATTTGTGGTATTTTTTCTCAGATATTTTCTACAGTTTTATTGGTTGTTTTTTTGTTATGCATTATGCAGTACGACATGTTGGGCGCTCCTTGGTCGTTCGTCACCCTCATGAGTTCAAAGTTCAAACCAAGGATAGTACAAGGATGTATTTCTAATATCCTTGGTTCAAACCCAGCAGTTACTCCTAGTCAGTCATAGGGAGAGGAAGGACAGCCGTATCACTGGTAATGATTTTGTATTTTCACCTGAGTTATTGCTTATCTACACCATAATGCCTGAAAGGAAGGTCATAAAATGTTAACGAGTCGTACCATTCTAAGTTTTGAAGGAAATTTTTGAAGAACAAGTAGACCAAGTTTCATGGCCTCAACACAGTAATGTTTGCATTTCATATGAATGCATTATAACAAAATCTAGCATATGTAGCTTAACGAGGTAGTGATTTTCACTTATAACAACGATTTATATTTCTGGTATTTCAGCCTCATAGGGGAAATGTCATACTTTAGATCTAGTGACACAATTGAAAAGAATGCACGAAAATGGGCTTCAAATCTACCATTAGCCGTCCATACAAGGCGGCGTGACCTTCCTCGTGTTGAATGCCTGTCAAGTTACACCAGGCTACCTCAAAAGCGACATATTTTGGGAAGATACCACACGTTACTGGCAGAAGAGAAATTGAAAAATTCTAGAATTCAATGGATTGTCAATGAATTAAATCAGTTGTGGGAAAAACTCAGCTTTCCCACTCTTAGTCAGCAAACCATAAATGCACGACTGACCAAACTTATAGGTTTGCATGAGAAGAACCAACGGAGACCGAAAAAAGACTTTTTGAATGATATAGACAGCATATTTGACATCACTAAAGTTGATGGTGCTTGGCTTTGTCGCGAGAATAAAGAGTTTTATCACAAACATAAGGAATCAGGTGGGAAGGTGGGATATACCACTCATAAACCTGCACCAAATTCATCCGTGCATCCTTCAAAAAGACAGAGACATATTCCATTACCACATGAGCCGAGCAAATCGCTGGTATATCCAATACGGAAAATGAATCTGGCACCTCAAGCAACAATGTGAGCAGCGCAACAGAGTGCAGCTCTGATGATGAGCCAGAGCCAACCATGAGAAAGAAACCATCTGCGACATACCAGGCCACAAAATTGGTGACTCGTCAGTCTTTATCCACCAACAAAGCATCTAAAGTATGTGCAAGTCTCGGAGAAGAAGGTGCGGCTTTTCCTACACCCACACAATTAGGTGTGTGTGTGTGTGTGTGTGTGTGTGTGTGTGTGTGTGTGTGTGTGTGTGTGTGTGTGTGTGTGTGTGTGTGTGTGTGTGTGTGTGTGTGTGTGTGTGTGAAGACCCTCCTGCGGCCACAGGAATGATGCGGCGGAGTAAAATAAGAGGAAATAAGTGTTATATTCAACGCTGGAAAGATAAGATACTTTGATCCTATCTAGACACTTTGCAAGTACCAACTACAAGGTTATTGACTATACAAAGCGCCACCACGCCAGGACGAACTTGGTGGACTCGAACTGCTGACCGAATGCAGGGACTCTACACGCAAGCTCACGACTCTACCAACCGAGCCACCCTGACGGGTTCAACGCCGGAAAACGTGTGCATATGAGAGAGAGAGAGAGAGAGAGAGAGAGAGAGAGAGAGAGAGAGAGAGAGAGAGAGAGGGAGTCTTTACCTAACATTGGCAAACAGTTTAGCTTGAAAACATCGTTAGACAAGTTCAGCAGCTGGTGTCGACACGGTGGTTGTGCGCGAGTAGAGGAGGAGGAGCAATACATAGGAATACATAGGAATAACAGATACCAGGAGGCCTATTGGTCTATAACGAGGGTATCTGCTGAACTACATACTACTAACTATCAACTGTATGTAAGAGGACAGTTGGAAAAGGGTACCATGTCCCTAAATAAGATAGGAACATGGAAGTTTCGTAGTGAAGAATGATATAATATGAAGTATGCTAACTACAACTACAACTAACACTAATCGATCCAGGGGAAGATATAATATGAATTCACAGGGCACTTTCATAACCCATTTACTTTACAGTACGCGTCTACTCTGTTTCTAAATAAAGTCATTGTGCTGGCTTCGACAACATTTGCTGGCAATTTGTTCCTTTGTTCGATTAACAACTCTAACATTGAAATAATTGTTACGGAGATCTGAGATGACACATTGACCATTCAGTTTTGAACCGTTGTTTCTCGTTGTCACGTAAGGAGAAAGCTCGAATAGAATTCTCTTGATTAATGACATCAAATCCTTTAAGGATCTGAAAGGTTTGAATCAAGTCCCCACGGATTCTGCGATTCTTTAAGGAAAACATTAAGTTTCCGCAGTCTCTCTGATGAATTTCGTAGAGATGGAACCAGTTTGGTAGTTAATCTTTGAACTGATTCCAATTTGGCTTCATATTTTACGAAACAAGGCGACCATAATTGAACGGCATATTCTAAGTGCGGCCTAACCAAAGACGTGTATAATCGTGGCATTACTTTCGGAGTTTTATGTTCGAAGTTGCGTTTAATGAAGCCCAACATCATATTTGCCTTTTTACTGGCAGCTAGGCAATGCGTACTGGTTTTAAGATAATTACTAATGATGACATCTAAATCCTTTTCCTGCTGTACTTCAGTTAACGACTTATTTTGAACTTGATAGTTATATCTCAGGTTATCGTTACCTATATGCATTACTTTGCATATATCGGAATAAAATTTTAATAGCCATTTATTGCTCCAATCCGATAGTTTATCTACTCTAGATCACGTTGTATGAGTTCTCAGTTTTCTCTAGTTTATGCTTTACCGCCTAATTTGGTGTCATCAGCATATTTGGATATTTTAGATACAAGTCCGCAATCTAGATCATTGATATATATCAGGAAAAGAGTTAAACCCAAAATCGAGCCCTGAGGCACCCCACTAGTAACATCTAACCAATATTATGCCTTGCCATTGATTACTAGACGTTGCTTGCGGTTTGAAAGCCAATCGCCAATCAATGAACATAATTGCTCTCCTAGACTGTACGCTCTTAACTTGGTCAATAACTGCTTATGGGGAATTGTATCGAAGACTTTATGAAAATCTAGGTATATTATAGCCGAAGGAATGTTAGTGTGCCAGTTTGAATAAATTAGGTACATTGAGAAAATCGAGTAAGTCAGTTAGACAAGATATCTTATTTCGAAAACAATGCTGAGAGTTTTGTATTAAGTTATTTTCGTCACGATAGGACACTATTCTATCCCGCAATATTTTCTCAAATACTTTAACAATCACATTAGTTGGACTAATGGGTCGATATTTATTAACAAGGCTCCTACTTCCTTTCTTGAATATCGGTGGAACACTAGTTAACTTCCACATACTTGGAACATTTATGTCCATTAGCGATTTGTTGAAAATAATCTTTAATGGGAACGAAAGTTGACTGTGACATTCGTGAAGCAATTTTGGTGAGATTTCGTCCACCTGTTAGCCCATACGTATCACTAAAGTCTAAAGACGTATGAGATAACATATACATACGTTTGGGTAAGTTATGGTAGATATGAACAGAACCGAACGGGGGCGTAATAAACACAACGTTGTTTATAGAATATATATATATATATATATATATAATATATATATATATATATATATATATATATATATATAATATATTATATATATAAATATAAATTATATATATATATATATATATATATATATATATATATATATATATATATATATATATATATATATATATATATATATAATATATATATATATATATATATATATATATATATATATATATATATATATATATATATATATATATATATATATATATATATACATTATATTCTTAATCACTAATTCAATCAATTCACAGAGTATGACGTGGTTTAATATAACGTCTTAATTGAATCTCTGGTAGTCACAGTGTACAGACTGTTACAGATCACACCACACACAGTCCACCACACACGGCTGTCTGTCGCTTTCTGGTGTGAAGTACCCAGTAGGCGGAGGGGGGGCGTGGCTCGACCAGGCGTGGCTAGGGGTCCGTGTCCGTGAGGTGCTACCATTTAGCGGCTGTGGCAGATGACGTGGCAAGGGCGTGACACGTCATAAGAACAATCTTAAAACATGGAAATGACTAGCAGAAGGGGTAAACATATGCGCCTATAATGCCAACATCGCTCGGTCACCTACCCGGCACGACCTCGTGCCGTCCTAGATACATGTAAGTACCTAACCATGTTAAAATCATGTATGTACCTGATTTTGTCAGATATTACTCTTCAGGAGAAAATACAAAGATAGGGCCTTCCTAACAACATAGCAAATTAGAATTACTATGATGATGATAATTATGATGGGCATAACCATAGAAGAAAAATGAACAGCCGGGTTAAGTTAGACAGCTTAAAGAGTCCTGTACGGCTGTTTCCAATTCTGAAAAATTTGAGAAAGTAACCTCATACATGGTATTAGTGACATATTTAATGCTCGATAAATGTATATACTTCAAGCTGTCAATAGGGAAAAGTCGAGCAGTGAAATTAGCTACAAACCCTTCGTGCAGTTTTTCAGGAATAGCCCAGGACATAGACCACTGTAAACCTGGACTGCGCACGGAATATCGGCCTGTCGCACAAGGGCCTGAAGTCGGAGGGCCGCTCGGATTCATATATATATATTTATATATTATATATATATATATATATATATATATATATATATATATATATTATATATATATATTATATTTATATATATATATATATATATATATATATATATATATATATATATATATATATATATATATATATATATATATATATATATATATATATATATATATATCGGATCATATAGACTGGTTTATCAGTATATATGATATACTGTAGTCTTCGTAAATGTTTGTTCTATAATACTATCAAATAAAAAACAGTAAAACACGCTAAAGAAATGCAATTACGAGACTCTGAAGAAATATGCATGAACTAATATTCACTTCAACTCTTCGCCATTTAAAACCTTGCGAGTCAACTTTTATCATGAAGGTTTTCAATTGAAGCACAATTGTATTAGCTTTCCAGTGATATATTTCGTTTTCGGAAAGATTAATTAGAACCATGCATAAATTAGCGTTAAGTAAATAAATAAAATCATCAATCGGGTAATTTTCCCGATTGATGATGTTATTTATTTACTTATATATATTTTTTTCTGATAAATAAATTAGCACCATGTATAAATTAGCATTAACTAAATACATAACCTCTTCAATCGGGAAAATTACCCGATTGATGATGTTATTGATTTATTTAATGCTAATTTATGCATGGTTCTAATTCATTTATCAGAAAACGAAATACATCAATGTAGCTAATAAAATTGCGCTTCTATTGATACCCTTCATGATAAAAGTTGACTCGCATAGTTTTAAGTGGCGAAGAGTTGAAGTGAACCAGAGTCTCGTAATGGCATTTCTTTAGCGTGTTTTACTGGGTTTTTTTGATAATATTATAGAACAAACATTTACGAAGATTACAGTATATCCTATATACTGATAAACCAGTCTATATGATAGTCCATAGACCACTATATCTCTTTGTCGGGCGGGCCGCAGGCCGCTATGCAGCCTGCCAATTTCAAAACATTATCGCGTGAACAGTCCAGAGATATAGTTGTCTATGCCCAGGATTATTAGTGTTTAACCGGGAAAAACAGGTAGAAAGCAGATTTTTTCAGGAAAGATGCCTTGACGTCTATCTAGTAAAATGGTACAGTCCCCTAAATTTAGGATGCGGAAAATGTACAATCCAAGATGGCCGCCGACGAGTCGGACAGACACCTGAAAACACAAAATATGCAAAAACCTTGTTACTATTTATCAAAGAGAGATTATTTTGAGGTCTACTCCTATTTTTTTGAAGACGACGAGTGCAAATCTATCACAACTGTGATTTGCACAATATTTAGCAGAGTTTTGTTAAGTTAAGGCTGTTACTTAAGTTAAACAATGTTAAAAGATAACTGAAAACTAACTATAGATCCCTTTATCTGTCTGACTATTGGTGTCACCCCTGTCTTCTCTAGATGAATGGTAGTTTGATTTGGTGCTGTCTAGAAGGCAGAATTACTGCTTGCCAGCAATTTCATTACAACTGCATGCATTTCTACTGCATTTTTTCAAAGCCGTACAGGTAAGTTATGGAACCAGTATTTAAAACAGGTGCAAGTAATCATGCTCTTTATCAGAGCAGAGCGCACAAGAGACTGGGATTTGCATCTACATCCTATTAGTTAAATGATCCCGATATTTCATGCAGCAGGCCATAATTATTGCTTATGCTATTTCATCACGTCTATATCTTGACTCTATGAAAAAGCTACCTGAAATCATAGGTGAAACTGAATTTCTAAATCTCTCCAAGCACGGTTACTTCATAATACGGAGAAGTGACACATTTTGGAGTGGGAATTTTACTGACCAAATAATTGAGCAAGAACTCATGAGGTTATTGAAGACATCTGGTGAACACATGGTAGGGGAATAACTGATAACACTGTGACCAAATGGGTCTTTGTAACTCCAAGCTGTGTTCCTATCTGCAATGCACTGGAGAACTTATGTTGTATTCATAGCAGCACATCAGACCAGCATACTGATTTACGTGCATCCATAACAGCACGTGATAGTCAGGATTGGGAAACTTTAACTAATTGGCTTTCTACACGTTCCCCATTCTCATACCATGGGTAAGAATCTCTTGTCTGTATTTCCACTGCTGAAGTTGCTAATACTGCAGCACATGCTGATGGCTCATAGATAGATAGATAGATAGATATATATTTCATTGTCCACATAAATAGATACAAAGAAATTACATAATATACCAAAAATTACTCATGGACCAGAAATTTACTCTAATCAGTAATCAACAAAAGTATCAAGGGTCTAACAAATGTTAATGGGAAACGATGTGATGCCTTAGTATTTCTTTCACATAAAAAAAAATATATATATATACTTCCATGTAATAAATATATCATTTCCTATCAGCTCAACCTAAAAGTTCAGCAACTCTACTACAAACAAAAATTTGAAAATAACATCGCATTTAAACCGCTGGATCCCAGTGACGCACGTGATGCGTCAGGTATGTATGTAACGCCCAGTCCCAGCGACGCAATGTGTGCGTCCGCCATTTAAAAATCTGTTACGCGGCTTCTATGGCAAGGAATGACCTGAAAATGGTATGGGGCACTGCTTGATATGTGGGGCAACAGTGGCGGTACCCGGCAGCTGCGTGGGTTTGCCGCGCGAGTATGGGTGGGTGGATTAGAAGCGCGAGCTTATCCACTTTTTTCGCCGGGACTTTGGTCTGTATTTACTCCGGTCGTATGGTAGCTAGTGGCTTGAAATTTGTGTGGGATACTTGTAAGTGTGTTGTCAATACGTAGCGATACTCGGCAACCCCTTCGGTTCTTTGGGCCTATCTCTGGTGTAAGGGAGCGTGATAAAATCACTATACCCGCTAATCGCACACGACTTTAGACCTTATTTACTCCTGTTCTATGGTAGCTATTGACTTCAGATTGGTATGGGATATGCCTTATATACATGGCAACCCTCAAGTATAGGCTTGGAAGTCCTGTTTGTAGAGGGTGGGAGTGGCTGGGTGTGCGTGTGTACGTGTGTTATGCTGGGGTGGGGTAGTTCACCATGGTCGCCCGTCTCCATGGTTACCGGGACGCTAGGGCAAACTGCCACTCGTCCTCATTTATAAATCTTTACTATGTCCACTTATCACACTTGAAATTGACTTATTATGACATTATGTGATACATACGTGGTGTATATGAACTATGAAGGCACACATGATGCTCTGGTGGTGTGAAAATAGCCGCCACCCGAAAACTGGACGCATCGTACATCTGCAATGCTGCGGGCTCAGCTGAGGGCTAGGCGCGCGGGAACCTTGAATTCGGGCCAGAATCAGCTGATGGCTGAGGGTGCCCCACCCCCTTAGAACCCCCATTTTTCGATGTCAGTGATATTTTTAGTTTTCTTCATTTTCTCCTTTTTAATAATAAAAAATAAAAAAAACGCAAAATCAGCTGGGCTGTGGGTGTATTTTTTATTATATTTAGCTGGTACTCAGCGGGTAAAGCTACATAAAATAAGATTAAATTCTCACAAATTACAAGTTCAAAAAGAAACACAAAGTACAAGAAAAAACTGTATAATCTTAAAATCATCTATAACCTGCATGAAAACAGAAAATGAGGTAATAATAATAAAACTAATAATCAATAAGTTAATGATACAAAAAACGTGGCACAAATAAAACATAAAAATTAAGAAAACCAATATAAAAAGAACGTTTTGCTAAAACATCGAAGAAAAAAAAAATCGAAAAAGTTTAAATCGAAAAAGAGGAACAAAATGAATTACACAATGGAAACAATTCATACCAAAATAAGAGAAACGTTGATTTCAGCCTTGAAATAGCAATACAATGTCATGAACAGCAGAACAAATCACGTCATAATGATTTATTTCATTCATTAGATTTTCCAAAGTTGAAATTTGATAAAAAATCACGTAACTGTTGTGATAAGGGGCATTGCTCAAATAAATATTTTTCTGTTTGCACTTCACTGCACTCACACAACCGTTCCTCGATGGGCAGTCTTCCTCTGTCCCTTATGTTCCATCGACCCTCTTCAATGGCAAGGGAGTGCGCGCTTAAGCGCAACCGTGTCCAGGAAATACGTTTCAATTCGTTAACACTGTTTTTTCTTATATAAATTTCATGTACTTTTAGTTCAGGGTTTACAGTAACATAATATTGAACTTTCGTTGAGGTAGAAGCTGCAACTTTTATCCTTAACTCTTCTCTTGCATTTTCTACATCATCAGTATCATTTCTTACTAAGTCTCGAACATAATTAGATAATATGGGAACGTTTTCTTCCATCACCATCTTTAACACAAAAACAAATGGATCATCTTCCATAGTTAATCTTCCAGTCCACATTTTTTAGGACAACTTACGCTGGTTACTCTTTATTATTGTTTGTACTGGGGGAAGACCAGATTCGACCAGACACAAGTCATTGGGGGTTGTTTTTCGAACACTTAATAGTCTTTTTAAACACCACATATATAACTTATGTATTGGCTTTAAGTCTCCGTTCAACCACGATTCACATCCCCACAGTATTGATTACATTAAAGCACTATGAAATACCTTAAATTTTATATGAAATGGAATGTCATTGTTGTTATTAAGAAATTCAATAAACTTAAGTACAAGACATGTGACTCTGTGAGCATGGGTTTTTATGGCTGAGGAAGTGGAACCGTTAGCAACGAAAGGGCTGCCCAAATATATATATTGGTTACAGTGCTCCACCGTCAGGGTGTCCACAACGAGCGTTGCCTTGTCCGAGGCAACACCATTTATAACATACACAGTGGGGAAAGCTGCAGCAGAAGCAATGATAGGACATAACTATGCTGATCAGAAAATGAAGCGCAAGGACAGGGCTTTGTCAATCGGCAGCGCTAGGTCTGAAGTTTCTATCCGAGGACAATGTGGAAATCAACGCAACCCTTCTTTTCATGCGTGTGACATGTATTATGAAGCATCATAATGAAATGCGGGATTTTGTTTGTTATGAATTTGGGACCCACCCTCCCTCCCTTTTTCATAATGGGATGATTCGCAAAAACACCGAAAGTGTCCTTGTCATTATGCTGAAGTCAAAGGTGAATGACCAGTTACAGATCCCGAGAACTCACAATTAATTATTGATGGTGGCCACCTCTTACACAGTGTAACTTGGCCATGTGACGCTTCATATGGAAAGATGTGTGACTCCTATGTGACACATGTTCTTAATCATTATGGTAAGGGCTCAACAATCATATTTGATGGATACGACTTCACCATGTCAACAAAAGCAGTAGAAAAACACAGAAGAGCAATCCAGAATGCATTTGCAGATATTATATTTGAGGTGGACATGGTGCCTACTCCCTCCCAAACGTCATTCCTGGCAAACAGTAAGTAAGAACAATCAGCTTTTGATTGGTAAACTCATGACAAAATTTGAGTCTAATGGTGATACCTGTAAGCAGAGCACTGGAGATGCAGATCATATCATTGTAGCCAGATCACTGACTGCAGCAGCTGGTGACCATGAAAGACGAGTTGTAGTTGTTGGGAATGATACCGATTTGCTGGTGATGCTCACTGCCCAGGCAACTAGAGATATTAATATTTTCATGATGTTTGAATGTGATCCACCATCAGTTTACAGCATAAATACTATTTAACAGGCCATCAGTCCCAACCTTAAAATCCATCTCATGTTCATACATGCTATAACAGGTTGTAATAATGTTTCAGCCTTATACAATGTAGGTAAGAGGAAGGCTGTGTCCATTATTGAAGGCAGGAACGAATGGGGAATACTGGATGTGTTTTATCAGCCTTCTTCAAGTCATGAAGAGGTGGCAAGAGTTGGGGAACATTTTCTGCTGAAACTGTATGGGGCAGTTCAGTCCACCTCTCTCAATATGTTTCGGTATGTATTGTACATGAAGCATTTTTGGTAGAAAATGTGTGTACTCAAGTGAAGTCAAGTTATAGAGCCTGCCACCAACATCAGCTGTCGCCAAATATCAGAGGTGGGCGCGATACTTTTTTTTGTTAGTGGGATAACGATACTGCGATATTTTTATCCCACTAGTTCGATACGCGATACTCCGCTACTTTTTCGGATTTTCTTAAAACGATACGCGATACTGCGATACTCCGCTACCGATACTTTTTTCTTAAAGCGATAGTATCACAGCGATACTGCGATACCAAAAATGTAGCTTTGCGATACTTTGCTACCTAAGAAAACACTGTATTAGCCAAAAAAAGATATATTTTACTTAAACTACAGTTTAGGCAAATTAAAACATTGTAATATATTTATTTTTAAACTGAGAAATTTTATTTCAAATATAAAACACACACACACACGCACACACACACACACACAGCACAGTTCACTAGTCACTACTGCATCTCCTCCTCCTCCTCCTTATCATCAACCTGGCCCTCCTCCTCCTTCTTGTCCAGCAGCACCCTCCCCAGGTTCCCCTTGAGGAAGACCAGCTGCTCAAAGTTGTAGGCGGTGTGGGCTGACCTGTTGGCCCTCAGGATGTCCCCGCCTGAGCTGAACAGCCTTTCCACTGCAGCTGAGCTGGGGAGAGGGGTGTTGTACTTTATAAAGAGGTCCACCCACGCCTCCCTGTGGACGCTGGGGAAGTCCACCTTGGTGATGGGGTCTACGCTGTGGACCTGCTCCTAGCTGTCCATGGCCTTGGTCAGGACCTCCCCCAGCTCAGCCTGCCTCCTGGCAGGTTTATTTAACATCATTAAATAAATAAAAATATATATACAGTAGGTATTTTGTTAGGTGTTACGCGTGTAAGTAGAGTGAAGGCACTATATTCCACGTAAATAAGCCATCCTCTTTTATTTTGATGTTTGTACGTTGTCTTTTAAGCTGAGATACATGCAGTTTATTTGAAGTGTAGAAAAACATTGCATAATGCACTTACCTAGGTGTGTAATGTTACTAATGTAGTTATATTAAAAGATAAAAATTTGACGTTGTGCGATTAGTGCGATCGTGAATCGATAAATGACGAAATGTTCTGTGTGCTAGAAAACTGTTATGACAGTAAGGCGCCAAATCTATGCGCATTGCCGCTGAAAAACTTTTGTTTAAGGTCGTCTTTTAAAGTATCGCGGGAAATTTAAGCGATACTTGAGTTGCGATACTTATACTTCGCTACTTTGAATGCTTTGCGATACTGCGATACTGCGATACTTTTTTGGCGGTGCGATAGTATCGCAGTATCGCAGTATCGCAGTATCGCACTAAGTATAGCTCTCGCCCACTTCTGCCAAATATCATTCATATCGGGCCTACTTAGCAGTGTAGCAGTGGTTTGGAAAATGAGCTGGCACCTACTGAATGGGGATGGAAAGTAAAAGATGGCAATTTACTTGCAGTTGAAACAGACCGACCTGTGACACCTGATCGGGTTTTGCGAATTATCTCTTGCAGCTGCAAAGTAGAATATGGAAAAAGATGCAGCTGTTACATAGCTGGGCTATTTTGATCTGAAATGTGTTCCTCGTGTTTTGGGAAGACACGTAAAAACCTCCAAACCATAGATTTAGATGAGGGTACAAACTAGAATTGTGTTGTAAACTTTATGTCGTGAATGTATTAGCATCTGGTACCTGGCAGACTTGACCAATGGTTTCTTTGTTGTATTATTTGCTTCTTGATATTGATATATATGGTGTATGGATATGTCCTGGAAACTTGGAAAGTTTTACATACCTTGGTAGCGCAGTCCATAATGATGGCGGGTCGCATCAAAAAGTATTACGGCGGATTGGCTTAGCCCACGGGGTTATGGACTCGCTCAGCACGAGTATTTGGCGTTGTCGGTACCTGTGCAGAAGGACAAAGATCTTCAAGACGCTTGTGATCCCTGTCTTACTCTATGTATGTGAAACATGGACACTAAATAGCGATTTGAAGAGGCAAATCGATGCCTTTGGTAATATGTGTCTGCGCAGAATCATGGGGTATCGCTGGGATGATTACGTGTCAAATCAGCGATTGCACCGTGAGACTGAATCGAGGCCTATTACCTGAATAGTCCGTCAACGCCAACTTCGGGTATGTGGGCATGTGGCACGCTAACCTGAAGCCGATCCTTCCCACCAGGTTGTATATATAAGAGACAGTCCGGCTTGGAGGAGGCCAAGGGGGCGCCCAAAAGGCTCGTGGCTGGGGCAAGTTGATGTTTCCTGTCGAGAGTTGCTTGGTATGGGAAAGAGCCTGCATGGGGACTCGCGCGTGGTGACCTCCGCAAGTGGCGTTGTAGGGTGGGCGAGGCGACGCGCCCCCTGGCGTATGCCCCCAATGATTGATTGATTGAAAGGAAAATATTTGTGCTGTGTAGCATTCAGGGGAGGCGGTGGCCGAGTGGTTAGCGTCTTGGAGTAGTGAGCTCAATGTCCCGAGTTCGAATCGTGCCGTGGGCAAGTCTTTCGACCTTCTTTAATGCGGTCGAAAAGAGCCTGGTATGGGAGCAGAAGGTCCCGAGCTCAAGTACCACCAAGAAGCAACTGTCAAATCCATCGTCGAGTGGCTGAAGAAACCCACATGCAGCTATACCTGTTTTTTCCACTGCGAGTGCGACGATGGAAACATCACGTGGCAGCATGAGCCTGACTGAAGATCCGAATATCACATAAAACTGGATCTTCACCTAAGACCACAGGTGTTACTATAAAAATCAAGCTTGCGCAACCAACGGGCAAAAGTAACCGACATCACGACTCTCCAGAATGTGCAGGGCCAACCACCTGAGCCCTCATAAGAAAAAAGATTCTACAGGCGCTATAGCCTCCAACGAAATATATATTTTTTTAAATATATCTATACCTTCTCTGATTTATCTCATATCGGGAGTATGGTTTATGTTTATATTATTGGATTCTAGGAAATATTATCTCGTGAGCTTCCGTCGCAATCATTACTTTAATAGATAATGACATGCTGCTTATAAGGAGGAGAGATACATGTGTTTACGTGCGTTTCACTCTTCTTCCTCTTGTGACCTGCATCGCCTCTGTTCTTCCCTACTGCGGACACTTATTAATTAATGCGAATTTGGCTTATTTGACTTTGGTGAGTCAAAAGATTGGGTTTGGTTAGTTAATTTTCCATATCTACTATATACACTCCTTCCAATTAAAAACATCTCATGTCTCCGAAAGTAATAATTTGCGACGGAAAACTCAGCGAGAGAAAGTTTCTCAGAAATCATCAAGCTAAACATAAGTCATATTCCTAGTTGTGTAGAGAATTCTGGTCCTAGAGTAACAATTCACCGTTGTTTTTGCAGACCACATAATGCCAACAGGAATTTCTGGGATGGAGATTTTGCCCAGCCCTTCACACCATTCACTTATGTACATTTGTTGAGTTTGTTCCATAAAAAATACTTACAATCGGTAAAGGCATATGTATGGATAGTAATAATTGCATCGTCAACAAATTCCGTGGAATTTTATGTCACATGTTTTAAGGACGAGAACCAGACAGTGCAGACAGTAACAAGAAAACACCAAGTGCCGTTACAAAGGCGAAACTCCCGACCAAACACACACTGTTCGTACGTCTCACAGAAGCACACGCAGTTTCAAGGGCATCAGTTGCATCAAGTAATGCAATTTCATTTCAATTTTGATGGTGGCAAAAATGTGAAATTCTACCGAGCAAAAATTATAATCTACCTACTATGTATATTAGCAACCATAGCAATATTTCAGTAGTGTGTAATGATATATACATACCAATATAAGTGCTTATATCTAACTGTAAACTGCTTAGTTGGCTACAGATAAATATACAGATAAATATGATTAAGACACTTTTGAGGGCTGCTACCCCGCCTCGCGAAACAGAAGTGGTTCAGTATGTCGCCCAAGTTAGTAGTAAATAAATGACAGTAGTTGATGTGGATTGGGTATGGATTGATATACTGAAATATCAAGATCAAGAACTAGGTACACATGTCGTATAGTCGTAAATGTCGAACTGTCGTAGAAAATAAAAATCCTCGTCCACGTGAGAAATTGAAACACACAGCGACGTGAATAATATTATAACGGTAGACGAGCGGGTTACATTAAGACTTGCACTACATATGATATGGATTATTATTAATATTTATAATTTATGAGACTGAAAAAACACAATGATATATATTTTTTTCTCATTAAAACGACTTAAAAAAATATTAATCCTTAACCAATGCTAATATTTTTGTCGCTCGGAGTAACAATGGCCTCTTGTAGCTTCCTTATTTTCTTATGTTCTTATGTTAACAATGCTAAAAGATTGGAGATTACACAAGCATAATAATCAAGCTATATATTTATTTATACAAGTTACAAGCATATCAATAGATGCAAACAATAAATATTTATAATGCCACAATATGAAAAGCAGTCACGGCGTTTATTGATGTCTGTGAGGGCATAGACAATTATTATTATTATTATTATTATTATTATTATGATTATTATTATTATGATTATTATAGACGATACGTAGAGTGAATGGGAGGCGTTAAGACTTGTACTATAGATGATACGAAGGCAAACGCTGCATCGAAAATAATCAATACCACTACTATGAAATTCTCTCTCTCTCTCTCTCTCTCTCTCTCTCTCTCTCGATCCGCCATTGCTGGCCTTGGTAGTCAACAGGCCCGCGATTGAGCTCTCCCGTTACTGGGAAGTTTTGAGGGATCTGGCGTCCTGCCATCCTTCAGCCTTGACAGCGATCGACAGTAAGACCCAGTCGTCAGTTTAGTGCCATCGGGGTGTGTGTGGGTTTTGGGCTTTGTTGCAATTTTGCCATTGACATTCCACCCACCTGGCCAAACCCTCCTGTTCGTGGTTCCCGAGTCTGCGCAGTACGAGGATTGTGACGTTTTGGCCACATCATGAGCACGTCACTCCGCCTCCACTGGTGCTGGTTGCCTACGCTCTGAGCGCACCCATATTGCTGAGGTGATATGGCCTACTCCGGTCCTGGTGCCCTCGCTGATGTTGAGGCCGCTCTGGCACTCACCGATGTTGACGCCATGTCTGAGGAAAACTGGCCCCCACCGGCCCTCCACACACACCAGGGATCCACCTCCGCTACAGCTGCAGCCACTCCCGGGTTACCCCATCCCTACCGTGTCACCCCGGCCTCCACCTCCACCAAGCGCCCCATTGACCATGCTTTGGACACTAGCGGTGAACCTTCGTCTCCCGCTGCAAAGACCTCCAGGCACAACGCGACTTCTTTCCACCCCACGGTTCCTGCCTACTCCCGCCCTCGCCTCCATCCTCCGAGGACACCTTCCCAGCCTGCACATGTCCCTCCAGCCTTTGCCCCAAGGACTGAATATATCAAGCTCCTCTTCAGAGAGAACCCGACTATTGATATGAAGCTTCGGTGGCTTTCTGACGTCACCAAGACGTTTCGCCTCGATCGGGAGTTGGCTGAGGTTAAGATGTCTGCTGTTTCCTCCCGTTTCGTCTATATTTCACGCCGACGTACAGACATCATAGGCCGGGTCACGACTGGTGAGTTTTTGTCCTTGTTCCTGGATGTTCAGGACTCGGTCGAGAGGCCCAGAAAGTTCCATACATACCTCATCACCCGCTACCCTGTCGGCGTTGACCCTTCCTTGGCCAGGGAGCTTCCTGGCGTCTACACTGTTCGTCGCTTCAAACAAAATGAGACACCCATCAATCGGCTCGTTGTCACATGGAGCCTCCCTGACCCGCCTCCACCATATGTCGACTTCAGTTTCCTCCCTTGCCTCCCATCCTGCGAGCTGCGGAGGATGGAAGACGAGCAGCCTTGGTGCTTCAAATGCTGGGGTATCGGCCATATATCACGGTATTGTTCTTCTGCTTCGGACCGGTGTGGGTGGTGCGCTGCTAACCACGCCTCCCGGACTTGCCCATATCGCGCCCCTTCTCTGCCCACCACTACTGCTACCACTTCTACCTCGGACCCACTTCCATCACCCGCAACTGACACCTCGAAGTGGGCGTGCCCCCGTTGTCATGAACCCGGAGTCAGCGTCTGGCATGGCTGTACCAAACGCTCGCGCCCCGCCCCCTCCTTCCCTGCCACCGCATCGCCTCGTGCTCCACCACCTCCACGGCCACCTCCGGGCACCGCTGCATCATTTCCTGCTTCTCCCCCGACTGATTCTGCTGAAGTTCTTGCCCTTAGTGAGGCCGTCGCCTCTCTGACGTCTCGGTTCGCAGCGTTTGCAGCACGTTTTGATGCGCTTGAGGCAAGTCTCGACGGTATCGCCAATGAGCAGCACTCTTCTATCGCAATGAACAGCACCAATGAGCGCACTCTTGCTACTCTTGTTGAGTCTCATCAGGCCATCAACGCTAGTGTCACCGGCTTACTGGCGTCGGTGGATGCTCTACTGCTAAAGAGGCCATCACCTCGCGCGCCTCACCACAGCGCTCCCTCATCGTCGTCCCCGTCTGCTTCCCGGAAACCTGTCGGCGGATTTCGCTAGCCGGGTGGCGCTTCCTGTTTCTCTTGGATTACCTGTGGCCTCAGTCACTGCCCGCATTTGATCGTCCCTTTCCTGCTCCTCCTTCTCCTGCTCGTCCCTCTCCTGCTCCTCCCTCTCCTGCTTCTCCTTCTCCTGCTCGTCCCTTTCCTGCTCCTCCCTCTCCTGCTTCTCCTTCTCCTGCTCGTCCCTCTCCTGCTCCTCCCTCTTCTGCTCCTCCTTCTCCTGCTCGTCCCTCTCCTGCTCCTCCCTCTTCTGCTCCTCCTTCTCCTGCTCGTCCCTCTCCTGCTCGTCCCTCTCCTGCTCGTCCCTCTCTTGCTTCTCCCTCTTTTGTTTGCTTTTTGTATGCCCGCATTTTCCTTGCCTCGGGTGCGATGGCGGTCGTCAGTATACCCATTTGTTATTTTCTTCATGAGACTGTTGTTGCCCTGCGAGGCACGGGTGCACGGTTATTTATGTTCGGCCTTATGGACCTTTCCTCTGCTGTGTCTCCTTATGATTGTCTGCTTAAGTCAATATGCCCCCATTTTGGTGGGTTTGATGTCCATCTCTGTACGTCTGTCGGTGTGTCCTGCGTGTCACGTAACATTTGCAGCTTCTCCGTTTTCATGTATTGGGTCTGCCGCTCTTTGAGCGCAATAAATTGATATAAACAAATCTCTCTCTCTCTCTCTCTCTCTCTCTCTCTCTCTCTCTCTCTCTCTCTCTCTCTCTCTCGCTCTCGCTCGCTCGCTCGCTCGCTCGCTCGCTCGCTCTCTCTCTCTCTCTCTCTCTCTCTCTCTCTCTCTCTCTCTCTCTCTCTCTCTCTCTCTCTCTCTCTCTCTCTCTCTAGCCCGTCAGGGTGGCAAGGTTGGTAGAGACGTGTGCTCGCAATGTACAGCGTCCCTGTGCATTCGGTCAGCGGTTCGAGTCCGCCTAGTTCATGCTGACGTGGCGGCGCTTTGTATAGTCAATAACCTTGTAGTTGGTACTTGCAAAGTGTCTAGATAGGATGAAAATCCTTATCTTATCTTCTCTCTCTCTCTCTCTCTCTCTCTCTCTCTCTCTCCTTCTCTCTCTCTCTCTCTCTCTCTCTCTCTCTCTCTCTCTCTCTCTCTCTCTCTCTCTTACACCCACCAGACAGATGACCAGCAAAACAACAAAAAAAACCCACCGAG
The DNA here is from genome assembly GCA_016584305.1 of Chionoecetes opilio. Lineage (NCBI taxonomy): Eukaryota > Metazoa > Arthropoda > Malacostraca > Decapoda > Majidae > Chionoecetes > Chionoecetes opilio. The sequence goes on along the minus strand of JACEEZ010001144.1, from coordinate 19,763 downwards.
ACCCCCCCACACACCCAACCCTTCGAAAACCCAAGCCATCGTGATCCACTTCTGACACCACCAATCCACCCCCCTACCCCCCCCCCCCCTACACCCTCCAACAAGCCCTCATGACCCACATTTGCAAAAAGTCCCATGATTGGCACTAATATATACTACTTTATCGCATCACCATCTATCTTCACCCTTATGTGTGTGGGCTGATATATCTGCTGCAGGAGAGATGGAATGATATACGCTCGCCTAGCGTGGCAGTTTGTGGCGCTAAATACCCCGATATGTCGGCAAGTTTGCTGATAGATTGATTGGTGGATTTGATAGGTTTTATCAGGATGATCTTCCAGGTACAGCGGGGGAACAATATAAGAGTTGTTGAAGTGCAGAGGTGATTATTTGAAGTTGAAATTGAACTTTGAAGTTCAGTATTTTGAAAATTTTGAGGTACTAAAACATTATCAGCAAGGTGGGTGATTTAGCCATACATCAACGCGCATGGTGAAGTGCAGTGTGCTTTAACATACCTCATAGTTAGTCATTGTGCCCCTCCTGCCCCCGCCTACCCACGGATTATATTTATAACTCAGCCCCTACATCCATGTTATATTCCGAAGTGCTTCCAACCTCTCATGCCCCATGACATGCCACCTCGCCTATAATATGTATTCGTGTGTATCATTAGAGTTAGTCTCCTGCCAGTCATTGGGTGGTGATGGTGGTGTGCGTGTAGTAGTACAAAGGTGTAATAGTACAAAGGTGTCCTGAGACGGCAGCCTTCAATGCTAGTAATCCAAAATAGAGCTTCATATTTGGCTTCAGTAGTGTACTTTTTAGGCCAGCCCACCACCGCCATCACCACCACCGCGACCACCACCCCCAGGATGCTGAACCACCTGGATGCTCTCCTCACCCACCTGGGAACCGGCCGCTGGACTCTTCTCCACATCATCGTCCTGGGCTACTGTGAGTGTGTGTGTGTATGTGTGTGTGTGTGTGTGTGTGTGTGTGTGTGTGTGTGTGTGTGTGTGTGTGTGTGTTGGGGGGGGGGGCTGTTTATCTAATGTTTTTGGGCGGGTAGGAATTAATATTATTCACATATTACTAATCATTACTTCCACCAAGGAGGTTATGTGATCGGTTCTGTTTGTTTGTTTGTTTGTTAGCAGAACTGCGCAAAAAAGTCACGGACAGTGTTGCATGAACATTTGACCAGAGGTGGGGCTTGGCCCTATTTAGAAGTGATTAACTTTTGGATTTGATCCAGATCCGGTTCTTGATCCAGGAATTATGTGAAGGATATCCCGGGGCCTTGGCGTCCGTCGCCCTTAAGTGGATGCCCAGCATTAACAACAACAATAATTTAGTTATTATTTTTATCTATTTGTAACAGGTGAAATATTTTTCAGCCTTGGCGGAGGCATGCGGTCTGTGACTGCTCTTCTCTTGTTGACTCATTTAATATCTCTCTCTCTCTCTCTCTCTCTCTCTCCCTCGTCCTCTGCTCTCTCTCTCTCTCTCTCCTCTCTCTCTCTCTCTCCTTCTCCTCTCTCTCTCTCTCTCTCTCTCTCTCTTTTTTTCTCACTCTCTCTCTCTCTCTCTTTTCGAAGAGAGAGAGAGAGAGAGAGAGAGAGAGAGAGAGAGAGAGAGAGAGAGAGAGAGAGAGAGAGAGAGAGAGAGAGAGAGAGAGAGAGAGAGAGAGAGAGAGAGAGAGAGAGAGAGAGTAAAATTTTCGAAAAACTAGTAGCAACAAGGCTAATCAATTATCTTTCCCAACATGCCTTATTAACAGAGTGCCAACATGGATTTCGCCCAAACCATTCAGTTGAACAGGCAATACACCAAATCACTTAAAGTATTTACAACGCCTTAGATAGTAAGTTATACCAACTAACTGTATTTTGTGACTTAAGTAAAGCATTTGACACTATCCCATACTCCATTCTATTAGAGAAACTACTGGTATATGGGATTCGTGGTCCGGCTTATAAATGGTTCCAGTGTTATCTTAACCAAAAAAAACAATACGCAGTGTATGATAAGAAAACATCCTGTCTTAGACCCATTAATTGTGGTGTGCCTCAAGGCTCCATCCTAGGACCAATCTTCTTTTTAATTTATATTAATGATATCACACGTAGTAGCAATTACAAAAACTACATTTTGTTCTATTTGCAGACGATAAAAACTTCTTTATACAAGGAAAATATCTCAATGAACTTAAAAATACTTTAAATGAAGAATTAGAGCAAGTATCAAATTGGATAAAAAGTAATAAACTTACGTTAAACATTTCAAAAACTCACTTTATGGTATCACACACTTTAAATCAACCCTATGATATGGAGATAAGAATTAACAATAATATAATAAAAGAGGTAAAAGAAACTAAATATTTAAGAATTATCTTAGATAATAAATTAAACTGGCAACCACAATGCAATGAGATAAAAACAAAAATCTGTAAAATATCTGGTGTATTATAGAGGGTAAGAAATTTTATTAATTCCGACTGCTTAAGACAAATTTATCTATTCATTGCATATCCACATATGATTTACTGTTCAGCAATTTGGGGAGGCGCATACAGAACTTACATAGATGATATTTTCATAGCTCAGAAAAAGTTAAACCGGATCATGTTTCATGAACTTAGATATGCCCACACTAATCCCCTATTTGTTAAATACAAACTACTTAAATTTCATGACATTATATCTCTTCAGACATATTTTTTTGTACATAAAGCTCTCCATAGGCATCCAGTAAATAATGATTTTAAATACCTCTCCCACAATACTGATACCCGAAGGCCCAAAGATCTCAGACTCCCATTATGCAGGACAACACATGTACAACAAAACGTCCTTTTTAGAGCAGCAAAACTGTGGAACCAACTACCACATGACATGAAAAATAACCCAACCCTCAATTCATTCATATACAACAATAAGCTCAAGATATTCGAAAATTACCAGCAAGATAGGTAAATAGTTAATATCTCTATCATACTAACATTGTTTCTGTTATCATTATTGTTATTGCTATCACTGTTCTCATTATTACATATATATTGCAATATTACGTTATCATTATGTTTATTCTTATCAATATTTTGCTTTAACTGTCATCATGACTCCGTCTATTCAAATATAGCTATCATTATCATTTTTAATTTTTTTTTATATTATTAGAATTTATTACTATTATTATTATTATTATATATTATTATTATTATTATTATTATTATTAATATTATTATTACTTATGATTTGTTTTTATTATAACAATTTAAATGAACCCATATTTATATATATTTTTTTTTTATAACATATTCGATATTAAAGTCCACACGTTTCCACGACTGTTGTAATTTAAAAAAAATCTAAGGCATCAGGTCCATAAAGAGTCTCGGCTCAATGGACCGCGGCTTGTATATAATAATTGATGTATAATCAACTTTATGTATGTTATGTTAAGTCTAATAAACAGTCAATCAATCAATCAATCAATCAATCTCTCACACACACA